>VZRL01004440.1:318810-344021 GCA_013397895.1 Origma solitaria
CTGCCTGTGTTCCCCACCCCAGGCCGCCGGGCACACCTGCCCAGCAGATCCCCACCATGCTTGTGCTCAGCAGCTCCAGGAATCTGGGAAGGATCAGTGCCAGGCAGTGGCCGAACTGGGATGCCAACGGGATAATTCCGTGAGCACACGGTGCCGGGAGAGATGCGCGGGTGCAGGACTGCCAATATAGCTGCAGTGGGTCCCCAGTTCCCGTTGTCACTCCGCCCCTGCCAGGGCAGAGGCACAAGGCGAAATGGAAAGTGCCACACATGCCGCAAGGGCCCATCCCATTCTCCAGGAGCATCTCTGCATATAGTGGGCCTGCAGGTGATGGGGGACAGGTGGGTCGAGACCACCTGGCGCTCATACATCCACCCTCAAAACCCAGCAGCCCCAGAGCAAGACTCACCATCCCAGAGCCATCACCTGCAGGAAAACTTACCTCTGAGTGACGGGGGCTGAGGACAGGTGGAGTGGGTTCCTGCTAGCGCCAGCCCGCACTAATGCGCTGATGGTCTGTAAGTGGCTGCCTATTGATGAGGTGTCCAGTTAAAGAGTTCGTGAGACACTAAATCAGCCCATTGATCCTACCGAGATCGATGGTGCTACAGACCTGATCAGTGCAGCGGGCAATTAACACCCTCTGGAATGAGCTGCCTTCGTGTAAAATCAAACGCTCCAACAGACAAATCCAATGGGCCCATTGAACCGGGTGTGCGATGCCACCCAGCCCATGTATGTGATGAGGGGACCGGGCAGCAAGACTCCTGAGCCAGCCTTGCCATCCCTGTCCTGCTCACCGTGACCCTGATGTCCCCGAGGGTCACACTGCAAGAAACTCACCTGTGCTGCCGTATCCCATGGAATGTTTAGGTCCTTGTCGTTGTCCTCCTTGTGCTAGGAAGTCATCGTGCACCCAACCTAACCCCCTCAAGCAGCTCAGTGGTCCTTTCCCCTGGAAGGACAGGCTGCCCATGCTGGAGGAAAGGTTGATTCTCCCTTTGCCCTCTCGCTACTTTGGGAAGTGCTGCATGTGGGAAAAAGTTCCAGGCATCTCTCTGAGAGGAGCCTGGATTTTCCTCTTTAAAAAAAAAAAAAAATCAATAAATCTGAATCTAATCTCCTAATAAAGGTTTAATGAGGACATAATGTTGATGGAACAGAACATTGTTGCAGCATAATCGCTCCCAGCTGCTGTGCGAGCGTGCACACAAAGGCCCGGTCCTACTGCGATTTCCCCGTTATTATAACAATGCCTTTGTGCCAGGCTGAACGCCGGCGAGGGGCTTTGTGCCCCCCTTCCACCAGGGCACTGCAGCCTGCAGGTTGCTCACAGCAGGACCACCTCTGCCTACCTGAACCTGGACCAAAGTCCCCCACCACTTGCCCAAAGCCTTCCTGAAGAGCTGTGTTGGGGGGGACTAAGGGAGGCAGGACCACCACCAGGACCTTGGAATGGACACGCAGCCCCTCAGCACTGCTGGGAGGCACTGGGGCAGGGGATGACCTGGCCTTGACACTGGCATATGCCATCCATCCCTGGGAAAAACGAAATGATGCTTTGGTGACTCCAGCTGTGCTGCCACAAATGTCTCAGAGCATCACAAGGCCCAGGCGGGCACTGGGCAGCACCCATGGGGCACAGGCATGGCTGGGTGAGGCTGGCAGCACCCACCTGGCCCCGCCACGGCGTGCGGTGCTGTGCGGGTTTGCCACGGCACAAAAGGAGAGCAGGCGCTGCTGCTAATGTAGTCAGTAAATAAATAAAGGAGGGCTTAAGCTTAGTGTACAGCAATCAGTCGGGAACTACAGGATAATTAACGCAGCAGGGGGCCGGACGGCTCTGCAGGCAGGTTTAAATGAACGAGTTCACTTTCATTGAGGCAAACTTGCTCCACTCCCTGGTGAGCCAGCCACACGGGCAGGCAGCAGCACAGGCACCATGCTCTGGATGCTCCCCGTCCATGGGAACATTGACATTCCGAGGAGACCCCCTGCCCACTAGGGCTGGTTTAGGGATAGCACCTCCCCACTCACCCCCTCGGAGCAGGCATTCCCAAACCCACCACCATGGGTACCCCCACGGCTCACCCCAAGCTGGTGGGATGCATCCTTCCTCCTCCTCCTCCTCCTCTCAGCAGGCATAGGAACAGGAGACGGCAGGCCGAGACAACGGAATTAACTTTATTGGTTGTTTCTTCATTTTCTAACTGCAGATTCAAGGTATACAACTGAACATTGCTATTTTCCTTATGAGACTTATAAATAAAAATACAAAAAATGTTCACTACAAAAAAATCTACCGTTAGTAGGATGTAAAAAATATTCTCTTTGCTATAGAAGGCACGAACTTCACTTAGTGACACATGGAGAGAAAAAAACCTGCAGCAGTATATTCTTCTTTTTTTTTTGTCTTTTTTTTCCTCTGTCAGAAACACTGAAGTCTTACAAAGAAATGCATCTGAATCTACACAGGACGAAGGCAGATGCGGAGAGCTGCAACTAGGAGACACCACAACTGGGTTTTTTTTTGTTTGTTTTTTTTTGTTTTTTTTTTTTTTCTTTTTCTTTATTTTTCAGGAAACTTTTAGCTAACGGCATCTGTGGCTAGAGGACAGAGAGAGGACTCGCAAGCAGAACGGGAGGGGAGAGAACGGCTAGGGGAGACAGGAAAAGTCGTACAAAAAATAGGAGCCGATAGATACTCTGAGAAAACCGAAAGGGAACTTGGGCACCTTCTGCGCCCAGGCTCAGAGAGGTGCTGAGGTAGACGGAACGAGGACAGCGACGGACCCGAACCACGAGCGGCAACACAGAGCAACGGGACGGGCAGGCGGGCGCTCACGACACTGACAACAAGCCAGGGGAGAGGGAGCCCGGGGCCGCGGGGCCCCGTGCAGCGCTTGGTCCTCACTGCTATGATACACATATATATACTTATATATATATATGGAGGGGCGGTGGGGGCTGCGCCACAGTGAACAGTGCGGGGACGTGCGCCTGGGATACGGCAGCATCACTCCAATGCTGACCCCAACACTGTCGCAGTGGGGGCTGTGTCTCTGAGGGACAGGGACGGTGGGATGGGAAGGGAGGTTAAAGCAAAAAAAAAGAAAAAAAGCCACATGAGCTCGGCCATGTGCTCCATGGCACCCGTGTCTGTCAGCACCAGGACACCACGGGGACCTGCCGCGCACACGCCAGAAATTGCAGCAACTTTCTGTGTGAAAGAACTGTTCTCTTTTTTTAATATTTTTTTCTCTTTTTTTTCTTAGGCACAACAATTAAATGAGCCGTTCTCCACAGTCACATCCCGGATTGTACAGCAGCAGTGTCCTCCCTGCGCGGAGCAGCAACGGTCCCACGCGCAGAGGCACACGCACGTGCAAAGCCGGACTGGGGCGTGAGGGAGGATGCTGCTCCCACAGCTGTATCCCTGCTTGGCACCAGGAGAGGTGGGATGGGCACCCCAAACCCAGAGGGGCCATCAGTGTCCCTCCAGACAGTATCCAGACACTGCCCCACTCCCCCTGGCTCCTTTTCCCCCCCTTTTCACCCAAATGCAGCAAAACGACAAAAAAAGAGCCACAGGATGGAACTACCAAGCCCGCGGCTGCGCAGGAGAAACACAACAAAAACAAACATAAGAGGTAGCTTCAGAACCAACACCCCCAGCCCCACAGGGCCAGGCAAAAAATACCAGTTTTGGTAAGGATAATGCACAACAGGAGGCTGGCAGGGACACCGCTGCCCCACCGCCTCTCCACCACCAACACCGGGCATGTGGCTGGTGCACCCCAGCCATGCTGCCCCCTGTCCCTCCCAAATCAATAAAAGCTCATGAGGTCACAAAAAACCGAGGTAATTTCAAGTAAAATGTGCTAAACACGGAAATATTCCAAAAGAAAGTTCAAAAAACCCAAACAAAAAGCAAAAAAAGCAGTGAGCGAAGCCACCTGCCACTGGGCACCCCTTGTTCGTGGGCTCCTGCGGCTGAGGGCTGGGCAAAAAACCCCACACTTGGCACCTTCCAGGTGCCTCAAATCAGCAGAAGAAAAGAGGATCTCTCCATTCGGAGTGATGCCACACACTAACAGCCCCAACACTGGCACTGACTACACATCACCGAAACAACTGTATCTCCCCATGGGGGGCTTTGCCCTTGCCCCGGGAAGGCAGGGAAGGAGGGAGAAATGCATAGAGAGGTCTTTGGTCATGGGGAGAGCAGCAGCCTCCTGTGCCCCTTGAGCCCACCCGGACACCAGGCAACACCTCGAGGCAGCCTGGCTCACAGCTAGCTCCCTGCCCCAAACACTTTCCTCCGGCCAGGATCCCCCCAGGATGCTCTTGCCAATGCACTCGTGCCTCACAGGGCACCGTGCTCTCCCGCCTGCAATGCCCCACCCTGGGAGCATGCGAACCTGCCAAAATGGGGCCCAAGCCCCACACAGGAGCTCGGGTCCTCTGCAGGGCATCCACAGCAGTGACAGAGGACACCAGGAATTAAAGCCTTCCCAGAGCACTGGCTGTACAAACACTTTTGGGGAAGCGCCTCGTTCCTACATGGTCTTCCCAGCAGCACCAGTGGCCAACGCCAATGGTGACAGAGGGGCTGGCTGGGGGTTGCAAAGGGTGAAATCTGCCCTGCAGCAAGAGTGCGAGGGCAGCAGGCGCACAAGCAGCTGGGGCAGCAATGTGGATGGGGCTGGGGAAGGGGCCAGTGCGTCCCTCGCTCTGGCATGAGCTGCAGGATCCTTCTGGTGAGAAGAATGAGAACCGAAAACAAACAAGGCCATGGATGCTGCGGGTTTGGTGGGAATTTTTTTGCCCAGTCATCTGCCACTTGGCCCTGCTGCCCCTGTGCCTCCTCCCTTAGACATAGCAGAGGTAGAGATAGGTCTTCTCTATCCGCCAGTCGGTGGGGATCTCCTCTGGTTTGTGGCCCTTCATGTGCTTCTGCATGGCAGAGAGGCTGGGGCAGTACTCCAGGCAGATGGTGCACTGGTAGGGGGAAGCGCCATTGTGGGTCCGAAGGTGTTTGATCATGGCCGAGTAGTCCCGGGAGCGCTGGTGGCACAGCTTGCACTCGAAGGGCTTCTCGCCTGTGGGAGATGGGGATACAGGGGCATCAGCGGGGGCTCGGGGCCTCCAGGTGGTAATTAACTGTCCAGCATCGACACTGCTGCGGCGGGCACAGCCGATAACCAAGTAATGAACAGCAGAACCGATGTGACTATTGATCCCTTATTTACAATAGTTACGTGCCGGTGCATCCGCAGGTTTATTATCCCTGGCTGCTGCCCTGGTCTACCCTGCCAGCATTTCTGCCGGGGGACCGGTCTGGCATTGCCAGCCTCACCACAGACACCCCAGCACATACCTGTGTGGACCCGGTAGTGGGTCTCCAGCTGGTGCTTGAGGCTGAACTTCTTGCCGCAGCCGTTGCACTCGTAGGGCTTCTCCCCGGTGTGGATGCGCTTGTGGCCCTTCAGCGTGCTCTCGTCCCGGAAGCAGCTGCCGCAGAACTCGCACTCGTACGGGTGGTCACCTGCAAGCACACGCGCAGGTCAAGGCTGCCACAAGTGCTGTGCCACACCAAAACCATCTCCCCAGCCTTTTTACCCCAGGCATCCAGCACCATCCTGAGGACACAGCATCCCTGTCTCCCCCGCGCAATGTGCCGGTCCCTTCGTGTCCGTGCAGGGGGGATGCTTGGGTCCAAGGCATGGTAGAGAGACTGGAGTGTGCTGCAACCCTCCTGCCACCAATTTGCACGTTTTCCACCCAGCAGCACCGGCACAGACCCAGCCCTGGGCATCTCCCACGCTCCAGACCGGGTTGCTGATAAATGAACTCTGGTTCGGCACCAAAGGCAGAATGATTTGAAGGAAAGGTGAGGGCTCCAGCTACTTATTTATTACAGCCGCGAAGGCAAGGACAATATAGATAGATTGATCGTCCGAGACTTTGTTCATGAATATTTAAATATTACTGATTTGTCTTGTCACTGTAATTACAATTTCTCTGTGCTGCATATCCTACAAGCACAGTTTATGGTAAAGAATGGCGAACTGTATTTCACTTGTCCTGCTGCAGATGTGCGGAGCTGCCAAGCGTGTAATGTTCCCTGCATTTCATACATTTTCTTCAGCTGTGAAGGCTTAAGTCATCCACAATGACCTACGTTTTTTCATTATCCCCGTGTCAAACTGCACTCGTGCCTGGGCATAAATTGTCCTTCTCGTTATATACTCACATGCCTGCGCTTTTGCTTCCTCTTTAAAATGATATTTTACTCTCTCCCTGTTTGCTGCAGCGCAGCCCTGCGGCCCCTGGCCCCCTCCCACAGCTGCTGCCTGGGCGCCTTGGGGGGAGGATGCTCAGGATGCAGTTTGGAGCCCCCCTGCAAAGGCGATGCAGGCGGTGCCTGTGGGCTGCTGTTGACTTTCCCCTCCCCGTGCCCAGTTCCAAACTGTCACTTTGGCTTTTGATCCTACAGTCAAAGACAGCAATTTTGCAGCCAGAGGCAGCCAGCATTTCCACCCGCCCATTTTTCAGGGGAGCCCGGGCCCACAGAGCACCTTGGCCCTGGAGAAGCGTGAGCATCCTGCAGCTGTGCAGAATGGCACCACACGGCACGATTAAACGCCCCTAAAGTGCCGATGATCTCAGTGTTTCTCACAGCCAGGAGCTACTAAAGCAGCAGAGGTTGGGGTGGGACACGCGCAGTCCGACCCACAGCCCAGGTCATCGGATTACTGGCTATAAATAGCTCCAGCGCTCAGCATCAACACGCTTATCGTCGACACAGGATTCCCGTTTCCCACATCAGGACCCCAAGCCCACGTGTGGGTCTGGCAGCTGGCAGCCGCAGGTTGGACAAAGTGACCCTCCACAGCACCACTTGCACAACGCCCAGCAGCCACCTTATGGACCTTTTTGGGGATGGTGTGCATGCCCCCTGCCCGACAAGAGAAAGAAGGGACATCCTGGCTCAGCACACGTTTTGTCCCCTGTCAGCAACAGCAGTGCTGCCAAGGAGGGCACACGAGCCTCCCATCTGTGTGGGCAAAGGATGGGTGAGGAATGCTTCACCCACGCAGCTGTGAAGAGCCGTGGTCCTGGCTGTGATCCTGTACAACCCTGCTCATCCCCCAAGAATCAGCTCTTTCAGGGATGTTTTGTGGCTGGCCCCGAGTGATGATGCTGATGGCGTGGCCAGGACCACAGAGCTGCCCAGGGATGCCGTCAGAGGAGCTGAGGACACGGCATGGGCGCTTTGAGGACACGGCGTAAGGCGGCCAAACCGTGCTCTCCCGCCCGGCGATCCTGCAGCCAAGCCCTGCCCCAGTGGGGCCACGGCAGCACCAGCTACACGTAGCGCAGGTCGCCCTAATCCCATTAGGGCTGAGCACCAGCTGATTATGTGCATCTACCGCTGTAAGCTGATGAGGCGGATATGATCGCACACCCCCTAAGAAGGTCACGTGCCACCTCAGACCGGATCAACTTATTACATGCAGATTTCCTTTTTCTGTTTTGTTTTTCGAATCCGAGCCATTCAGTCATCTCCGTGCTTTTAATACAATTCACCTTTCTTCCCCCTATTTCTTTTCTACGCATGGGGAAGGAGCATGTCCCGCCTGCCCCCTGCGTGTCCCGAGTCCCCACAGTAGTGCCACCATACCTGTGTGGGAGCGCAGGTGCCTCTTGAGCGCAGTGTGGCTGGGGAAGGTGCGGTTGCACTCGCTGCAGATGTAGCTGCGCACCCCGGCGTGCACCTCCATGTGCTGCTGCAGGGCACTCTGCGTCTGGAAGCGCTTGCCGCACAGCAGGCAGAAAACAGCCATGTCTGTACCTGTGGGGGAGAGAGAGAGAGACCCTGCTTAGGCACTGCCCGCTGTCCCATCGCCCCACTGTGCGGGGGTCCCCAATCCCACACGGCAACAGGGATGCTCTGGCAGCAGAAGGGACCCCAAGAGCTGCAGGGCTCTGGGTGTCATTGGGAGTCCCAGCAGCAGGACCCTGGCCACTCCCTGCTGACGTTGGCTGTCTCAGGGGAACAGCTGAAGAGGACAAGTGGTACTTATTGTGCTGGAGGCAGCTGGGAGCCCTGGTGATGCCGAGGGATGCCTACCACAGGGCAGCTGTTGGGTGATCACTGCATCCCCACACACCTGTGAGAGCTGCTGAGCTCAGACCCTGTGATGCCAGGGGAAAGGGGACCCCAAGAAGTGCCCCACAAAGCTGCCCCGGGGAGCACGAGGCAGGATGCGAGAGGGCAATACGCCCACCCCTTTTGCTGTGTGTGACCCCGAGCCCCACTGCAGATCCAAGCTCCACCCCATCACTCACGGGTCCAAACCTGGCTACAGGAATACATACCGTCCATAACCACCCCATCCATAAACATTTCAGACCCCTGTGCCATTAAACAGTTTGTTTTCGCTTATGCATAGCTGATTGTTCAGAACTGTGAGTCACTGCAAATTGTATTACGCAGGGAGATTAAGCAAATAAATGCTCGCTTTTTGGAGGCATTAAAATGTGAGGACTATGGAAATAAAATTAGCTAGAAAATTGTATTAGCAATTCATTAGCAGCACAAGATGTTCAAGGTAACCAACAGATCCATGCACCCTTCAGGAACAGCAGGGGTGGACGGCTGCTTGCCACACTGCCAAAACCAACCCTGGGGACACCACCAGGACCACAGCACCACGGGGCAGGGACATGGTGGGCAGTGGCACTGTCAGCATCATGGTCCTGCCCGGTGTGCAGACAGGCAGGTGCCAGGGAAGGATGCTCCTGGGCAGACCCACACCTCCAGCTTGGGAACCGTGGGCAATGGTAATCGCGGAGAGCATCTTGGTTCACACCGTCACCTGCTAGGGCATTGCGCTATCACCCACCCATGTGTGGTGGCATGCCACGGCCAGCTCTGTCCTGCTGTGGATGCAGGGGCTGCCTGGGGGGATGCTCAGTCACAGCCTTGCACTGGGCTACCCAAAAATTCTGCGAAATCTAAAAAAAACCCCAGTGAAATGGGAATAAAAGAGCAAGAGAGGTGGCCCCCCATGAGAGCTGCCTTTCTCCCTCTGCAGGGATTTATCCTGGGGGGGTGCAGGCTCATGTGCCCCCCATGCAGCTGCAGACAAAATGCTCCCGAAACAAAAAAAATTAAAAAAAAAAATAGCCAAAAAAAAAGCATGCAGCCCCAAACGGGCAGTGCGAAGCAAATCCCAAGAGGTATGTGGCCCCGCGGCCCTCAGCGGCCCCGGCAGTGACAGCAGGATGGGTCAAAGGTCCTCAGGGCTGAGCCCCCAGCGCCGCGGCCAGCTGCGGAGCGGAGGCCCTGGCCGGCGGGACGCCGGCCCCGATAAATCTGCCGCCAGCAGCCCCCGCTGGGGCTGGGGACAATGGGCTCCCGTGGGGGCGGAGGGCAGGACAATGCCGCCGGGCCGGCGCGCGGGGCCGTAACAAATCCTCCCTGGCACCGTAGGGCCCTCATTTGTGAAACTAATTGGCCCCCACTTGAAAAAAAAAATGGGCTGACTCCAGCAGCCGCAGTGATGGGGATGAGGTGCCTTGTGCACGCATGGGGGGACAGGGCTGGTTGCTGGAGCTGGGCATCCCCCAGGTGCTGTTTCCTGGGACCTGCAAAAGGCAGGTTTTAATTTCTTTCTTTTTTTTTTTTTTNTCCCAAGTAATGCATCAGTAAATAAACACCCTGAACTGGGAGGTCAATGCGTGCCGGCATGGCCTGCTGAGGCACCCGGTGCCAGTTGTGCTCTGAGAGCGGAGCACCCGCGGGACACAAAGGCTGACACCAGCCGCCCACAGAGGTGGAGGATGTGGGAGATGGCCCTGCATCCCAGCATCGAGCCCAGCACTGGGACACGGAGCACGGAGCTCAGGCACTGCTGGTTCCCAGCCCTGAGGCTCCACAGATGACATTCTCCAGCAGCCAAGGGGCGCGGCACGCACCACGCTGGGGCTCTGCTGGCTACCGTCCCACTGCCACCCTTCAAGGGGCTTGACTTTTTTTTTTAAGCCACATGTCAACTACGTCACACCTTTGGAGAGAGGATGAGAGGTGGGAAAGAATGGCAAAACTCTTGAGAGGGTGCCACACTTGGAGACACAGCACTCAGCCCTGTGTCCTGCTGTGAGTGCATCCCTGGGCTCCAGCCACAGCAGCCCTGAGCCAGCCCTCAGCCATCGGAAGAAAAATCACCCCTGATAAAGAAATGCTGCCGCCCCAAATCAGTGAGAGACGGATTTATTCAATTCCCTGACATTTTAATGGTTTCTCCCCTTTTTGCAGGAAGATGATTACAAATTAAGCAGCATTTAAACGCTTTTTACTGTCAACAATTAAAAGGGGTGAAGGCGGGCGAGCAATTCATTCCCCGGGAAACGCACTGGCTCTCGGCGGGCGCCGATGGTCCTTCCCTCTACTGTACACTGCACAATGGCCCCGAGCGCGCCATTAATTTTGCAGGATGTTCAAAAGCAAATTAAAATATAAAAAGCCCCCGGGCACAAAGATAGATACCGAGGGAGGGGGCGGCGTAGGTCAAGCTCACAGAATTGAAGTCTTAGCAACTGGGGAGGTTTAAGCACAGCCCCGCACGCTGTGTTCAGCTGCCACCTTTGCCCACTGTCCCCAGTGGCTGTGTCCCTGCCAGACCCAGTGCTGTGCCAGCAGCTGTAAGCCACTAGTGGGGCAGCTGCTGGCACTGCCACAGGGTTCCGAGGCGGAAGCCCATGGGTAAACGTGCTGGCCACATTTTGCAGGGCCTTTTTAAATAGGAGGTGGTCCCCAAACTGATTTTTAGGGGAGGGAGGGAAAACCCTGTGGCTGCAAGCCTGGAGATGCACATCCCTGCTCTCCAGCAGCTTGATCCCAAAGCAGCGCAATAGCCAGAGACGTGATGACGAGCAAGATGCAGCGTGTGACAGTGCACCCCATCCGAGTCACAGCGAGGGATGCTGCAGCACCGTGGCGTTGAGCACGGCACCGCCTCCCGCCCGCTGCCTCTGCCAGAGCTGAGCAGGAATTAAACTAAAGACTGGTGTGGCGACGGGTGAGGGAGACAGGGTGGGGTGGGTCTCCCTCGGCACTGGGCTCTGGTGGAGTTATGGATGCGGGAGGTGCATCGCAGGAGAAAGGCGACACGTCCCCTTTAAAAGGAAATATAATTTACAGTGTGCAGCCAGGCGGGCCATAGTTTCAATCTCGTTTACTATAGAGAAAACTCTGCTAGCTGTTCTCTATCCCACAAATCCGATTTAATCAGACAAGCCAGCCAGCGTGGCTTGAAGTAAAAACGGATAATTAGTAAACAGAGAGCTACTTCAGTGCTTCATTGGCATTCGAGCCGGGCTAGTGTGTCGCATTTAAAATGCAGTCTGATGAAGTTTACAAAATCAAACCATTTGTTACTCCTATTGAAGAGGCTTCAGGCCACTTGCAATTAAATTGGAATTAGTGCTCAGAATGAGATACAGCAAATTCATACTAAAAAGGGATCTGACTTTCAGACATTTGACTTCAAGTTTTTCCCCCCATGCTAGAGCACGTGTGCGTGTGCCAGCCTAGTGGCCCCCAGAGCCCCCAGCAGCACCGCCAAGCCCATCCTGCTGTGTGGCTGGGCACGGGGTGACTCGGGGATGCTGTGGCAGCAGGGGAGGGGGCACAAAGGGAAGCGGTGCCACCATGCTGGTGAGCAATCCCTGCTGAGCCCCAGCACGGTGGCAGCACGGGGCTGGCAGTCCCCAGGCACGTGGTGCCAATGTCGGGATGCGCAAACCAAACCACCCCTCCCTGAGTCCTCTTCACAACGCTGCCATCTTTCCCTGCCTGTCCTCAGAGCTGTGCTATCAGACTCAAAAAACAAGGCAGATCCATCCAGTGTTGCAATGATCAGGAACACGGAATGGAAGGCTGTGGAGGGGCACACTGGGAAGGCTCCAGCACTATCACAGCCGTGAGCATGCTCACGTCAAAGGATGCTGACAGAGCCTGTTGCTACCTCATGCACACTCCCTAAAACCTCCAAACCCTCGACTCATGTCCTGCTGATTCAGGGTCTCCCACAAGGCTCCCTCCTCCTTCACTCTTCATGTTTAACATCATCTCTTACATGATGCATGTGACAGAGGTGAGCTGACACTGCTGCTGTCCTTACAATGAAGGTGAATGGCTCCAAAACATCCTGGCCACACAAAGCAGGAGCCCGAGGCCTCTCGGCTCCCCTGAGATGAGATTTAAGGGACATTTGACTCCAGCTCCCAGCCAACACTGCTCGTGCAGCTGCAGGGGAAACTGCAGGCCCTAGGGTGCAGAACAGCAGCACTGGGGAGGAAGGTGCCACTGGCAATGGCAGCCAGAGAGTGGCAGAGAACTCTCCTTTTCAGCCCTGCCCAAAGGCAGGTTGGGAGAGGCAACAGTGCTGGCAAGGGACACAGTGCCTGGAGCACTCCTGCCACAGCTCCAGCACCCGAGCCTGAAGGACAGCCTGAAGGTGCCCAGCTCAGTTGGACACAAGGGACCCTGGGGACACGGTGCACATCCTGCTGTCACTGAGCTGAGGGGGAAGATGGGTGACGAAGGACAGGCAGAAGAGTGGGCATCAGCACAGGCCTGGGGACACTGGCGGTGGCAACAGCACCGAGGCTGTGCTTTGCCCCAGGACAATGGCAGATGCACGTGCAGGGGAAGAAGATTAATCGAGTTTCAATGTCGGGATTTTGGGGATTATTATGAAACCCAAAGTGGTGCTTTTGGTGGCAGCACTGAAGTGCACCCATGGGCAGGTGCCAAGGAGCCCTCCCTGAATGCTGCTGTCGGGACATGACACCTGCAGATGCCTGCCTGGATGCACGGGTTTGTAGGGGTGTCGTGCAAAGCCCCCTGTTTGCTACCCACCACCGAGGGGTGATGGAGGCATTCATTACTGTGCTGAGCCAAACAGCCCCTACAACCTTCATGGTTCAGTGGAGAAAAGGGGGGGAAAACCCCATATGATAAACGTAAGACATGCGTGCATTTTGTGCCAGAGTCACCAAATCATCCCAGTTTCAAAGGCTGCCTCTGGACTCCACAGCTTGGCTTCTGTGCTAATTAACATCTTTATGGAAGGCAACTTCTCCCAAGGGGGCACTTGTTTGATTATTATTATTTACTTAGAGATGGCACAGCTTTCTTCCCAACTTTAACCAACTATGGGAAATCAATTCTTAAAAAGCAGCCGGCACTGCCTACTCTCCTGCCCCTGCTGGTTTTCCTCCTGGGCTGGATGTGGCCACTCTGGCTGCAACAGGAGGGCAGGGCAAGCTTCTGGCACTGCCTGCTGCATCTGTGCCAGCTCACCCTTTTACAAACACTGAGGAAAACTCTGGCGTTTCAGAGCAGCTGTACGACATTGACCTTGCAAGCACAGGGAATCAACAAAGCCCCCAAACCTAAATGCCTCATTTTTTGCTCCTGCGGCAATGCACAGGGCTGCTTCCCACCCAGCCATGCTCCTGCTCTCCCCATTGCCCAGGGATGTTTGGAATGCTGGTGCCCACGGCAGCCTGAGCAGTGGGCATCAGGCCCTGAGCTGCAGCTCTGGCATGAGCAGCTCATGCCTGCTGTGGGTGATTTACTCCAGGGGCCATCTGGACCTGGGGGACAATGTGGTCCCCTATCATGGTGACCTGGCTCATTAGTCACACCCTTGCAGCTTGACCCTCTCCATCTCCCTTTGAGTGTGGTGGGACAAGAGCATCCCCTTCTTGCCTCCCTTTCGGGAGCCTGTTGCTCCCCCATGCCCACTCGGTGGCATCTTGTGCCTTCCCTGCCGCCCTCCATCACTGTCACCATTGCCATCATCATCACCTTCCCTCACCACGTTTCCTGCGATTGCTCAGGCACAGTGATTACAAAGGCGTGTGCAGGGAGGGAAGGAGCCCAGCGACGATTAGCAGCAGTGGCTTTATGGCAAGAGGCACACAACTCATTCGTTTCATGTTTTGCAGAATATAAAAGCGCCGAAACATTTTAATTTTAAATTCTTATCATTGAATTTACTGCTTTTCTCTTGCAATGATTTGTGTTGCTTTTTAATTTTTACAGTCTCTACAGAAGCCAGATGCTACCGCCTAGGGCCAAAATAATAAAAACCCGCTGCAGTCGCGAGTTACAGAACAAAAAGGAAACGTGCGGCTGACAGAAGTTAATATCTCAATTTAACAGTGCTGCTCCGCTAATGATCCTTTGATATGTGTTTATTTAGAAAGGTCTGATCTTGACCTTGAAAGCAAACTAAACCGCAAAGTCTTTATGAGAGGAGAGAAAGACTTTATTTATAGACTGGCTTTGCGTCAATCACGGCGGCAGCTGGACCCGCGCTGGGCGAAGCTCCGCGGCTGCCTGTGGGCCCAAACAGGACGTTCAACGGGAAATGCATTTTTGGGGGTGTGTGGGATCAGCTGCCATGGGGGACTGTAGTGCTCACCCCACCTCCAGGGCAGGATACTGAGCCCAGCATGGAGATGCAACCCAAGGGATGTGGGCAGCTCGTGGCCTGCGAGGGATGCTCCTAGAGGACAGCACTGGTCCAGACAAGCCACCCTGCTCCCAGAACAAGCCACCATGGAGCACTGCATGCCTGACCCCTTCTTCCAGCGCTGGGAAGAGCTGCCTCTGCTCCCTGGTCTGCTCCCTGAACATGGCCCCCTGGCTTTGGAAGGAAGGGACACGCTCAGCACCATCCCAGCCTTCACTGACAGAGCCTGAGCAGGCTTTCCTTCTCTTCCTGAAGAAACCAAGTGCTACACAAACGTGGCAAACAGAATTTTTAAGGGCCAATCCTTTTTATTGCATTTCTACTTCCCAACTGGGGGAGAGGGGAGGTTCCTGAGCCCTTAACGCTGCTAGCCTGGGATTGCACTGTGGACACTTTACACCTATGATGTGCTGTGTTCTCCAGCCCAATTTCCATTTTCTCAGGCCAGACACTTGTTTGAAGCTGTTTGCAATCTCTAAAGCCTTCTGGCCGAAGCTGGAGGCACTTCCCCAAAAGTGCAAAACTGTAACCCTCAAAGCCTTTTTGTTGTACTCAGTATCTATCAAAATATATTAATATATATCAAAACCATTCAGGCAGCCTCACTCATGATCATCCTCAGCAAACACTGTCACTCAGCTGTTTCAGCCCTAAAGGTACTGATAAAAAGCTGCCCCCTTTCCTGGCAAAACACATTACCTGGCCAAAATGCATTAATCTGGTATCTGAGCATCTATGCGCAGCACCTCCCTTATGTGCTACTTTCCCCTAAGCTGATCCCATTCTGGAGAATACCACGTTTATCCCTGACATTCCCAAGGAAGCTGTGCATTGCAGGACCACCTCTGCCCTTCCTGAGGACCAATTTCTCTAGGGCAGGCAGCGGCAAATCATGGTGGCATTTCTGGCCACTGCATCAGATAGAAGCTGTCATCTATACACTTACTCATCATCACCACACCAGCTTCCCAGATTTCCTCTTCCCAGTTGGAATTTGGACTGAAACCAGCTGAAAAAACAATTCGACTTTCTGCTGAAAACCCAGCGTATTTCTTCCATTGCTTGTGAACTATAGTTCAGCTGAAACTGCTAGAAACTGCTCCATCTCCCAACAAAGAGCTTTGGTGAGGAGACCACGATCACCATCAGCACTGCCATCATCCCACCTGGCACAGAGCAGCACCTGCCCATTGCCAATCTGCTCCACTCATGCATCTCTCCTGGGCAGGATGGCACCATTCCGGTATCCTCCAGTCCCACGGAGCTGTCGCAAAGCCCTGGCTCACATCCCACCCAACAAAATGACCCTTTTGGCGCTGAGGCGGCTGCCCGGCAGAGCCGTGCTGGTGGAGCTGCCGTGAGGCACAAAGCCGGGACTCGCAGCATCTGCTTATTATTCCTGCACCCCCATCATTAAAAAAAGAGAAAAGATGAAAAGGCCCCCTCGGCAAAGCCGGGGAGATGTGGAGCGGCACCGAGCGCAGCCTGGCCCCCAGTTCTTGGGGGGTTTTGTAAAGCGGGGAGACGCGAATCCTGGGGGACAAAAGTAACTGCTAAGGTAAGTTAAACCTTGTCGAGATGAACTTTCCTGCTACTTTTAATTAAAAGTTCTTTGGAATTAAAAAGGACACTATTCAGGAAAGGCTGAAAAAAAAAATTCATTGACACCAGCCCGCCCCCCTCCCCTTTTTCCCAAGGAAAAGAAAAAGCTGTTTTTGTGTGTCTGCTCACCCAGCCCGCACTGTACAAAAGGAAGCGGATTTGCAGCAAGACACATGAGATGACCCCCTGACCCCGAGCCGCTGAAAAGTCCTCAATGGCATAAATACCAGATAATCAATCACATACCAGGAGGGCCGGTCCCCCTGCCCTCGCCCCCGCCGCCGGGTTTATGAGAGATGCACTGTAAACGGACACCGGCTCCTGACGGGAGGCCCCTCTCGGCATTCCTCCGCTGGACCAGGAGACCCCGGCCGCCTCTGAGACCGTGTTTCATCCCTCTTTTATAAAGCCCAGCATGGAAATGCCGAGCATCCTCAAGTTTGCCATAGCTGATCCCTCGTGCTCCAGAGCAAAGGGGGACAGAGATATCCCTCAGTGCTCTGGAGAGATGGCCAAGCATCCTCCGTGCCACCACAGGTGGGCGTGTGGCCAGCACTAAGTTGGGCATGCCGAAACCAGGGAGAAACCAGCCCCATCTACAGAAGGCTTTGCCTTTTTGGGGCTGGCGTTCTGAACCTTTGCAGCCTCTAGCAGTGACTACCATGGCATGCTGTGTTCCCTTACGGGGCTCTGACCAGCACCCTGAATGCCAGCAGAGGAAGGCTGCCAAGTCCCTCTGGTGCTCCAGGGCAACAATGGATGCTAAAGCTTTCAAGGGAGGGAAGGGAAAAAACTTGCTGTGATACCGCACGGGTTTGGTTAAATGGGGAGCCACTTGGCAACTAAATTTGATAATGCTTTTGTCCACGGGTCAGAGGTTAAATATGTTCACACTAATCCCCTTCATCTAGAATTAAAGGACAAGAAAGATTTCTCCGTAGCTTAGCGAGAGGGCTTTTCTCATCGCGCTTTAAATAGTATTTGCACAGGAAAATTAAAGGCGGACCATTGGCCCCGATGCCATCACGGCCGCACGGCTCTGCTACATTCCCATATCCTCACTCGTTTTGGTGAATCCACCAGCTTGCACGACGCCTGGCCTCATCACACTTCCCCAACTGTGCACCTAGGAGCACAGGGAATTCTTACTGACATTTGCTGTCAAGGTGGCAGAGGCAGCCGTGGTTTGGAAGGCAGGGAGATTCCCGGCTGCAGGAATGTGCGCCAGGACTCAGATTTCAAGTGCTGTCACAGGACATTACTGTCAGACAAAGGGGCTCTGTGCTGCGCCCCCAGGACCCGCTGCCCCCAGACCCTCTGTGAGCTGAGGCCGGCACCTGAGCATCCAAAATCCACTCTCTCACCCCACAGAAAATCTGCAAAGCATCGACTGTCCATCACAGTACAGCATTGCCAGTGCTCCCTCCCCCCGCCGGGACTGTGGAGCTGAGGCGAGCACAGGAGGGATAATTACCTCTAAGCGTACTTAATACTACAGTGCATTATCTCTAGCTATGGAGAAAGGCACGATCCAGAGGTATTTCCCCCCAAAGCCTCATTGGGCTGCTCTCAGAAAACCCTCCTGAGTCCTGTGAAACAGTAATAGAAAGTCAGAGGCAGCCCAAGAAGGTGCTGGGTTGGTTTCGGTAAGGAAATGTGCCAGCTGCTCGTGCCGGCTGCTTGTGCCAGGCATCGCTCTGATCACGCCGTCAAAGAGGATGCAGCAGGACAAGCCACAAACAGCATCTCCCAAATCTGCTGCTGGAGCAGGGACATTGCAGATGGCTGTTGGTGGCCAGTGGCACCACTGAGACAAGCCCCAGCCGCTGGCAGAGCCATGCCAGCATCCCAGCGGAGCACTGGCCTGGCCATTAATCGCAGTGCCACACTGAGTGTGAGGCAAACAAAATTTGTGTTTCAATGTGATTTATGGCTCACATCACCAAACTCACGTGTTATGTTCCACTCGCTCAAAATCTGTCATCTCCACACTGGAAGAAGCAGTGTGCCGTTCATCTGCAGCACTGCTGCCAGGTTTTGGGCTGGAACCACTTTGGGGCAGAGAATGCGAAGCAAACGCGAGGAGATACGACAAACATGTAATAAATTTGACTCAAAGTACATTTGCCAAAAACAGGGGAGGCGTGTGCCCATGTGACAGTGCAGCTCCGGCGCAATGCCCCCTCCACCTCCTCCAGGCTCCCACGCATCCCTTGGCAAACCCAAGCCAGTAACAGGGTTGCTGGGATGCTCTTCCATGGAAAAACCGAGAGCTCTAGCACATAACACAAAAATAATTTAAAAAATTTTTAAAAATCCCTGTGCGGTCGTCGAGCAACACTTGCCACGGGACCCAGCGTGGGGGCAACCTGCCACCTCCGCTCATGGGTTCCTGCTCTCACACGCCAGATTTTTCTCCCTTTGTACCTCCGCTTATACTGCACAACTGTTTTGAATCTCTAAAATAATGTGACAAGTTAATGATGGCACAATTATCTAAATGTTTAACAGACATGTTATCTAAGTGAATCGGATTGAGATTCCATCCCGCTGACAATAAACATCAATGGGAGAGCAGAAAGTGATAGGCAAATTATCGCCAACCCTGCAATTTCAATGCTATTAAATTTGGAGGAATAACAGCCCTGAGGCCTGTAAACTCTGAATAAAATAGACCCTTGTGTTTGGCCAACTATTAAATCAAAACGCTACCAACATCCCAGCAAAAGAAAAAAACGGGGGGGAAGAAAGGGGGGAAGATATAGAGCTTTTCAATTTTCAGTTACATGTTGGTTTTATTAACTCTTTTCTGCTACTGGTGTCTCAGGGCAGGAGATGCGAGGGACATGAAGGATGCAAGTATGGGATGTGGGAAGGGAATGCTCCCAGGGGGTGTGTGCAAGGGAGAGCGAAAGGTCCTGCGCATCCTTGGCAGCGCAGCCGGGGGCACGCCAACCCCACAAATCAAAGAGCCAACTACTCGCCCAAGCAAACACGCTCTATATTAGGTGTTGATCATACCCATGTGAAATTGGGTCAGGAGTAAATCCGTGCTGTCCTGCTGACTGACACCGGCTGCCGTGCGCTAACTGCCTTGGCACACGGGAGGAAACTCGAGACGAGTCACCTCTGATATTTATAAACGCCGGCACGAGCCCAAAACCCGTTAGCACGAACACCGCCCATGTGCACATCCCGACTCCCAGCGGTGCTGCCTGGGGGTACTCAGGCTGCCATCTCAATGCATTCTGTTTTTCCCTCTACATTTGAGAAGAAGGGTAAGGAATTTTCCATGCTCTCCCCTCCAGCACCAAGCTTGTGCTGCTGGAAGATGAGCCAAAACAGTTGCTGCTTTTCCTATTGCGGCGGGACGGGGGCCAAGGACAGCGCACACCCGGAGAGGGCGTCTCAGCCCCATGTCGATGGGGCTGCACACAGCACTGCCAGTGCCATGCTTACAAGCAGAAACCATTTTTTTTGTATTCATTCTTGTTTTTTGCCTTGCCTCAGGAAGCGGAGTGTTAGTTTCCTGCTGTAGAGACGAGTAGTGCTTGATGCAGCACATGTACAAAAAGCCTGGCTCTGTGTTACTGTCATCTGAAGCAGCAGGGAGGGCAATGAGCAAAGAAGTAACATAAAGGAGGTCCTAGGTGCTGACAGTACACCTGAGAAATAGCCCCATGTGCTGAAAGGAAACCCCGAGAACCCTTTATCTGCTGAATAAAGCTCCACAGCTGTAAGTCATGTGGGGAAGCAGTGACTGCCTCTGGAGAGGTCCCACATCTCCCCTGAACACTGTTTTTGAGTAATGTGTGTGGGTTTGGATAGCCTGTACCAGACACCCTGCTCAGTTTTTGATGCCATCCCTGAAGGACTCTACCTGCCTCTCTACCAAAAAGTGTTACGCATTTCTTTTACCTGGAAAGTTGGAAGGTCTTTTGCCAGCCAACCTACAGCTAAGGGCAAAGGGAGGACACCCAAAACAAACCCGTTCTGGGAGATGCTGTTATTTGGGAAGGGGGTTAATTATAGCAAGTCAGGGGAGGGATGCTTTCCATGCCAGCAGAGGAGAGGAAGCAATTCATTTTGGCTGCCCTGGCCACCCAGCCCCTCTCTGCCATGTTTACAGCCAGGGGGGTAATGACAAGCTCCCCTTGGGTCACCGTGTCTCCCTGCTCTGATTGCCCATTACCCTTTGAGCTTTGGCATAGTTCAGCCCCAAGGATTCATCAGCCAAAGAGGGTTTAGCCCCTACAGGAGTGTGAGGGTTGTGAGATAAACTGCTCTGCATCTGTGGGATTGTTTTGGGTGCAGGCATCATGGAGCTCCACAGCTGGGCTCCCACTGGTAACCCCGGGATGCTCAGTGGGTCTGGGAAGCAGAAGGAAAGGGGGAACGAGCTGCTGTTTTGCTTGGCCACCTTGAACCTCCTGCCTGGGCTTGGGTCGCTCAGCCCTGTGCAGCCACTCCCTCACTGTGCCCCTTCACAGCCCTTCTCCTCCTTCTCCTCAGTCTATAGCACACAGGTTTTCCAAACAGACTTGAAATAGCAAAGCTCAGCCTCCAGTGGCTCTGGACAGGGAGGGCAAGTACTTTAGGATTTATGGACTGGTGCTTGGCCAGCACAGCTCCATGACAGGATGACGGCTGGAGCCATTCCCACCCGGTGACACAGCATTTTGCATGGATCCTCGCACCCCTGGTGTGAAGCTGGCCGGGTTGTCTGTGCCAGTCCTGAGCACAAACTCACTGCCAGTGGCATTTATCAGGGCTTTCAGCGCTGAAAGACGAACCTGTGCTCAGTTAAACCTCTCCCGATATAGCACAGGAGGAGCAGGCGCTCTGCCCTGCTCCAGCCTAGATCTGGAGGGTGAAGGACTCCACCTGGGACTGAATTCCCCCAAGCAAACTTTTCTCAGGCACGGCAGCCTTTGCAAGAGGCATAAAGAGATCCTTGTGCTCCTGATGGCTGCACTGCTGAAAGGCTGGGAAGTGCCAGAGCAGAAACATGTCAGAAGCCAACTTCAGGGAGGTGTTTGGACAGGGACGAGCTTTGCTTGCAGAAGGGACAAACGACCTAATGTTTATTCTGCCATTGTTTCCCATGTTAATGCTGAGCAACAGAGCAATGGCACTGCACCACCTAATCCTATGCATTTAGTGTAAGAGGAACTGGGGCTGCCTGGGCAGGGCAGAGGCAGGAGCTGCTGAGGGTCCAGCTCTCTGCTGGGCAAAGGGTGACAAAGGCAGCCCAAATGTTAAATCCTGTGCCTAAGTGAAGGGTGGATGGGGAGGGCCACGTACCGGTGTGCGTCTGCCGGTGCGTCTCCAGGGCATCTTCCTTTGAGAACTGGGCGCCGCACTGATCGCAGACCAGGGCCTTGGCACCCGCTGGGGAGAGAAAAGGGAGAGGAGGGTTATTCGAGGGACAGAAGGACACACACCTGAACGTGCACATGGACACTGCTGCTGCCATTAACACTGCAGGACCAGTGCCATGGAGGGGTTTACGTTTAATGTCCCCTGTGCAGCCAGCAAAAGCAGTGCCTCGTTCAGCCCTGTGCTCCTGCTCCTTGCACATCACAGCAAAATACAGAGCTGCTTGCCAGGAAAAGATTATTTTAAAAAAAAATCATTAAATATCAATGCATTTCATTAGCACTGTAACTGATCCCATTGTAATAAGTTTCCTGTCCCTTCCCGTCGTGGCTGCTGCTGCTGGTACCCAAAGATGCACCTGATCAGGGATGTGGATAGAATGGGGCAACTGAGTGAGAAGCTCAGAGGCATCTTTTGACTATTGGAAGAGATGTGGAACTGGGGCAAATCTTAGAAAATTACTATCGACGTGCTGCTGGTTTGGGTGAGGAAAAAGCCAGGATGCCCAGCAGCAGATAAGTAACTTCTAGATGAAACCAGATTAATGACACACCATATCCAACAGCATTGCTGTGGGACAAAGCCACGGCCCCATTTCTTAGATTTCAAGGTTTGATTCATCTGTTATGAGAAGCTGAATGTGACAGAGCAGCATTCAAGGCATAGACACTGCCCCATAGAATGCTGTGCTGCCCATTTTCAGGGATCCACACTACCTCTCCCCCCTCCTTCCCACCCCACCAAGCCCTCTGTCCCACTGTCAGGGTGGGATTTGGGGAAAGACGAGTAGAGAAGGCAATAGGCAGAGGTATCATGAGACACATTGAAAAGAGAATTCCTTTGCCTTTAAATTGTCTCAGTAACGGCTGGCTCACAGGCAGAAATATTTGGCAGCGGCGAAATTAAAAGTGATAAATTTTCTCGCCAAGAGCTGATCGATAATAGAGGTCTCATCTGTTAATCAATATGACAGTCTGCCTGTTTACTGTGCATATGTTGTTCTCCGCCGCCCTCGCCACGATGTCAAGTTTGCATTCAAAACAACCCGAGTGCACCTGGGCTGTCGGCTGCCCCCGAGGGGCAAACACACCCAAACTTTGGGGTGCTCCAGGGTGGCTCTCTCACACCTGCCACCACACAGGGGACCAGGTGCCCGGAACGCCGTCAGGGATGTGGGGCATCACTGGGATGTGGGTACTGCTGGAGGTCCCCTCCTCAGGTGCAGCAGGGAGAGGAGTGAAGGCGCTGGGATGGGCAGAAGCTGCCAGGGCGGCGAGGGGCCGGATCGATAGGGCAGCAGCGTGGGCTACCCTCCGCTCGCACGTCGTGCGGGCAATGTGCAGCCGGCAGTTGCCAAGGCAATGGCTCTCCATCGCCACTCAAAGCTCTGCCCGCCCCACCACAGCGAAGTGTGACCAGTGAGGATATGGCAACCCACGATCTGGGAGGATGCACAACCGTGGCAGCAACAGGTCCTCCCCAGGCAGGGCGGCTGCTGGCGTGTGCCCCTCCCTGCGGCTGTGCACCAGCAACGCCGGGGCGCCTGTGCCTGGGGGGCTTGCTGCATCCGCAGCCTGAGACACATCCTGCTGAACAAGGGGTTCGCTTTTTCTTCCCCGATTTCCACATGGGATGAGTGGGGAGGAGAGCCGTGCCAATGCCCTCCACAAGCTGTGGCCAGAGGGGCCGCAGAGATGCACGGAGGCACAGCCAGGCGAGGCAAAGGCAGCCAGCATCTGGCTGGGGGGCGGCTGTGGGGGGAGGAAAAATTCCTGGCGAGGCGAAAATAAACAGGGCGAACACAGGGAGGAGCCGGGTGCACTGGCTTACATAAGGAAGCACAGTGTGTACCAAAACAGCGGACCCAAAAAAAGCCGGAGCTGTCAGAACAATGAGTACAGACGCGGGGCATTTACAGCAGGCGCTGCCGTACAGTTTTATTTACAGTACCTCTTATCAGCGCGGGAACAGCACGCCGCCTGCCAATTTCCAAAGGCCAGGACTGCGTGTTCTTTCCCTCAAGTAGATGTGTACTCCAGGCGGGGAGAGGTTTTTTTCTGCCTTTTTTTTTTTTTCTTTTCTCATCAGCAAAACAAAAACTGATACGGAGCCAGAATTCCTGTAATGTACACACGCCGGCGGGGAGGGGGAGGAGGAGGAGGAGGGCGGCGATTGAATATGTAAATAGTTCAAGGTTAATTTTACTATGTGAGTCACCGGGAAAAATGTCATCCAACATCTGAGCTTATTATAACAGGGCTCAGAAAAAAACCACCACGGCTTGCTGTTTGTTATGAAAGGGAGCAGGACACGTTGGAAAGCGGAGCTCATGGCAGGGCTCTCTTCTCCCCCCTTGCCTTCCTCCCTGCTTTAAACAGAAACGATCAGGCTCTCCGAACGCACGCGCAGGTTTGCGCAGGGTATATTTAGCCAGCGCCTCGTATCGCCTACAATATATAGATATCTCTGGATGATCTTCTCGATGGGATGGGACGGGACTCCGCGTGCTGCCAAGTATCGGCCGTGTTTCGGCGCAAGGCTTGCTGTTGGCACCAACCCCCCGCCGTACATTTATATCCGTGCAAGCAAATTTATAGCCCCTGCCTAATAAAGGCCCCCGGTGTGAACGGCGAGGAGCCGCAGTTCCATCCTGTGCGATCTGCACAGTCATCGCTGCCCCATGTGCCCCCCAAGCAAGGCTGGAGCCACCCAGGTGCGCAGTGCCCCCAGCAAAGCCACAAGGAGGGGCAGAACACAGGTTGGACTTCATGATCTTGGAGGTCTTTTCCAACCTTAATGGTTCTATGACTCTATTATTTAATTTCCCCTCCAAGAAATGTGAGGGAACAGGCTGCTGAGGTGTAGGGCAGCTCTCGGGCGTGGGATGCCCCATGGATCAGGACACAGGCAGGGGATGCAGCTCCCTCCCAACTACGCAGGTTTGGCTCAATGGGTTGGATGACAGAGCTCATCTTTTTTCAGCCACCATTATCCCAACAGTCCCTCCCAATGCCCATCTCTTAATTACTTTATTGGGGAGGAGAAATTTCCGTAGGGCTGGAGGCCGAGTGGCTGCAGAAGAGGCACTCTGAAGTCTAGCTTGGGAAAAGAGAAGGAATAAAGAAAAACAGGGGCTGCCAGCATCCTCTGGAGGAGGAGGAGGAGGAGGATGGCTAAGAGAGGAGGAAGATGGGAAATTGGTGAGGAGAGTGGTGGGGGAGGATCCGACCTTCCCCACTGCTGTTTCAGCACAATGGCCCTGCCAGTACAATGTGACGTCCCCTCCCTCAACAGAAGGGATTAATAAAAATTTGGGATTATATATTATTAACAGACTGTAATTGGTGAGAGGATGGAGATGTGGGGGGGAAAATATGGATTTAAAAAAAATTGGCAAGTAAATTTATGCACTGTCGTTGCTTTACTACCTAATTAATTCAGTAATTTCAAAAACAATTTTATTTATGTTCCGTTTACCACATCAGAAGTGCAAAGAAAAAAAGCACCAAACCACAGTGATGCTAAAATAATACCTCAAGGCATCTATTTTTAATCAGTGGAAAAAAAAAAAGAGGGAGAAAAAGAGAAGAGCCAGCCCGGTTTCTATACAATCTCTGCCGGGCAGACCACCAACTTGGGGAGCGCAGCAGCCGAGCCCTCTGCGAGTGCCTT
>VZRL01004440.1:347313-374776 GCA_013397895.1 Origma solitaria
CAATGACAAGCTTGGCTCGGCATTCACTGTACATACTGTACCCACAAAGCTGGCTGCCTGCCAGGGACGGGCTGTGAGCCAGCATGACCATAACAAACACGAGCCGTGTGCGCCAGTGCTGGGGGGGACCAGCATCCTTAACTCCAGTGTTGGGGGGGACCAGCATCCCAGGGACCTCCCCCAGCAACCTGCTGCTCGGCATGCACCCTGAGGAGCTGGTGCCCGGCCCAGAGAGTGGTGGGATTAGGATGGGGTCAGGGCTGGGTCTATTGACCCAAAAACCAGAAAGCAGCACCTGGCCAGAAGCATCAGCCCCCCTACCCCAGGAACAAGAGCCATTGAGGAAAAAAAAAAGTGAAACTGGGTAAAAAAATAGATAAAAGTGCATAAAAGCATTTAAAATATAATACAGCTTCCCTGCCAAGCTATGTGCAAGCAGATCTGTGGCTACAGTACCTGCCACCCCCCAGAGATCTGTCCTCGGAGCAGGAGGACAAGGACTCTGAGTCCAGGGGTCCCCTGGCTGTCTCCAGCTCTCCACATCAGACTGCCAGCTGTGCCAGCACTGCACCCCCAAGGGAAACATCAGCTGACATGGACTTGCAGAGCACAAGCCTTCCCTCCAGTGCAGTGCTCCAGCCCTCCCCTATCTATTTAATTAAAGGCCCTGCAGCCTGTGAACCTGCTACTCGGATTCATTAGGCAGAGAACGCCTAATTCTGCAGTTTTGCTAACGAACCTGCGGCGGGGGCCCGAGGTGGAAACAATACTCGTGCTACGAGCAGAGCTGACCATGAGCAGCTGCGTGGCATGTAGAGTTTGTTATTCTGAGCTGCTTAGTCTGGAAAATATTTCCACAATTAAGGAATTGAAAACAAACTCCAAAAAAGAAAATTTAAATAAATCAAATTACTGGGCACTGGAGAACAAGTTTACAATGTGCTGCCCGGGAAAGGGTGCAGCCGGCTCTGCACGTGGCTGATGAAGAAGAGACGTGTGAGCTGCGTGGCCGCAGCATCCCCGGGTGGACACGGAGAGCAACCCCCCGCCCCCAGCCCAGCACCCCCTCCCAACACACCTGAGTGAGCCAGTAAGTGCATTCGCAGCCGCAAGCTGTCCAGGAACCGCTTCCCACACAGCTCGCATCCGTATGTCTTCATCCCACTGTGCAGCTTCCTAGGGGAGAACAAAGGAGGGTTAGTCCTGAGACGGGGGAAGTGACCCAAAACAGCGCCGAGAAACCACCTGGTGCTTCCTGCAACCCAGACATTGCCCCAAGTCGGTGCTGGCTCGAGAAGCACTGCAGGGAGGGCAATCAGATGGGGGATGTGACTCCCCAGGACTGAGTAGACAACTCTCTCCCCGTCAGTGTTTGTCATCATTGCTATTGTTGGAGTCTTTTAATAAACCCGATAAATCTGAAATCTGGAGTTAAGGCAAAGTCTGTGCTGGCAAAGTCCTTCCCCATGTTCTAAGTGCTTTTGAAAAAGGCGCTGCTCTCCAAAAAAAACCCGACCACTTTAAGAGGTTGTTTGTGTGCATTTCTAACCAAATCCCAATTTCCATCCAAATTCAGCATGACACAAATCACAAGCAGCAAACACAACCACCAGCTCGCAAACAGGAAACATGCCACTCACTGTTTCCTGGCAGCCCCAGGTACACACCGAGCTGCGCCCGGGCAGCATTGCACAACCTCCGACCGCGTCGCCAGCCCCGCAGCGCCCCGGGGGGCTGCGCATCCCCCACATCCTGGTGACACAGAGGGGCCTCTACGCCCAGGGCACCGGCCACAGGCACCAGGCACAGCACCGCGTGCCAGGCTCAGCCACAGTGGCCAGGCTCTGCATTATCGCCCACTCTGTGCTGTGAAGACATTGATGCTCCATCTTTGGGTAACCAAGCTCTGGACCAAGTGGAATGACCTTTAACAGGCAGCGTGAAGGAGCACTGCGCAAGTCTACAACCACCAAAGAACCCAATCCAATCCCATCTCATTTCCAAGACATTGCTGCTGCCCCTGGCAGCCTCTCCAGACCCACCTCCCCTCCTCTTTGGGACCAGCCATGGCTCAGCCCCCACTGCCCCACAGAGGAGCACCCTGAGGCTTGGTCCCCATCACAGCCTCTGCTGCTAAGGGTGCACGGAGGGACGCAGTGCCTGGAACATGTGGAATGGGGGCTTTGTGCTTTATTTCGCCACCTCCACTGGTGACAAACAGAGTCTTTGCAAAGCCACCTGGCTCTGTGCTTGACTGCCATGCAGATCAATGCCCCTGAGCCCCAAATGCGTGGGCTGCTGCCTGGCAGCCCTCGGTCACCGCAAACCACTCAGACCTGTGGCTGGGGAGGACTTGGGATAGCAGCACGTGCAAAGTTTCAACATCAGATGCTGTAAACAGAGAAGTATTTGTGCGTGCTGAGGAGTAACACAGCCCATTGCTGCGTGCTGACCTCTGATTGCAGCCACCATTCATCACTGCTCCACAGCAGGACGAGAGCATTTCTATTGCCTTGTTGCCAAAGACAAAACAGGAATGGTCCTGTCCGGGGCTGGATATGGACCCTCTCACAGGGGGGCTCGGCCCCAGCTGGGCAGGCTTGTGAGGACCATGCGCCTGCGACTGCCTGCTTTACCTCCCCTGAGGTGTAAGTTTTCTCGGTGCAAAGCTGCGGCTGCTCTCACTCCAAGCAGGATCACCCCTCACTGCTGCACAGCCCACAGCCCCAGACCACCCCTGCCCCACGGGGTCAGGGGCTTGTTCCCTGGCTGCCAGCCCCGCATCCCACCTTGCAGGATGCTGAACAGCAGCACGGGAAGAGTCGGAGCAGGAGAAGACCCCGTGATGCTCAGCAATCAGTGAATGCTGCAGAGCAAAGGGAGAGGAAAGGAGAAGGAGTTGGTTTCAACTCTCAACTTTGCTGTATAATGTAATTATTAATCAGGCTTGTCCTGAATTCACTGTGTCATAGCGGAGGATTAGGAGTCATGCACGAATTCAGGCCAAGAAGGTTTACAATCC
Organism: Origma solitaria; assembly: GCA_013397895.1. Taxonomy (NCBI): domain Eukaryota; kingdom Metazoa; phylum Chordata; class Aves; order Passeriformes; family Acanthizidae; genus Origma; species Origma solitaria. The sequence continues at coordinate 350,336 of VZRL01004440.1, forward strand.
AAAGGATTTATCCGCCTTGCAAAAATAAATAAAACACCAGCCTCCTGACAGGGCTCTGCTGCCAACGAGCAGCTCAGTAAGTGACAACCTTCTCATTTTGCATTTTTAATTCGGGACATGCCTGTCACACTGCCTGGCTCAGGCTGCGCTCGCTCCTGCACTTAACACTGGGTTCAAACCACTTTGTTCCGAAGAGCCCGGCAAGCTCTAGGTCCGCATTCTGAGGCCAGAATGCCTTTTCCCTGAATTACAGTCCAATCGGTTAATTAGTTCAAGTAAAATGTGGAAGTTCGGGCATTTTTTAAGTGAGTCTCAAGAAACAGGGTAACAGAAGGACAAGTTTCCTTCCTCTGCATCTCCCAAACCTATGGCAAGCACGACCTCTTCTCCCAGCCTCCCAGCGCAGAAACAAGGGAATGAGGAGCCCCCAGGGCTGCCAGGGCACCCCGAAAATACACACCTGCCCCTGCCCAGGGCACTACGATGTCCCCAAGTCACATCCTCTCCGCATTGTTTCAATGGGGCACTGGGGTGCTCAATGAGTAATTCAGTTGCAATATCTCTATCAACAAATTTCAGCGGCAACAAAAGTTTTCTGCTCGGTGCCTGCTTCTAGGACGCCCTTATCACTCGCCATCTTGCACGGTCCCTTTCAACAAGGTCTTAAAGCGCTTTATCTGCTCCATTTCCCGGTAGCGAAATATGATTGAAATGTTCTATTTCTGCTTGCCGGATTAAGGAGATGTTGCAAAACTGCACAAAAACCTGGCAGATGTAAGCAAGGTATTACGGCTGCTCGGGCTGTTAAGATCTGAGGGGAAAGATCAATATGTGCTTCTGAAGTTGTGCCTCCAGAAAGAGGGGGTGGGGGAGTGAATGGCGTTAAAATACATCCCAGCGCTGCCCAAACTCTGTGCCAAAAGATAAACCATGCTTTATTATTCCGATCTGAGGCTGAAATTGTGCTCCTTTCTCCGGCAAGCTCCCTACAAGCAAATCAGCCGAGAAGGCGCCCATGGGATGGAGAGCAAGTGGGAAAAGCGCCTTTTTTGTAAAAAGAGGGTTTTCCTCTAATTCCCACTCAATGACCCGCTTGAAGTGCACAGAAACGAAGTCAGACGGGGCCTCCAGGTATCGCTGGAGGATGCTCCTGCATGGAGGGTGGCCCAGGGCAGCAAGGATGCCCACGGCACAGTCCCAGGGCTGGAGCTGAGCCTCCCGAGCAAGCCCAGCACAGGGCTTTGGCGAAGGGCTCTGCAGGCAGAATGCAAACCGAGCGATACCCCCTCCCCGCCCAGCGCCGGCAAACAAAAGCTGGGCGAGAGGCTGGCCCCTCACAAGCTGCCAGTAATTAAAAAGGCCTGTAAATGCCCCACAAAAAGCACTTCAAAGGGATGGCGACTCCAGCGAGACTGCGCGGTGTAAAAATTATGAGTGTTCCCCACAGGGTGCTTTGTGTGAAAAGGCCGGGGTCGGTGGCAAACACCACTGGCCACTCCTGGGGGATTCAGGGGCTTGGCAGAGCATCTCAGGGTGCACAAGTTTGGTGGAGCATTTTGGGGTGTGGGTACGGGTGCAGCCCTGGTACCTAAAGACCACTGCAAGTGTCCCACTGCCACCACAAGCAAATCTCTGCTCTGCCTGCTTAAAATCCTGTCTAAAACAGCCTTCTGCTGTCCTTACTTGAGGAGCTCTCGCATCCCAGCCCCTCCCCACCACCCCTTTTGGGAAGTGGGAGGAGACCCCCTCCCCTCCCTCCATGCTGAACGAGACGCATGGCTCTTGGCCATTTGATTACTTTTAAGTGTGTATTTTTCCCCTCAAACAGAGTGAATACAATGGTTAGGAAATTTGACAGAAAACTATTCCAAGCCATTTATTGCCTTAATGCGCACCTTTGTCCAACAGGCAGTTTTGACAGGAGCGATAAATTCCAAATTTATGTCAACAGAGCATATGTTGAACACCTCATTTCTGAGCTAAAGCGGCATGCTGCCCCATAAATCACCCTTCTGTTTGAAATGAAAGTAGATTACGGGCCCATGTTATTGAGCAGTTAGAGCCATAGTCATATAAATCAGAACTTTTAACTCCAGGCAATCCGTTCTGCAATTAACTAAAGGGCACTTTGTCATCTCCGGGCCAGGGCACAGCTTGGCAGGGTGGCCAGCTACCGAGGGGAGGCAAGAACCCCTCGCTGCCGAGGAAAGGCACCGGCACAGCTCAGCTCCGCTCGGTACCTGTTGGAGCAGCGTGTCCTGAGACAAAGCCAGGAGTAGCGTGTGGCTGGAACGCAGCCTGGCACAGGAGATCCACGGCTGGGCAGGCTCGCACGTCCCTGCCCACACCCTACCCCATCCGTATTTTGGACACCAAAACCGGCGGGGGAACTGGGAGGCTGCATGGCACAAGCGAAACAGCAGAGTCCAGTCAAGTCCAAGGCCAGGCAAAAACACGCACAAGCGCAGTGCTGGGAGCCCTGCACCAACAGAAAGGTGTCCTTAGGACGTCCACAGTGGTTTGCTGCTTCTCCCAATGCCCATGCATTATGTCGAGTTCCCCATGCCACTGATTTCCCCCGTCCATCTTGCTGCATTTCCCTGGTTTGTTGCTCTGCACTTCCCAGGAACGCCAAGGCGTGCGAGCAGGGGTGCAGGGGGGATGTGGGGCCAGGGATGCTGCGGGACCAGGGATGCTGCAGGGGCTCAGCCCCGTGAGTGCTGGCGAAGGGCGCGAGTACCAGGGGCAGCTCACGCCCACGGGAGTGTAAGCACTATAAAAAGCTTCAGACACTAAGTATTTCCTTTCCTATAAAATATTCATTGCTGCGCACGAGTGCCAGGGAGCACAAACCTCCAGCGGTTCTAACTTTGTGCCGCAGCAATAATGGAGTTTTATGGGAGCCTTCTGATTTTATTTATGCCGGGCCGTAGCAGCAGTGCCCTGCCAGAGGGACGGCCGCCAGCCAGCACAGCCCCACCACGGCACGTGTGGAACACCAGGCAGCCACACCGGGACTGGCGGTGCTTTACATCCCCCAAAAGCCCTCCCCGCCACCCCATTTCCACCGGTGTCTCCCTTGCCTGGGTAAATCGATATGAAATTAATGCACCCCAGATCTGCTTTATCAAGATCAAGGCAGTGCTGCCACATCTTGTTTGCAGTGGGGACAGAGCAGGAAGCCAAGGTCAGCGGGCACCGAGCGGCTGAAAACCCCACACTCTCCATCTTCCAACCCTGGCATCACACCTGAGCTGCCGAGAGGGTGATTTTTCCCCTGACGTGGCTATTTACAACACTCGGTGCCCAATACCAGAGTGTGCAGGCCATGGTCCTGCGAGCTCGGCTCCTGCAGTCACCGCTCTGCCCTCAGCTCCCAGCCCGGCGGATTAAAATAGCAGGGAGAGCTATTAAGGGCATGGGGAAGGGGGAAGGGAGCTGAGACCTTCCTTTCTCTTTAATAAATTAAGAAGAAAAAAAAACCAGCAACAACAAAAAAAACCCTGCCCTCAAACCACCACTGCTGCTAAAAAGAAACAAATAAAATAAATAAATTTCACAGGAGCTGGAAATAAAGATTTTACTATTTCTGAAGGTTTTAATATAAAAAACCCCAAATAAACAACCAGAGGGAGGGGACAGCTATCAATAGAGAACACCGAAATTCCCTGCCTGTACAATATTTATACTTACCATGAGCTAATTTATGAGCTCAAACCAGATGCTGCGGAGTGACATCATTACAGCACGATGCCAACACTTCCCCTTTGAAAAAAGCCAAGGAAAGGACCCTGCTGTCCTGCCTCACCTGACACAGAACCAGGCCACAAACACCAAACATACAATTCCAACCTTCTTCTAGAGCCTGCCCACAACAAATGTAAATCAATGCTGCCAAAGTGCAGGGACTCTCCCAATTTGCCGCTGGCCTGGGCTGAGCACGAGCGGCAGCATCTCCCATCCGCTGCCCCCAGCATCCCACCGCAATGGTGCTTCCAGCTCCACAGGCTGGGAAAAGACAAACTGGCCACAGCAAAGAGGGCAGCATACAGACTATTTTTTTATAAAAATGTATTCCAAGGCCCTGGCCTCAAATCCATGCTCAATATTCGTTATTGAATGGAATTCCCCAGGAAAGAGCTTTATCCATGTGAACATTCCCTTTGCGTGTCCCAGACCCCCAAGCAAGAGGGTCCATGGGCTCACACCAGCTGGGATGAGCACCAGCTGCAGCCGAGAGGTGCAGCTGACAGTGGGAAGTTTCTGTGTCAGTGGGAAGTGTCTGTCACAGCAGGACCACAGGGGCACAGCGCTGGGTGGGTTGGTGGCTTCCAGAGGGGATTCGGAATGCAGCCACTGCATGATTTACTGAAGGTCCACTGAGCGATGGAACAGGGTGTCAGCAGCTTCTGCTGGCCTGGGGATCAGCCCTGCATCTCTGCTGCAGCACCTGGGCACCGGAGAGCGATGCAAACAGCTCCACGATTCCACGCTGTCACGGTGGGGCCGGAGGGCCGAGCACCAAGGGGTTAACGCGTGGCGGTGCACGCGGCCCTGCTTGGAATAACCAGCGCTAATGTGCCGTCCAAAATCATCAACCCCATTCTTCGGGCATCTGGTGACAGTGACGTGCTCAGCACGGGGAGAGGAGCGCTCGCTGCTGTGCCGGGCAGCCTCGGCCCCGGGCATCGCGCTGAGCCGACGTGACACGGGTGTCAGAGGCGTCAGGAGAGCACGGGGGGAGCTGCCTCTTTTAAATCACACGAGATCTCGACAACACAGCAAAGTGACCTTCGTGCCGAGTACATCTGCCGCAGCAGCAGCATGATTATGCAGATGTTTTGATTCCTAATTCAGAAATAATAAGTGGTTCACAGATTCCAAGTTTAAAAATATATTCGTCATCTGGTTTCTGTAGCAGCACGTGTGCCATTGGAGCACGAGCAAAGTGCTGGCCTCGGCCACTTCTTCCTCCCAACCTTCAGGACGGTTGGGACACCTGGCTCTGAGCAGCCTGGGCTAGTGGAAGATGTCCCTGTCCATGGCAGGGTGCTGGAGATGGATGAGCTTTAAGGTCCCTTCTGACCCAAACCACTCTGGGATTCTGTGACACGTTCAGCATGATGCACTGGATGCTTTCTGGAGACAACAGTCCTGGGATGGTCCAGGCAGCATCATCCTGCTGCTCCCCAGGGAAGGGGGAGCCTGTAGCCCCTGAAGCCTCAAGAAAATGGCAAAAGTCCCCAGGGAGCCAAAAGCAGGGAGACCGGGGAAAGTGGATATGCTATTGCAGTGCTGGAGCACAGAGCAACTTAAATGATGGAGAGAATTTTAGGGTAGGGGGAATTTTGTTTTAGTTTCCACTCTCTTTGATGACCCGACTACAGGGCTAAGGCTGGCCACACATCAGGAACAGGGTGGTACCACAGAGCTGCCGCAGGGATGAGCTGGGACGGGCCCAGGAGCTCCTTCCCTGCACTGAGCTCCCGTTCAGGGAGCAGGAACAGCCCCCAGGTGCCAGATGGAATCAATCCACAGCTTGGCTGCTCTGTTCCATGAGGGAGATACGTGCTCCCCACCCCTCACTTCCCTAAGGAGATGCTGATGATGCTCAAGCCCCCTCCCTGGTGCACCCCTGGTTTCTGCCCCGGCTCACCTGCCCGGGAATTGCAGCCAGGGATGGGCACAAGCCACAGACAAACGCCGCCGCTCCCATGAGCAGCCTAGATCCCGAGGACTTTTATAAGGTAATCAAATATGCAAGAGATTCAACAAACTAATTTCAAGCACACACCTGGGGTCCTCTGATAATGTCGGTTGTGCCTATACAGCGCAAGGATTAAAATTTCATAGAGTCATGATTTCATCAGTCGCTAAACTACAAAGGATTAATTAACAGCCAGGGAAGAGCTCATGGCTTGGAAATACAGTCTTAAGGAAAATATCTATCTTGGCTCTCCAGATGTCAGCACACAGATGAATAAAGCTTTGATGAAAACACTTTCTTATTATTAGCAACTCCAAAATATTGTGTTTTTGTAGCTAAAATTAAGGATGCCCAATTCCAACCTGCCACTGCCTGGATCTGTGCATCGTCACATGCCCTTCTGGAGGGCTGCTTTGGGCTCTTGGGATGTGACTGTCTGGCACACATCCGGGATTTTGGGGATGGGCAGAGACACCTCCCTTGGTGAGGGGATAGGAGAGCCCCAAGCCTGAAGGAGCCCAGCGCAGGGTCTTGCCTTTGCTCTGTGCACACTGCCTGCCCTGTACTCACCTGCTCCCAGAGAGTCTCCCAAAACATTCCTGATGCCTGCTGGGCTTCCGAAGTTTGGGAAGGAGAACTAGGCTTAGCACTGGCAGTAAGAGTGGGGAGCAGCAGCTCTCCCCCTTCCCTGGAAGATGAATTAGGGAGCTGTCAGTGAGGGACAGGCGCAGCAGCCGTGTTGCTGTACAGGGGCAGTGGAAGTGTCTTTGATTAATGAAACCGTAACGCTGGGCTGTTGCACAGCCCTTCTCGGCCAGGAGAGATGCCCTCAGACAGGCTGGAAACACCGCACTCCACATGGACTCCCCAGAGGCTTTTCCCAGCCACGGACTGGTCTTTGCCAGCACTGCTGCCTTTGCCCAGGTCCACACCCTCCTTAAGAGCTCCCGGGGCAGACAAAGAACTAATTATTTCCAATTACAAGTTGGGAAATGAACATTATGCACCTTGTCAAGGCAGCAAATTAACATATCTGCACTGCACTGGGCTTTGGGAGAGCCCTGAGAGCCCAGGGCGAGGAGGTGGCAGCAGGGGAAGCACCTCAGCAACTCAGGGACTGAGGCCACTGCTGCCCATCCGACTGCAAACCCCCTTGGAAAACACGTATTTTTAAGAAAGACTATGGAAATGGGAGGTGTCAGAAGAGCTCACACAGCCCGAGCAGAGCTGTCAGCACTGCGTGGTGCAGCGCGCGGGGCTGCATCGCATCCGTGTCCGAGCTGCCTTCGCTCCCAAACCGCACAAACATCTGTGCAGAGGCAGCTGCAGGCTGGAATCACGCTGGAATCACACTGGAATCACGCTGGAACCTGTCATCTCGTGGCAGAGCTGCACAGGCAGATGCTGCTGCTGCCACAGGGCCCTGCACTGGGGGACAGTGACAGGGGCACGGCACTGGCACCTTTCCCCTGCAGCTCTACCTTCCTGCACCAGTTCCACCAACAGGAAGACGCTGCCTCAGCTCTCCATAATTAGTTTTGCTCAGCCTACATCATGTTTTGCTGAAAAATAAATAAATACCTTCCGGGCGAGCCAAGCTCTGAGCGGGACGCCAGCACTGACAACACACTCCACTCCCCGCGGCCCTGGCCAAAAGTACGCGGCGTCCCGAACCGGGGCGTTGCTGAGCCATCCTGGCACCGCGGGACCTCCCCAAGGAGGCTTGCTCACAATTAATTCATTTATGAGCAGCCTCACCCCCCCTCCCCAACATGCACAACAGGTTCCATGCAAATTCGGGAGCTTTTAAATTATACCGTTAATGAAAGCAAATAAAGGCAGTTAAAAGGCAATTTGCTCAATTGGTGTTAATATTTAAGCACAGCATGTGCAAAAACAAGATCGCAGAATTCAGTTTTACCATGAGAAAAGTTTTGGTCCTGACTTTCCTGAAGAAAGGATGGAGCATGCCAGTGAATGCTGTGCCTGGGGTCAGGTCTGGAGCCCCTTGGGCAGCAGCCCACCAGTCTGTTTGTTAAGGAAACGTCCTTTGTGTGCCCCAACAGCTCCACAGTCACGACATCGGCAATTCCTCCTCCTCTGCCAAGGGGGCAACTGCATCCCCACATCCCCACATCCCCAGTGCCTCCCTGCAAAACTTTCCCAAGGGCAAAAACACAGGGCCAGTGGGAGCCCAGAGCATCCCCTGTGCTGTGGGACTCGGAACACTTGAGGGGCTGGGGCACGGGCAGGCAGGGGTGTCACCAGAGTTACTGCCACCAGTGCCACTGCCACTGCCACTGCCGCAGCCCCAGCGCACCCCCGGCTCAGCACATCATGGCCACGACACGTAAAAGCTCAGCACGCTGGGAATGTGGTGGCCACTGTGACAGCAAACAGCAAGGACAAACCACCGCCCAGCACGAGCTGCCCTGGGACACCTGAGGTACTGCATCCCTGCCAGGCACACTGTGGCCATTGCCTCCTGCACCACAGTGAGATGTTGGTGCCACAATGGTAACAAATCCTTAAAGAAAACTCGAAACAGTGACCTGGCACCAATTTATCGCAGGCAAAAGCGGCTGATGCTGCCCCTTGGCTCAGCCCCACTCCTGGCCGTGCTCTGGCTCAGGGGTTACGATGCTCTTGCATAAATTCGTTTTCAAAACAGGAGCTGCCAGTGAATGAGACCTCGATTTCTAATGGTTGGAAATATTTTGTACACTCTGCTGCTCCCTCTGTACCCTTTGTGGAGGCCGAGGGCTGATGGCTAAAGCGGGTACCAAAAGACCATCTGTAGCTCCCGTCTTTACAGAGAAGTTTAAATAGGGGGATGAATGAGCACAGGAATTAATGAATGATAAAGCCGTATGGTCCCAGTCAGCCTCCTACGCTGGGATGTGGCATTCAAACCCTCCCAGCCTTCTGCCACAAAGAGAGGTTTCTAAGCTACAAAAAAAAAGGGGAAAAAATAAAAGGGGGGGGTGGTGCGTGCAAGTTTTTAACAACAAATCCAGCGACTCGCCTCCAGGTTCCCACCCGGCTGGGGGAAAGGCACGTGGGAGAGAAAAATGGGGGTTTCCCCAGAGCCACCTGCAACTCCCCTTGACAGTGAGAGAAGTGAGAGGAGTCGGCTCTGGGGCTCACCCATGCGCTCGGAGGGGTCCCGGCGAGGGCACCCTGGGGTCTCACAGCAGCAAGGGTGGGCAGGTTTGGGATGAGATGCCTGTGCTTCATCCATGCTGGCAGCTTTTACAACATCCCCCCACCTCATCCATTCGGGACAGCTTAAAGATGCCTCATAAAAACTAAGGAACCTGGAAAGGCTGAAGGGTGTTTCAGGTGAGGGGTTAAAGTGAGGGTGGGCACAGAAGCACATCCATTAGGAACTGGCTCTACCAAAAAAAATGTTAACAAAGAAAAACCAAAACTTAAGGAACAGAAATGAAGCCTGCTCATCAGTGCCAGAGAAAAGATGCTCCAGCTCATGGTGCTGCTGGCTGCAGATTAACAGGCGACACCGAGGGAAAGCCAAGGGCATGGAGGGCTCCTGCCAGCCCAGGCACACCGACAAGGCAAACCCAGGATCAAACACTCAAATCCTGCTCAAGAATTGGGGGCTGCCGGGAGGGAACGTTTGTCTCTAAAACACCCCAGAAGAGGCAGAGGAAGTGCGGTCCCGTACTGGAACACTACTTGCATTTTAAAAGCTGTCATGCGTAAAGCATTAGTGGTTTTGAAATTGCATTTCCAAGTTAATTAAATGGACAATCTTTTATACACAAAAAGTGAAAGCCCACAATCAAAAGCTAGGGAAGTGTCCTTTTGGAGCAGGGTGCTGCCTCTCCTTGCCCAGTCCCCTGACCCAGGCACCTGAAGGGAGCCACTGTCTCCGTTTGTCTGCAGTGAAGCTCAGCTCCAGCATTCAGCATCCCCAAACCCCAAGCCTGGGCACCGCACTGAGCCATCCCAAGAGTTCCTTTTCCCACAGGAACCACACATGCTCCATTCATGGATTTCCTCTGTACAGGGACAGTCACTGGCTGGTGGCGGTGCGAGCACCCGCAGCACTTATCTCTGCTGCAGTAAAACACCGACCTTCAGTTTTAGGCAGGAGGTAAAGTTCACCATCGATTGGACCCACCATAAGCTGTTGATAATTACTATTATCTCTGAGTTAATCTTGTGAGAGGGTCAACAGTTTTATAAAAATCTTGCAAGCCGTACCTTTTACCTCCCAACTTCATATCTGGGTCAAAAGGTCAACTACTGCAGTTTGCTGAGTTGGGATTTCAGAAAAAAAAGTGTGCTCCCACCCCAGAGCCCCACTGGTGCACGGGGGATGTGAGCAGGTACCCACCCCGGTGCAAGCAAAGCACCCAAACTTGGGCTGGGAAGGTGAGGGGAAGAGTGCTCCCAAGGCAGGGCTATCCCCGTTCATGGCTGAGCTGGGGTGGCCACTCGCAGACTGAGGGGTATGGGCACATCCCAGCTCCGGGATGCAGCTGATGGATCCTCTGCACCACGCTGGTGAAGGCACAGTCCCTGCCTCGTGGCACAGTGCTCCGAAGATGCCAAACCCCACCCGCACAGCGCTGTGTGTGGGCAGCTGCCTCCTTGCCTGGGGTGAACAAAATGAGTGTTTAAACTCCTGGGCTCCGCTCCCACATCCGCCCATGGAGGTGGCAAATGGAAGCCAAGCAGAAACCTTTGGAGGGGCCGGGAGAAGCCCCAAAGATGGATGAAACTGTGACCCACGCTCTGATCCTGCCTGCCTCCCCGTGCTCTGCATCGCCAAATATCATTACCGCTGTTATTTTACCCTCCTGACAGGATGCTACCAGGCAGCTCTGGGCAACATCTCACTCGGGGAGCAAAAAAATCCTTCGGTGCTGCTGCAGCCCCTCCCGTGAGCGCAGCCCAGGCCCGCGGAGCATTGCTCAACTGCTCGGCAGGCAGGTGTCATAAACAAGCAGGCACATGGCAAACATATCGATTTCCCGGAGCTTATCGCGCAGCAACCAGTGCTCAGTTACCAGGCTACTTTAATATGTAATTTACTGCGAGAAGGGAGAGTGGGGCTGAGGGCAGATGGAATATTTACTGTGGGATGGACGGGGAGGTGGAAGGTGTGAGCGGGAGGGAGGTACGGTGTCTTCTGCCTCCAGCCACCCTTAGTATTTTCGAACTATTAAAGAAAAACCAACCCCTCGCTGCTGCGATGGAGTGTTTACACAGATGCCATTAATCTTCTTCTGCAACTGTTTACGCTATGAAAATATAGTCTCAGCTGCCCGGGCTCTCCAACTCCTTCATTTAAATTCAGATGCTTAATTCCTGTCAAAACAGAGCCCACCAAAATTACCTCCATCCATTTCTGGTGCTCAACTTGCCTCATCATCCAAGAACTGCCTGTCAGAGTGGGGAGGGACCCCGGGTGGGAGCCTGGAAAAGGGGAAGCGAGGTGGCATTTCAAAGGCTCCTCCTCTTCAGCCTACATGGGACCAGACGTGAAAGCCAAGAGCAAAGCCCAGCCTGAGAAAATGCTGCCACCTGCATTTGGTCACCCACGGCGAGTGGGGATGCTCAACCTGACTCAGCACCTGCACGTGCACCTACCTGGGGAGGCATTTTTCCAGCAAACTGTCCCCCCAGCCCACCAGCAGGGTTTTGGTGGTGAAGGAAGCCTCCCGTCTCCCTCCTGGCCCTGTCCTGCATCCCAAGGTATTTTGCAGATGGGACCCTCAAGGGAATCCTGGGATCCATGGGAGGTTGGTGTTTTCAAAGCACTGATATTTTAAAAATGCTTCTTGAACAGTGCCTCTCAGTAGATCTTTTGGAATTTACAAGATAAATACTGGTAATTTGATTCTTATCTTCTTCAAATCCAATTCTAAGGCAATTCTGTGTAAAGGACACTAATTATAGCCCAAGGGGAAAGAAAAGGTAACCCATCAGCGAGAACACGCTAGAAACATTTAAAGGGGTACAGGGCACTAAAAAGTTACATAGATTTCAAATCTGCTCTTGCAAGAACAATAATTTGCTGGGTGAAAATGATGCTCAGCACCATTCCTGCTCCCCAGCTGGTCCTTCCTGTGGGCAGCTCAGTGCTGCACTGGAGATGTCAGCAGCTGGGGCTGCATCCAACTTGCTCTGCACATCCTTTTGGGACTGCCCAGCCACTCCAGAGCCCGGCTGGGACAGTGCAGGGACAGCCCCATCTCTGTGCCCAGACACACATGATGCATTTCACCCTTATTTCCCTGGCATTCTTTACTAAGGAAAAGGCAAAGTTTATACACACAGGAAAATGTGACCAGCAACAGACAACGAAAGTAACGAAACCATCACTCTTTAGTACAAATATTATGCATTTTCCAACACACACCACTAAACATGGGAAATTCTGGCTCCAAAACACCTCTGGAGGCCAGGAGCCACCCAATGTTTCTCTCTCAGTGCTGAAGAGCACCCTGAAGAGGAGGAGGAGGAGGAGGAGGATGGTAGGGAGAGCGCATCGACCACTGCCGCACAGCACAGCCTGAACATTACAGCACCTATAAAATAATAAAACCCCAACGCTGGGATGCAGAGCCAGGATGGGCCAGAAGGTGATGCAGGAAGAATCAAAGGGATTTGGCAATCCAAATGGAGTCTTATTTAATGAGTGCTGCCAGAGGCTGCAGTTCCACAGGCATTAGCATCCATCGTTACCATCCCTCCGAAGACGACACGGTTATTCCCTTTAACACGGTGACACTTGCAGCTAACTCATGTCTGACCTCGCCAGCCAGGGCAGACACTGTGCGAGAGGTGACCAGAGGTAATTGAAAATACACACGCCACAGACCGGAGCAGAAGGGCTGCCTCAGCAGCAGCCCTCGGCACAACAGGTGACAGTGGTGGCACCTGGAGGATGGCTGTCACGGGCACTGTAAATCAGTGCTTTGCTGAGGCAGCATTGGGCTGCCCAGGGCACGTGGAGCAGCAGAGCCACGGTCCCTGGAGCACACGGTCCCCAGGGCAGGAGGGCTGTGAGCAGCCCAGCCCTGGCACCTCGGACTCTGTGTGCACACCGTGGCACTGCACGTGGTGACAATAGAAGGCCCCTCCTCGACACACTGGCATGGAGCTCGCCATGCACGGCCACTTCATTCACTTAGCAACAAAGGTGCTAATTAGGCAGCGAGCTGCTCTCCACCTCCAGTCAGAGCACAGCTGCCTGGTGGTGGTGATGGCCGAGCCTTTGGTGCCCCACCATGCGGTGACAGCACCATGAGATACGGCGAAAAGCATCCTGAGTGCCATCCTCAGGAGAATCCCATCTCTGACCCCTCACGCAGCCCTCCATCACCACAGTCCTCTCTTCTGCCATCCTCCTCCCATCTCCTGGCCAGGCACAGCTGGACGGATCCCTCTCCCAGTGCATGGTCCAACGTGAGCTCTCCTCCCAGTGATGCCTTAGCACACAACCCACCAGAGCCCCGCTCAGGGCAGCCTGGCACAGATCTCACCCTGCTAAATAATGCCCTGGCCAGTGCTCACAGCTGCAAGGAAAGTGCGAGAAACATTTCTGCACTGCTTTAAGTTACGTTTGGTTCAATGCTGAGGGAAGAGCCGCCTCCAGCTAAAGGGTCAGAGAAGCCAGAAATCAACACAAGTGCTTGCCTCTGCATCCCGAGATCCCAGAGCCCCTCCCCAGATCCGTGGGCAGCGCTGGCCTGGGGGAATCCCACAGGCAGGTGTGGTGCTGCCCCACGCTTGGGTACTGCTGGCTCAGCACCCTGCGGGCTGGGAGCCGCCAGTGGCCTGGTTCCCACCACAGCACCCGCTTCCTACAGCCCTGCTCTACAATCTTCCCCACAGCCCCCAGAAATGCAAATCCCAAATTCCCCCAAAAACCCCCGATCAAATGCTGCCCTTCAACAAGGGTGACGATGAACCGAAAGGCTGGGGGAGGCACAGCAAAGTCAGGATGGCATTTCCCCATCCCTCACCTAAGCAGAAGACAAGAACCTGGGAAACAAAACCAATTGCTTTTCACTTTGCTTCCATTGGAAAGGTTTTCATCCAAGTTAAAATGTTTCTAGGATGATTCCTGCTGGAGGGAAGCAGGTTTTCTACCAGTTTCATTGCACACTGCTGATTCCCACCAAGGCAACACATGCAAGAGAAGGCAGAAGTGTGGGCAGAGCTGTCCAAAGAGGTTTCACATGTGACAAGCACCTCTGGTCACTGCTCTTATTCTTGGGTATGCCCTGTCCTGCTCTCAGCACTTGGGATCTTTTCTACGAACAGGGGGAAAGAAGAAAGAAAAGAGGAAATCACCTCTTTCCTGGTAAAAACAGCAGAACGCCCCGGAGGGAGGGCGGGCAGGCAGGAGGTACAGAGGGTTTCGGTTCTGTGCCGTTTCACAGAAAGGGGCCCTGGTGCGTGGGCTGCTGCTGCTCTGCTGTGCCCTGACCACCCCACGGCACCAGGTCCGGCCCAGGGGTGCAGTGCCGCGGTATGCCGGAGCCACGCCAGCGCCGTGCGGTGCAGGGGCAGTGAGGTGTGGGCTGCACCACGTCGCTGCCTTATCTCTTCCACGCTAAGGCCGTTCCGTGTGCTGTGCAGCCGGCTGTGACCGCAGCCCGTGCCCGGCTGAGATAAGATCCGGCACTGGTGCCGCCCGTGCCGCGCTGCGCAGCCCCGATTCACACGGTCTGAGAGCTGCCGGCAGGGTCTCTGCTCCGAGCAGCCCCTACACACATCCCCTCTGTGCATCCCTCACCAGGGAGCCCTTTGCTGCCACAGTTTGCACATCCTACTCCAGATCTGTGATCACAGAATGGTTTAGATAGGGAGGGACCTTAAAGCTCATCTCATTTCAACCCCTGCCATGGGCAGAGACACCTTCCACTAGACCAGGCTGCTCCAAGCCCTGTCCAAGCTGGCCTTGAACCCTTCCAGGGATCCAGGGGCAGCCACAGCTTCTCTGCAATCTGTGCCAGCGCCTCACCACCCTCACAGGTAAAGGTGATGCCTGAGCTCACAGCCATCTCTGCTCCTGCATGACAGCAAAGCACCGAGAAACCAACGGAACAGCCAAAGACATGTAGTGAAATCTGGGAGGCAACGAGCTGTCCCAAAAGCCTTGTGCTGCCATGCATGTGCACTTTCAAGAAGGCCAGCTGGTTTTTGGTTGAGTGTTTTAAACACACAGCCTGTGCTGTGGTGAAACTGGATTTCTTGCAGTTGTAGCCTTCCCAGGTTTACTCTGTGCACGCCAAAATTAGTACAACCTGTCCCTAAATACCATAATAAAAAACAAGTAGTAAGCACTTTCCCTTTATTTATGTCAGCGCTGGTTTCAAGGAGGATGAATCATGCTTCCTCCTTAGCACTTCTTTCTAATATGATTTACTATAAATAATGCGTGGAGAGAAGAACAAGGGAAGGTGACCAAGGGCAAAGCACGTGGAGCTCAGCACCATCCCCAAACTCAGTGGTAAAAGGATAAAAGCACATCCAGTAGTTATGATGGAGTGGCAAACCACATGGGGGCTGTAACTGGTGCAGTACCTAGTGTGGAAATCACAGAATCACAGAATATCCTGAGCTAGAAGGAACCCAAAAGGATCATGAACTCCAACTGTTGGCACTGCACAGGACAGCTCTAAAAATCCCACCATGTGCCTGAGAGCATTGTCCAAACACTCATTGAACTGTAGCAGGGTGGGTGTTTGGGAATCACAGAGGTTGGGAAGGATGTCCAACAGCTCCCCCAGCACTGCCAAACCCACCACTAAACCATGTCCCCAGGTGCCACCACTACATGTCCTTTGAAGCCCTCCGCTGGTGACAAAAATGGCCTGGTGCTCGGGGCTGTGGGGTTTTTTGAGTTTCTCCTTGTTTTTACACTCAGCCAATGTTTCCCTTCATTATGGGTCACCAAGGTGAGAGCAGGCACCTTCCTCCCCACCACAAACTGCAGAGGATGAAGGTGAATTTTTTCAAGAATGGGTGCTCAGGTCCCCTCAGCGGTGCGCATGGCAAACCCCACAGCGTCACCCACGCCGGCACCAGCGCGTTCCCAGCGCTGCAGCGAGCCAGGCGCTCCTCGCGCAGCGCCGAGCAGAGCACGGGGTTATCAGCCTGGCTGATACACGCCGATAACCAGCCCATCTCCCGCGCTGACACCAGTAACAAAGCAGGGTGTTTAGCGCTGATTTATGGCGGGTGGGCAGCTCTAGCCAGGCTTTGCGTGCCTTGCAGCGCTCGTGCCTACGTGGAGAAGCCTTTCCTCAATTGCACACTGCCGGCTTGTTTGCTAAACAACGTGCCAATAAAACAGCAATGAGACAACGAAGGCTGGTGGAAACCTGAACCAGCACAGCGGGGCGCGTATCCAACCATAATCTACTTAAAATCAGTTAAGAACACTACAGCGAAAATGATCCGGGTGGCCCTGGCCCCCGGCCAGCGCGTGAGCCTGGGCCACAAAGCCTCATTCCTGCAACCCCAATTTTAGGGCAATGCTCCCTTCTTCAGCTGCAGAGTGACCTCTTGCCACGAAGAGGAATCCACCTTTTTTGTGAATGACGTGGTCCAACAGCACTAGTACTCTACCAAAGGTACCTGCTGCTCTGCCGTCAGCACAGAAATCACCCAAAGCACTGCCAATGCAAACCAGCATGTTCCAAACCGAAACCAAGTGGCTCAGGTATGCCTCAGCCTGGATAAAGATTATCCAGAACAGACACACAGGTAATGCTCCTGAACACCCCACAGCAGGTCTGAGCAACTGGGCATGACCCTGGGAACAAAAGGAGATGTCACAACTGCACTGGAAACTTATCAGACCATATTAAAAGGTGTCTGGCCACACGCAGACACCCCTGCTATGTCTGCATTATTCCAAAGGATGCACAAATCTTTCGCTGTTGCTCATGTTATACGAATCCACTCTGTCTGAAATTCCCTGTGCCATCCTCCCTGTTTCAGCTGGTACCTGTCACATCATCGGTCTCTGCCAGGGTGCATGCCAGGTGCTGTCCAGGTCACCAGCTGCAGAGTGGGATGCACATCCCTCCCAGCAAAGGAGGGAGCGATGCCCTGTGAAGGACTGATCCCACCATAAAGTGCTGAGCCAGGCCGGGGGGAAGAACCCCTCACCGGCAGAGTGACACAAGCCAGGACTGCCGGGTGAGGAGGAATGAATGGAATAGGCTAATTTACACAGGAAGTGAGCACTTACCAGACCCTTCATCCCAACACACAAAACCCTCTGCCATATCTGGAAGCAATTACACCCAGTTAACATGATCTGCCTGCCACTAAAATTAACTGCAAACAGAAATATTTTTCACTTTTGCAACAGGAGATGCCATGGCCCCGTGTTTGGCTGCCGGGAAATATTTAGTAATTACTCATTTAAAGCCTCTCTTGAAGCTGTCAAGGGGGGGGCAAGGGGGGAATAAAAAAAATCTTGCTAATTGCAGGCAAAAAGGAAAATGCAGATCATTTTACTCTATCCAAGGAAAACAGATTTACGGACCGGTGTAACGAAAGAGCCAACATCCCGCAGAAGTGGGGAAGGCTGCGGGAATGCTCTGTGGCTGCTCTGCACCATTCCCATGCTCCACAGGGAAAGGAAAAAGGGTGGACAGAGTCAGCCCTGAACCAGCACAGGCTCTCTGAGGGGCCCTCTGTGCAGCTGAAAAGGCATTTTAGCCAACGTCACTCTGCGAGGTGTAACGAGGACTGAGGACACTCCACAAATCTCATCGAGCTGCTGAAGCAACAGCAAGCTCTGGGGAAAAGCCACGCAAGTGCCCTCAGTGGGGCAGGTTGCATGCATTGGGGTCCCAGCCCTGCAGCCAACGGGGTCCTGTTCCCTGGGAACAGCGTGGTGCTGGGGAAGGGGCTGCACACCAGGCAGAGGGCAGGCAAGGACCCCATCACCCCCCTGGATGTCCCTCTGCAAGGTGTCAGAAGCACCAGGCATCATGGCCAGGAGGAACCAGAATTATCACTGGGCAGGGGAAAACAAAAAAACCCAAAAAAACCCCAAAACCATAGAAATAGGTGTTTTCTGACGGGAACCTCAGAGCTTTGCTTTCAAATGCAGTGAATGCATAACTAAAGTGACACAGAATAATGGATGGAATAATGTGGAAGCCAAAGGGGGCTTTTCCCCCTCCACACTTGGAGCTGAGTATGGAAATGGTTAAGTCACCCACTGAATAAATCAAAAGTTCAAGGCTGCAACATACCACGTCGTATTCCCCCTCTGCCCATGACAAGAACCAGAGAGCCCCCGAAATCCCAAGCATCCTGCGCGGGGTCTCGGCCGGCGCTCACAGGTTACACGCTCGGGGTCAGCGCCGTGGACCTTAGCTGCAACATTCATTTCCTGAGCGGGGCACGTCCCCCTGCCCATAAAGCTAATAAGAGCTTCCTTGCCCAGCCGCCCTGCGCCATGGCCCGGCAGCCGGGAACGCTGGTTTCCATTAGCCCCTTATGATGCCAGGTGCCGCTAATAAGGCCCATCAGCAAGAAACAAGAGCTGCCAGGTCATCCTCGAACTCTGGAAGTAATCATGGGCAGAGTTTGGGGGACTGCTGCCCTGGCTTTTCCTTCCCTCCCCCCTCCCTTGCTTTCCATTTTTCCTCCTTTTTTTAAAGTTCAAATTGCAGTGGAACATAAACTGACAAATGCTTAAAATAAAATAAAAAACAACTACTGTATTCGGCTACTGAAATTAACACTAATAACATCTCACAAAGCACTTGGGATCCGATTTATCACGTTTATTGCTTTAATGGTACACTGCATCTGTTTCTCACTGTGACATGCCAAGCAGTGCCAACGTGCCTAATGGCATTAGCAGTACAACGCTCAGCTAATCCAGGTGGAGACTGAGGAGGCGAGGCTGCCAGAGGAAGAGCCAAAGGCTGGATCCCCATGGGAAGCTGCGGTTTTCCCAAGAAGGAGCATTTCAGAGTAGTGGGAGCATTAGAGACTGGCCCCGAACACTGCTGCTGCTTTTCTGTTCTTCCAGGGGAAAAGAGTGCACAAATCTGGAGTTTGGGGCATAGCAACAGGCCAGCAGCCACGGGGGCAGAGCAAGCCTCCCTCCTCATCCCTGTCCTTAAATCCTCCACTGGCGCACACACTTTAGCTGACAGCTCAGCCACGGAACTTCAAATGCAGAGCAGACCTGACAGTGGGCATGGAAGCTTTCCCCAAGGAACATCCCCCCTATGACAGAGAGGACAAGCTCCTTCCACCCAAAACTGCCCCATGAGGAGCATTCACCCAGCACTGGCCTCCAGCAGCCTCACGACCATCACCACAAAGCACTTTCGTTTTCCAGCCCAGCATCTCCATCTCGCACATGTGGCGAGCGCTGCCAGCAGCCGCATCAGCGTGGTGGGTGAATTCCTGGACAGCATGGGCTTGGGATCCTCAGCTGTGCCACAAATGAGCCGTACGGGGTCACATCCCCACTGACAGCCTTCCCAGTCGCTATCGCTTTATAAAAAACATGGTTTAATTTTTTTAAAAGTATTTAACTTCCTGATGACAAATTGTGCCAGGCTCAGTTGGCAGCTCGGCACAGCTCTCGCCTTGTAGCTTGGAGGTTTTCCTACACAAAACAACCCCAAAAAGGGCCACTGAACTATGGCTTTTTTGTCTGCAATTAGAAGTGACGATCGATACTAACATTAGATTAAGTTTGAACTTTGCTGAACCCAGAAGGAAATCTTTTATAAAAAAAATTAAAGACTCGACGACTCAATCTACACTCAATTAGTCAAAATCATAAGCTCGGTAAGGGAGGAAAAAAAATGGATCATGCAGCAGCCAGAGGGTTCAGGGACCTGCAAACCCTGATCAGAGACAGTGCCAAGGCTTGTGGCCACTCGGCCACCAAAAGGTCGCAGCTCAGGGCTCTTGGGTGTGACACGGCACAGACGATGCTGCCACGAGGCCAAGGAGCTGTGTTACCACACCGGGCCAGGACAGACGACTGTCCCTCGGGCACTGTCTGTCACTTAGGGCCAGTGGCCCCCGTGCTTGCCGAGGCCAGGCCAACCCTCTGCTCTCCTCTTCCTGCACGTGCTTCCCCATACTAATGAAGACAGGAACAACGCTCAGAAGGCTCTAAGACTATAAACATATATGTTTACACTCCTATAGGCATGTGTGTGTAAACAAACAGCCCCGCCATATGCATGGGCTGCCTGCGCGCTGTAAACAGGCTCGGCACACGCTGGCTCACGGAGCTCCCTGCGGAAAGAGCGGCGCTGGCACGGGGTGGCTTCGGGCTCTGTCACCTGCCGGGGCCCGGCACGTGGAAGCTGTCACGCTGGCTGCCAAACAGCCCCTGGAACAGCAAAGCACCCCCACCCCAGCAGCTGCCCCTGGCCCCCAGCTCACCACCGCAGCTGGGAGCGGCTCTGCTCAAGCACCTGCGCGCTCGCATCGGGGTCAGAAAACAAAACCACAGCCGAGAGTGCACGGCAGAAAGAGGTCAGTGAAAGCTGGCAAGTGACACTGTAACGAACCCCCGGCACATCCTGCTCCCACCTCCAGCTGGCCTGGGGAGGTGGTGCCTGGGGAGCAGATCCCCAGGCCCCCTCAGCACCAGGCAGTGGAGCAAAGAGGAGCCCACAGCCAGCATGGTGCAGCTGCCACCAGAGCTGCTCCGGCAGAGAGCTGCAGATCCCAGCCCAGCGCAGATGCTGTTTAACAGCTCCATGAATACAATAGGATCCCACAAATCCTCCCCAAATGGTAATTCTCACAACGTATTAGAAAGCAAACACTATAAAAAAGCCACATGAGACCCCGTCTACACACAAACCACCTGGGACTTAGACTTTGGGGGCCAGGGAGTGAGTTCATTGGACTGTTACCCAATGCCTTTCAACATGGAAGGTCTTACAGATCAGTTTAAACACGGCTCAAAGGATTTGACTAACCCTGCAAAGTTTGCCAGCGCCAGGTAATTGGTCTGAAAGCAAGAACAGGCAAACGGCATTTGGTGCTGGCTTCAGCAGCTGCCTTTAAGGCTCTGCTGGCAGGGGCTGGCGCTGAGGTCCATGCTCCGGGCGGACCCAAGCCCCGCGGAGCACGGCGTGTGCCCAGCCTCCCGATAAGGACCATGAATAAGTGAGAAATAAGCTACGGCTGCAGCCACGGCTGTCAAAACAAGCTGATCCCGGGAAGGCCCTGTGAAATAGGGGCTGCCGTCCTGGACAGCTGGGCCATGCTCCCTCATCTCTCGACTGCGTGGGGAAGGATCTGACCGAGCAGCCCTCCCTCCCTCTGGACAGATCCACAGCCGGCATCAGGAGCCTCCGGATAGCCCCAGCATCGCCCTCCACTGCGGCCATAGCAGCTGCTGCTCTGGGCTTGGAGGGGGAAAGGGAGAGCCTCGAGACCGTGGCAGAAAGGCACGTTAAAATTCTCCCTGAGCCCTCACTGCAGCTCTCCCGGTGACGTTCGGTCTGCATCACTGCACGGCCGAGACAGCTTCGGGCACGTAACCAATGCCAGCCACAGCTCTCCCACTTGCAGGAGGGGGAAAGAAAGCCGAAAGCGGCTGTGCACCCACACGGAGTCAGGTACCCTCCAAGGGGTGAAGGCTGCTCCCCGCAGGGTCCGTGCAGCAGAGCGAGGGACGATGCTGTCAGCACTCGCAGGCGCACGCAGGGCTGAGGATCCCAGCTCGGCAGCTGCCGCCCTGCACGCAGCATGGAGCGTTCATGGGCTGAGCGTACAGGGAACCACTGCTCCAGCACCCGACAGAGCTATCCCGCACCGCTGGCAGGCGGTGAGGGCACCGCCAGCACAGACATCCCCGCCAGTGGCGTGTGCCGGCAGGGACACCAGCCCTGGAGCGCCTTATGAGCCTCAGGACTAATTAACCTGTTGATTCATTAAAAATCTGACAGGGTGAACAGCCAGGGGAGGCAGGGAGAGGCTCTGGCACAACGTTGGTGATGCTGTCCCTAGGCAGGACACTGCCGTCCTGCCCTGGGGCTGCAGCCACACCGGGGCCAGAGCAGCGCTTGCCGAAGCATGTCCGGAGCCATGGGATTTGACCGGCGATGCTGATGTCGGTGTGGTAATTAACAGGGCTCCCTTCCCCAGCCAAATCAGGGAACAAGCCCTGGTCCCTGAACCACGACCAGGAGGCAGCAAACAGCGGAGCACTGAGCTCACGTGTCAGTAGCCACCACCACGCTCCCACCCCGTAGCAAGTCCCCAGGGTGCAGGGCTGGGAGCGAGCTCACAGATCCCCCCACCCTGAGGAGGGGAGCCCCAAAACTGCATCCACAGCCACGGGAGGTTCAGCCCTTCACATCCCCACAGGGACAGACCCGTGGCTCTGCATCAGCCCGAGCCCTCTGCGCTCACCTCGGCGTTACCCAGCCTGACCCCCAAGCCACTTTGTGCAAAGTGTAAACGTTTCATAAATCGGGAAGCTGGGCAGCACAAAATCCCCCCAGGCTGGCAAGTCACCACCGCATGTTGCAAGCCTGAGTGCCACCACTGCCCGTGCTGTCGTGCCCCGCACTGGCGCAGGAGGGACGAGCTCTCAGCAGAGGGTAGGTGAGTGCTGCCTGTCCCCACTGCATCCCGCTGCATGCAGATCTCTAAACTCAAAGGGTAGCAACTGTGAGCTGCTCGATTGATGCCAGCCAGGGAAACTGGTGGGGTTTATGCTCGCAGGAAACACCGACGGCCCCAGCTCATCTGGGCTGTCCTCCCCAGCCAGCACTCACTGGAAGGAACATTCTGGCACAGTTGCCAAACCTGAGGGTGCTGCAACAGCCACCCCTCTAACACTACTCCACAAGCCAGTTTCAGGGTATGTGATGGAAACTTTGCACTAGCACGTACGACGCTCAGCCAGAAACCAAAACCCTCTGGCGAGATCCTGGCTGCCCAGTGCAGCACGCCACGGCACGGTCTCGGCACTCACCTGTGCTGCTCGAGGGTCTCGTTGTCCGGCAGCTCTGCCCCACACACGCTGCACTGCTCGCCCAGGGCTCTGCTCTCTGTCTTCATGCCGGCCGCCAGCTCCCCCAGCTTGCTGAACAGCTCCCGCTGGATGAAGCCCTGGGGCAGCAGCCCCCCATAGGCACTGAAGTCCATGGAGACAGCCAGGGCTGGCTGCACATGCAGGGCGGACGCCACAGTGGGCGGCACGCCGAGCATCGGCTCAGTCTTGTGGTTCGGCAGCAGTGAGTAGATGCCCAGGGGCTTCTCGCCCGGGGCAGTGGTGGATGGCTCTGGCCCCAGCGGCATCCCCTGGCCGGGCTCAGGGGCTGGCTCAGCACCCTCCTCGCGGGTGTAGTGCAGTTCACGAGCACTGGTGATGACACTGCTGCGGGTCGGGGTGCCGGGCCCTTCCTTGCCCTTCTCGTCAGGCTTCTCCCCACCGGAGGCACTGGACTCTGCTGTCTGGGGGCTGTCATGGCTGGAGGCCTCATCCACCTGCATTGCTTCAGTTTTCACTTCGGTGAGACCGGAGGGGCGGCGGGTGGCAGTGGGACGTGACTCCTCGGGGGCACTGGGCGCCAGGGTGCCCTGCAGCAGTGACTGCCCGATAGTCATCAAACTGTCCACTGCTGTCTTGGTGGGGCTCATGGAGGAGAGGGAGCAGTAGGACACAGAGGCAGAGGGGCTCTGCTCTGCTGTGGCTGCTGGCAGACTCTGGCTGGCCATGCTGGCATAGCCACCCTCCTCGCCAGTGGGCTTGGAGATGAAGAGGCCCTTGATGTACCTCGACTTCCTCTCCTCCTCTTCTTCAGCGGTGGCAGCAGCACCTCCATCGGCCATGGCGACCTCGGTGTCATTGTCCTCGGAGGCCTGTATAGTCTCCAGGATCTTCAGGCACTGCTCCTCCAGGTACTCAATTTCCAGGATCTCAGCAGCGTAGAGCAAGTCGTCCAGGTCCTCCACCTTGGCCTGTAGGGTGGCGGTGTACGCGTACTCCAGGATCTGCTGGAATGTCTTTGGCGAGAGGAAGTCCAGGGTGTAGTGCTGGCTGTTGCGGTGGAAGAGGATCTCGAACATCTTGCTGGTGCAGGCCAGCACGGTCCGGTGAGCGTGGAACTCCTGGCTGTCCACCATGATTACCACGTCGCACAGCGTCCCCGCCAGGCGCATCTGGTTGGCTTTGTGCAGCAGCCCGGTGGGGTGGCAGGGATTCTGCAGCTGGATCAGCCCCATCTTAGTCAGATCCATGGCGCGCCCCAGGCTCGCACATCAGGGTGTCTCGCTGTCGCTCAAATCTGGGACCAGCTTTGTGTGACGACTATCTGCGAAAACAAAAGGCGGAGGGGGAGAGGAGCAGAGTGGAGCGGGAAGGGGGAGCGGGGAGGGAAGAGAGGAAAGAGAGAGAAAGGGGGAAAAATGAGAAAAAACGAGGGGGAAAGAGAAAAGCCGGGGAGAAGAAGGGAGAGGAAAAGGGAGAAGGGAGCGGGCAGAAAAAGGGAGCGGGGAGGAGAGGGAAGTTAGCCCGCAGCCCAGCAGCGACTCGCCCAAAAGTTTCCGCGCTGCTCGGCGGATCCGCAGCCGCCGGAGCCGCGTCCCCGCTGCCGCCGCCCGGGGAAGGCAAGGGAGGCAAGGGAGAGGAAGGTGCGCATCCCCCGCCGCCGCCCGGCTCCCGCTCCGGCTGCCCCGTCCCGCCGGCAGCGCGGCCCCATCAGGTGCGCGGCGGAGCCCCG
>VZRL01004440.1:379441-393984 GCA_013397895.1 Origma solitaria
TGGACGCCCTAAGAGGTGGGGGGGGGGGGGGTTGGCCATGTTTAATTTACTGTGTAATTATTTTTTCTCTTTTTCTCTTCTCTTAACCTGACATACTTGATGTCTTGCATGGGACAAGGAAAGAGATGTGCCGAGGCATTAAATGTCAGCCCCAACTTTATGGTGCTGTGGAGGCTGCGTGTGTGTTCAGTAAAGTTCATCCCAGAAAAAAGTCCTTTAAATAGAGCAGAATCTACACCAGGACCTCAGCAAAGTCCTGGGGGCTTGTTCTGCCTCCCAAAACAGGGCATACTCTAGTGAGGGATTGTGCTCCAGTGTTATCCTGCTTTCCCTCTGTCTCCCTTTGGTTTGACAGGATGGATGCAATTCTGGGGAAGATGTCTTCAGTCTGGCCAGACACCATTCATGCTGGCTGGTCCCCTCAGGAGTAGGGCACAGGGCTGCACCTCCACCCACTGCTGTTCCTTCTCTGGGAGGATCATGCCCAAGTTCAGACCCTAATAAGAATTCCAGGTGACTCAATAACATCGCCTGCTTTCCTGAGCACGAGATCAACAAATCATTAACATATTGCTTAAAACTCTCCCTTCTTTAAGAGGATGGTTTCCAAGAGCCCCTGAATGTCTTTGGAGTTTAAAACCAAAAAGTCACCCAGGACCACAGGCAGCATCCTCAGTCCCACTGGAAGCAGCTGATTTCTGTGCCCTCATGATGTTCAAGTTCATTTACTGGAGGGAGCGAGCCACGTTCTGGATCCCAGTCACTCGGGAAACACCTTCATCCCTAATTCCATCTCTCCTCTCTAGCAGCACTCCATGTCCCATTTCCAGTTGCACAGCCCTCTGCTCTCCATTTCCAGGGGAGAGGGTATTTATATGTATTTATGTGCTCCGTGTGTGCACAGAGAACGCGTTACTGCTTCTGACAGGGCAAACAAAAGCCCACACTCATGGAAGACTTTCCTCCCCTCCCTTCCCTGCTCTTAACATATCTCTGCATTAAATATTCACACAAAATGCCTTCACAGCTGGGGAAACTTCTGCCAAAGGGGCTCCTCCTCCTCCTCCTTCCCTTTCTTGCACCAGGACAAAAAGATCGAGTGGCTGCATCACACACGGCACAGACCTCATTTCTGAGATGCTCGAGCTGCATAATGATGGTATTTTAGGCTCAGATTAAATTCCTGTTCATCTCTTCCATCATTCCTAACAGCCCTCTAAACTGTACAACTCCTGAATGTACAAGAGAGGCAGAACGAAGTCTGAGGCTAAATGTTTTGGTCTAGGTTCAAGGTTAGATATTAACTGATTTTATTTTCTTAATAAGTGCCAGAAGATACAATAAACCCCCAGTATCTTATCTGGTCACAGATTCCTCAGTGACCAAATCAGATAACATTGGCGCAGCAAGGCAGCTCACAATCTGCCCTTTCAGGGCAGATATTTATGAATCCTTCCCAAAGCTCGTGAAGAATTGGTGTGTTCCAGCTTGGTCACAGCACACGCATCCATTGCTACAAGTCCTACAGACACAGGTTTCACATTCTGGCCATGTGGAGGGGTCAGCCCTGGGAGCAGGAGTCCAACCAGGGCTCCAATGCCCTTGGACCGTGCACTGTTCTTGCTGGAGGGAGCTTGGCAGAGTCCCCCTTTGGCCAGGGCACATTCCTAGCTGGAACAGCTTGATCAGCCTCCCAGGAATGAAAGTAAACACTCCTGCAAAGCCATTCCTGGATAAGACCTATCTGCCCAGGGCCAGAGGCTCCACATGTCCCTGCCAGCAGCCAGGGACGCAAATGGGGGGAGCAGCAGAGTGTGTGACATGGCTGTCACCGGGGGTGCAGCTGCTCCCACCACCCCCAGCTTCTCTCCAGGTATTAATTCCCTTTGGAACTCAGTCCATTCTTTCTCACTGGTGTGCCCCTCCTCACTGCTTCTGCTGCCCCAGGTGCTACATCTTTGGTTGGAAAAATGCCAATTCCACAACAAATGGACCAGAATTCACTTTCTCTCTGCCATCTGGGCAACAGTTCTCCATTCACAAAGAGTTCTCCATGAAAGGCTCAGAGTTGGAGCATTGGCATCACCGAGCTACCTACAAAACTGCGTATGCCATCACCAGTGGCCAAGGGTCCTTACAGCAGTGCAGAGGGACCGACAGGGCAGGTCGGGGGTAAAATTGGGGAGGTGGGGTGAGATATTCCAGCCCCAGAGGCTTTTGAGGGGGCTGTCTCCTCAAGGAACCTGAAGGGGAAAAAAACCCAAATCACAACTCTCATGAAAAACATAACTAGCTGAAAGGACAACACAGAATAGGGAAAACCCAAAGGTTTTCCAGACGTGCTGGATGGAAGAGAACTGGCAGACTGGAGAGAGGCACCAAGGCTAGCAAAGGGGGATATTACAGCAACTGTCTGGGGGGACAGAGCTTCATCTTTGGCCACACTCATCCTCTCATGGAGCGCTGCTATTCTCAGGACGAGGCTCTGCCTATGTTACAGCACTGTGTGTCATCCACTGCGATAAAAAACAAAGCAGGGGTTCCCAAAGAAATGGCTGTACTCGCAATGGGAAGCGGTGCTGTGTGAACTGGCAGGTGGAATACATCACCCACATTGCTTGGGAGTTCAGCTGAGGTGATGAGAAATAATCCCAGCTGGCATTAAAGCCTGGGAGTTTTTCAGCTCTTTGTCACATCCCTCCCTGGGAAGAGCAGTTTCAGCAGGACACAGGCAGCTCTGGAGTGGGCACCAACAGAGCAGGGCACAGTGAAGCTGCTGCAGTTGCTGCACTCAGGCTGAGCCCAGTGCTGGCCAAGCACCTCACTGCTGTCACTGCCCATGGCAAGAGCAGTTGTTCTGTACACCAAAGCATTTCTGAAGTGGTCATCACCACGGCAGGTACCCGAGAGCTGTTCCACCCTCACCACTGGCTACTCTCAAGCCATGGGGGTGCCCTGACCCCCCTGACCGTCGGCAGGGAATAGGGGCGCTGGCACTGTGCCACTGCAGCTACCTGAGCCATGTGCAGGAGTCCAGAGCCATTCCTCAGCTCATACGCTGGAAGAATTATCCTTTTGCAAATCAGAAGTCTGACCCAGGAATCAGCGAGGAGCAGGATCTAGGAAACAACCTCACCTAGGCACCGAGTGAGCATCACCCACAAAATTGGCAGCAGCGCTACTTGTGTCTCAGGCTTGGCTTTGTAACCCGTTTCCGGAAATTCAGAGGTTGACAAAGGATACTGTAACAAGATCACAAAATCTAATTTAATCTGCGCTTTCAGTACTACTCTGATTTAAGTTGCACTTTGCCAAAATCACCCTTTGGACATGTTTATTCTAGGGGAATCCTGTCACAGAACAGGAATGGAGAAGTACGTTTTCCTTGTTGGCCACACAGTACCTAAGAGGAGACAGCCTGGGTCCCTGTGACCTGAAATGCTGTCCCTGGCTCTCATAATCCTAATCCTGCTGAAAATAGGAACCGAGCGTGGCGTACCCTGCGTAACGCTCACAGCCTGGGCTGTAACAGGTCCTGATCTCCTCCCAAGAGCACTAAACTAACTGCAAATAAGATTTTCCCTTTTTCGGGGTCAGAATGCCAACTTCATGCTCTGTCACTGGGGTCCCAATGAGCTGTTTCTACTGGTGCAGCCTCACCCCTTGCACACACACACACACACACACACACACACTCCTCTGCAGTGTGGAAATCGATGCCGTCTACACTCGCTGGCACACCGAGTGCCTCGGTGCAGTGCCCAGCGCTGAAGTTTGGACAGCAATAAAGGATGGTGCTGGATAATTAATCCTGCCCCCAAGAGCTACATACACCAGAGAGCCAGTGCCATCAGAAGAAATAAAAATCAAGAGGCATAAATGTGGCACAGTCAGATGGAGGTGGGTCCTTCCTGTCAGCGCTCCAACACTGTCCACGCTCAGAGGGAGCGGGAGGAAGGAAAGGAGATGAGTGAGCGTGCTGCCTGCTGCAAATATTGACAGAACCATTATGGGCATGTATAAAACTCCCATTTCCGTGATGCGATCGGGATATTCTTTGAATACTTCTGTCTCGAGGAATTCTTTATTTTGCCATAGAAGAAAAATGTTTTCATATTCTCTCCTGCCGTGCAGACCTGCAGCCCGGCGAGCCCTTTTGCCCTTGAGAGCCATAACATTATTTGTTAACATTTTTATGATGCCAAATGGTCTGTGCTAGAACGGGTGCCATTCTTTAGCTGGGAAACCATATGGCATGCCGAGTAATAAATAAGGTATTGTGATAGTTAATGAACCTAATTGCCAGCAAAGGCTTTAATACAGGGAATGTGCTGCTGAGAATTTAGCACCACATTAGAGATGCAGCAGAGCTCCTCTGACTTCTGAGGCTTAATTTAAGTTCTATATTGCAAACTCCAGAAAATAATTCCAAACCCTCCTGCTGGAAAAGCAACCTGCTGGTAGACTGTGATTATACTGAATTACTAAAATCGCAATCAATTTTATACACTCTGTTAACCCTTGCTGGGGAACTCGGCTCTCCAGGAGTTGAGGAGATGCCACTCTGAAGAGGTACCAGAGCCAAGCGAGTCAGATCATCATGGTCATCATGCTCATCGTCCTCCCTATGACTGGTCCTCTCCCCTGGCATCTCCCTCTTCTGGGAAACACCCCTTTTCCCACCCCATCTGCCTACCAGCCAGGCTGGCTGTGGGCAAAGCAGAGAAGAAAAGCCACAATTGTGAACAGTCAGTGCTATTTCTCTCTGTGACCAACCTAATACCTGCTGTTCTCACATCACAATGACAGTGTGGCAGAAAGCGCTGGTGCTGCCGCTGCCTTGTGGCTCCCAGGAAACGCTCCTGTGGGCAGAGCAGTGGAAGCAAACTTAAAAACAGAGTTAAACTCGCTTTTACTCCCTCAGCCCTGGAGAGGGGAGAGCTCTTCTGGCCTAACAGAATCCCTGGCACTGCTACAGACTGTGAATGTGACAAGAGCCTCTTCAGCCCAGAATGCCCTCGGGTGCCTCACACCTGCAGAGATGTGAAGATGCCTCCCGTGCATCCCGGGGTGGAGAGGCGACTGCTCCTGCATGGGGTCTTTCAATGCAGCAAGCAGGGATGCACAACACCAAATATTCCCTGTATGCTGCTGTCAGCACACAGAAATCCACAGAAAGACAAGGAGGATATGCTGGTGTTGGGAGGGCTATTTTGGAAACCTGTAGCAATCCTAGCTGCAAACAGGGACCTGCATGGACCTGCTTCTCCCATGGAGAAAGGATGTCTCTTGCCACGGATCAGAGCTGCTGCAGCATGCCTGCACCTCCTCTGAGGACTGCTCCAAGCACTCCAAGTGCTCACCAGCATTGGAAACCTTTGCTTGGACTCTGCACATCATCCCCTGAAATAGCCTCCTTCTGTATGAAAAGCTGCCCCTGGCTGGCAGCGCCTTGTTAGGGATTCATCCTTCCCCAGAGGCTGCACAGGAAGAGCTGCAGAGTCCTTGGAGAAGAGCAGCACTGCTCTCCCCCAGCCCTTCTGAGGGGGGAAAGGAGGTTATTGGTTTCTTCCCTGCTCTGATTGGGCTCGGCTGCCCTGCAGTCACGTCCTCCCGCTGGCGGCGGGCAGCCCGGCTTGCCAGGGAGTGACATCCCGGCTGGAAGCACCGGGGAGGGACAGGAAGGTTCCCTGGTGGGGCTGCCTCTCTCCATCCCTTTGCACCAGCTGCAGCTGCGTCCTTGGCTGCCTGCAGACCTCTCTTGCCCCGGGCTTTGGGCAGGTGGCACGGGCTCCACGCGTGCCACAGAGACACGGGGAGTCAGGGCAGGAGGTGGACAGGGCCAGCGCACGACGGCAGCATCGAACGGGCAGAGCAGCGAGATAAAGAGTGGCGCAGGGTGGATTTAATACTGTACATAAATACACTTTACAATCCAGGGAAGGCTCAGTGCTAAGAGGAAACCATTGGAATATTTTATCGTGATGCAGATCGAGTGAAAAGACTGTGAATAAATAAAAGGGAAGATAATTATTTGATGGAGTTCTCTTAGGATATGCCACAGCGGGGAATACTTACAGAGAATACATATTACTAGAGAGACTCAGCTATTCAAGCATCAAACTAACCTATAAATTGTCAGAGGAGAAAATTGGAGGAGAGGAATGGATGGGGGTTTGGGCACCGCTCTCATCAGTAACGCCGGGTTGCGCTTTCCACCTTCCCCATCGCAATTCCCCCTGCCCGAGGAGTCACAGCCCTGAAAAAGGGAAGGCTGCCTCCAATAAATGTCTTTCAGGAATTACGGCCAAGCCACTACAGTACGGAGATGGTGTCATTTATCTCCCCACCATCTGCACGGGCTCATCGGGCTGGGGCACAGCCGCCTGCTCCCGGGAAGCTTTGTCTCTCCTGCACTCCTGCAGGGTGAGGAGGTTCGTCAGCAGAGCCCACAGGGGCTCCTGAGCGACCCAACCTCTCCAGGCAGCAGGCTCCCATCTCTAACCACATCCTCCAAGGACGGCATTCACCTCATCCCCATTTCGGAGGGAACTCCTGCATCCCCATGGTGCATTTCCCAGGACCTTCTTCCTCGAGCTGACAGGCAACTGCTGAGTCCCACGCTCTGCCATACCGGGATCCCTCCCTCGACCCCACTTCTCGCCCATTCCCAAGCCAAGAGTCTCCAAAAAAAGCACTCTGCCAAACCTAACGATCCTGTGCGCACACACGTCACTGCTCGGAGCGATCCTCCCCATTTCGGGGGGCGCAGCAGCGTTTCCTTGAGGTCAGAGTGCTTCCTAGAGGTGAGACAGAGCCGGCGCTCCCTGCCTCCCGCTGGCACAGCTCACACCAGCCCTGCTGCCGTCCCACCGGTGCTGGGTCAC
This sequence comes from Origma solitaria, assembly GCA_013397895.1. Lineage (NCBI taxonomy): Eukaryota > Metazoa > Chordata > Aves > Passeriformes > Acanthizidae > Origma > Origma solitaria. The sequence continues at coordinate 386,329 of VZRL01004440.1, forward strand.
AGCTCCAGCTCACAATCCCTTGAAAACGCTACAAGGATGGCACAGACAAAACCAAACCCGTGCTGACAGAGGATCTGTGGACGACAGCTTGTTGTACAGCTTGTTTAATATGGTACCATTCCTGTACTTTTCCTTTTCCCCCGCTATTTTTGGCCCTCTTCCCTACCAAAGCACCCCTCATCCATATCTTCCCTCCTGCACCAGCGTTCCTTCCTGGAGGCAGGTGGGACAAAAGCAGATGGTGGGAGGGGGCTGAAGAACACCCCATGCCCTGCCAGCATCTCCTCCTGCCCCATGCCTGGCACCAGGGCCAGGTTTATGTGGGTGAAAACAGCTTTTATACCCTTTCCTGACAGGGCTGATGTCATTAGCTCTGAACATCTCCTGTCTCTCTGGGATTGAAGGAAACCTCCGGTGCCTTTATGGGGATGATGTAAGCGACAGCCTGCGGTTCAAAGAGGCAGCCTCAGGTAATTAGCAGAGATGCTCATTATTTTAAGCGAGACTTGCCACGGCTTCCAAAGCCGTGAGCAGGACCAAAGCTGGTCTCGAGCATGGGCTACCTTTACGGCTGGCTCAGACAGCACGATCAAAGGCAGCCTGACAGTGGCAGGTCCCCCTCCCTCCGCCTGCCAGAAGGGAACTGCTCAGTCACCTGCACCCAGAATAGGACCTTGTTCCTGTTCCCATCATTAATTTATTGCCTGTGAATTAGCAGGGCTCCAGAGACGCACAGGGCCCACCTGTTCCCTCGCCTGGCGCTGACATTTGGAGCCTCATCGGCAGGTACCAGCGCCGGCAAATGGTCCCATAAAGCATCCGCTAACGCGGCGCTGCCAAAGTGCGCCCGCCGCGCTCCCTCCGTGCCGCAGGTGCGGCTGGGGGCAGCGCCCGCCTTCCCTGGGGGGCAGACACAGCGAACCAGGGCTTTCTGAAACATCTTATTTTCCCTGGTAAAGCAACTTTAAAGCAGTGGTGGGATGCTCAAAGGGATGACACAAAGCACCGAGCTGTCGGTGACGGGGCAGGGCGCATGCCAGGGGGATACAGAGCAGCCCCCACCCTGTGCCACCCTTTCAGCAGAGGTCATCTTACACCAGGATCACTCCATTTACCCCAAATGCTCCGCTGTAATCGCTGCCATTCCGGACTCCAAACAAATCGGCCCTAAATGCTTTTCTCTTTCGTTAAAAGGGGATGGGAGGAGGGAGGTTTTTAAGCCGCCATCACCGTAATGCAAGGAAATTACCATGTAGCACGCAGGGTCTGAAAGCTGCACTTATCCCACACCTTTCCAAATCCTTTGTGTCGTGATAGTCCCAGAATAACAGTGGCTCGTTGGGGTCTGCAGCCGGGACCCCCACTCCTCCCCTCAGGCCCTCTGCCAGTGCCCCAACCCCCTCCAGAGCCCCGCAGGACCAGCAGCACACAGACCCCTGCTCTGCCTCCATCCCTGCCTCTTGCCTCGGCTGCTGAGGAACAAAGGCGCTAGTGCTTGCAGTCCACAAACCTGGCTGGCTCCATTTTTGGACACCTGAGCCTGTGTCAAGCACAGCACATCTCCAAAGTTTTCCAAAAAAATGGGCACTAGAGTGAAAGAACTCCTCAATGTTCCAATGGAAATGAAAACTACAGGGTGGTCAGAAACAGCATGCTCATTTCAGACCTAAACCCACAGGAATCTCAACATTCAACCTCTCTATTTGTCCCTCATAGCACATGGAGAGCAGAGACTCCATGCTAATCATAGAAAAGAAAGTTTTTTACAAATAACTCATAAACAATCTACAGGAGAGAGAGGAAGCTCTCCACCTAAGACAGCACTTGTTCCAAGGCTCCACAATGGCAGTGCCTGAAGCCACCTGAGCACAGAGCCCCAGCTCACACCGAGCTTTCCACAGCCACCTTCCACATCTGCCAGAGCCATAGGGATCTGCTGCTGGGGCTGGGATGCCCTGCCGGAGTGATCTGCTGCTGCCACAGCTCTTCTGCAGAGCTCTGCTCTTTCAGGCAGAGGAGACAGAGGTTTGGGATGAATCACACCACAATATGTAGGCAAAGTCCCATTAATGGAACCACTCCGAGGCACTGCAGCTCCTAGTCAAGTACTGGGAGCTGGAAGCCATATTTATGAGTGAGATATATCCGCAGAGGGAGCAATAAACCGCAAAGCAAAGTATGAAGGTTTGCAGCAAACGCTGTAAAGTTTTACACTCCCGAAAACTGGGAATAAAAGATGTACCCATTTAAAGCAGAGTGGATGGAAAGGGTTTGCACAAGACTATAAAACAGCCTTATAACAGTTAATTGCTACTTTCTTGTTGCAGCCCAGAGAAATTCAAACCAGGAAAAGAATGGCTTAAATCCCCATCTAAGAGTCGGAGCACAAAAAGGAGAGTGAGAGGCAGGGAGAGGAGCGCAGGGAACGGGAACCTTTTGTTTGGGATCCTCTGCACCACGCAGAGAAGAGATGCCTTTTGTTCCCGGCACTGGGCTGCTCCCGCTCCCCTCTGCAGACAGAGCCTCTGGGGAGCCAGACCTGGGGCAGGGCCCAGCGACACGGCCAGCTGTTAATTACATATCACAGAACTACGAGCACATTGATGCCCACGCGACAGACTCAGCCAAACATCTGTCCCTGGGAGGAAGGGGGCAGAGGGAAGGGCGCAGCACTGGGGGAATTCCCCTGACCCTGATGGAAACCTTGAAGCGCAATATGACCACAAAAATACATGAGAAAACTCAAAATGTTTCCTGCAACAACCAAAACAACCAGCCACCTTGAACCAACCCCACAAAAGCACCAGCACCCAGCAGTGGCCTTAAGGGATGTCTCTCCTTACCATAGCACCTCTCCAGCCCCGTGTCCCGCTGCACAAGCTGGCCGCTTCCAAACCTTCTCTGGGACAACAGCAGCAGCTGTGTTCATGGCAGAGGCCATACAGAGCCTAACTCAGCAACACCTTGAGGGGCTGCAAATCCCCACCCACCCCCCAAACTCCCTCTGCCTTGTATAATCCCCCAGCTGCTGCCCAGGTGAGGGGACGAGGCCAGGGTGCTCCTCCATAGGCTGGGAGAGCTCAACTCCTCCCTCCCCAGCCTTCTGCAGGTTCTGCTCGTTTTCGAGTGATTTTCCCTCCCTGCAGTGGCAGATTTTGTGCATTATCCAGGAAAGCAGAGTGATGCATTCCTCCCTGTAAACATTGCTGTTTCCACCCATCAGAGCAGCACTTAGGTGGAGATGACAATGGAGCTCGCACAGCCCTAATCACACACTTTGACTGAAATAAGAGTATGGGGGAAAATGGAAATCAGATGCCTGGAGCTGGGCTCTCATGGAGCTGGGCAGCTGGAGCGTCAGAGCCATTCTGGGGGCTGCCACGAGCTCCAGGGCTGGCTCTTCGGGCTGACCTCATCATGGCCTTCTACTTCCTGAAGGGAGCCTACAAGAAAGATGGAGAGAGACTGTTTACAGTGTTTACTATTTACAGGACAAGGGGGAATGGCTTCACACTGATAGAGACTAGGTTTAGATCAGGTACTAGGAAGAAATCCTTCTCTGTGAAGGTGGGGAGGCTCTGGCACAGATCTCCCACAGAAGCTGTGGCTGCCCCATCCCCGGAAATGTCCAAGGCCAGGCTGGATGGGGCTTGGAGCAGCCTGGTTTAGTGAAAGGTGTCCCTGCCCATGGTGGGCCAGTCCCAGGACATTCTGTGATTCTGTGATTCCCAGGACCAGGCAGTGAGGGCAGTAAATCTTGCCAGCTCTGAGATGCTCTGCCACTCCTGCTCAGAGTGCTGGGTGCTGACAGTTTGTACTTTTATCTCCAGATCATGTCATTCAGTGAACAGAATCAGGCTCTAAGGACCGAAACACAAGCACTGTGCTGGCAGACGCCCCTGGGTCAGCTTCCCTGGCCAGCAGGGCTCTCGCAGGGCCCCGTGTCCCAGCGCTGCAGCATCAGGGAGCACTGATCGTTGGCTTTGCTGTCAGAGAAAACCTCTTTACCATGTTCGTCTTTCGAGCTGACGTCCTTTTCACGGCTCACACGCTCAGCAGAGGGTTTGGCAGTGGCAGTGAGGGGCTTTGTGAAGCAAATGCACCTTGGATCTACAATCGCACTTATTAGCTTGACGATGATGCGGCAGCTCCTTCGCTGTCACTTCTAACGACGGATCCTTAAAAAAGCAAAGGCCAATTGTATAGACTTGGAGTCGGTAATGAGCCAAAAAGTATTTGATCATTTCGGCTCCAGCTGGGCGAGTGGGAGGAGGATGAGCTGATGGGGACCTGCCAGCGCCAGCAGCGCGAGGCTCTGCTGCCTCTTTGTGGCGGTGGCGGCGAAGGAATTGTCACCTCCGTGTCCCCTCCGCGTCCCCTCCGCGTCCCCTCCGTGTCCCCTCCGCGTCCCCTCCGCGCCGCTCAGGACGGCGGGCGAGGGGCTGCAGAAACGAGATATTATCGGAAAGCAAGGCTCGGCAGAGAAGCGGAGCGCACACGTGAATCCTGCTGAGGGCTGTGCCCGGCCGTGGCCCGGGCCGAAGTACACAGGCGAGGCAGAAAGCGAAAGTTCGGGAGCGGCAGGGGACGAGCACGGAGCGGAGCTGCCGCCAGCGCCATGGAAGCGCCAGCGATCTTCACGGAGGCTGAGTTTTACCAGCAGAATTTTGATCCTCGGGCGTATTTAAACGAATATTACAGCATGAGCAGCAGCCAGGAAGGGGTAACTGGGTTTTTGATGCAGAACTTGAGGACCCTGCATAAAATGTTCTCCTTAGGTGAGCACTGCCGAAAAGTTCAGAGGGGTGGGGTGGCACATTTCCCGGGCAGCCCAACACGGAGCGAGCTGTGCGAGGCACAGACACACACCTGCTTGTTAAAAACACTTTGTTTAAAAGCACGTGTGTGTGTGCGCACAGGGAATTGCAGCTGGAGCTGTGCCACAGCTTCTGGGCACACCATCCAACCCAGCCGGGGGTGTGGGGACAGTGCCTCTGCCCCAGGAACTGGCACAGGCTCTGGGCCCTGGCCTTGGGGCTGTGCCACGGGTCTGTTGCACTTGGGGTCACATTTCGGGGTTAGGAGGAGCACAGCCCGAGGGGCTCTGGGATGTTTCTGCCCTGGGGCAGTTCCCATTCTCACCAGGATGGTTTGTCCCCGCCTCCGCACCAGATGGGCTGAGAGGTGACCTCTTGCTAGATGTCGGCTGTGGCCCCACCATCTCTACCAGCTCCTGTCTGCTTGTGAGCACTTCCAGGAGATCATCGCCTTGGACTACACTGACCAGAACCGCCGGGAGCTGGAGAAGTGGCTGAAGAACGAAGCAGGAGCCTTTGACTGGGAGCCAGTGGTGAAATACGTCTGTGAGCTGGAAGGGGACAGGTGAGGCTGGTGTCCTGCTGCCTGTCACCAACCATGGCACAGTGGCAGGAAGCCACAGGCGCAGATGCTAAATATCCATAGAATGAGCCTTCATCTGTGGAGACTTATTTTTGCATTTTCTTGCTAGGGACAAGTGGGCAGAGAAGCTGGAGAAACTGAGGAAGAAGGTGAAGCAGGTTCTGAAGTGTGATGTGACCAAAGCCAACCCCACGGACCCTGTGTCGCTGCCGCCAGCCGACTGCATCGTCTCCACCCTGTGCTTGGAGGGCGCCTGCAAGGATCTGCCCACCTTCCGCAGCGCCCTGAGGAACATCGGCACCCTCCTGAAGCCAGGGGGGCACCTGGTCATGGTGACTGTCCTCGGGGAGACCTTCTACATGCTCAACAAGCAGGCTTTCTCATGCCTCCGCCTGGAGAAACACGAGGTGGAGGAGGCTGTGCTGGCTGCTGGCTTTGAGATGAAGTTCTTCGAGGCACAGCCGTACGAGATCGGTAATGGCCTCACCGACACCAAGGGTGTGATCGGCCTGGTGGCACGGAGGTGTCCCTCCACCGCTGTGTAGCGTGGGGCTCTGGGGGGGACAACAGTGCTGAGTCTGGGCTCAGAAAACCTTGTTGGTGTAGCCCAGGGGCTCCCAGCCCTTTATCTGGCTCTAAATAAATTCCTGAGTGCACCAACCATGTCTGTGAGCTGGGATTTGTGCGGCACACACAGCACCCAGGCGCGGGGTAATGCCACACGCTCCCCCCAGCCCAGGGACAGGATAAGGCCTGGAAGGAAGAAGGGTATAATTATATAAATATATTAAAAAGCAAACAAAACCCCCCAAACAAATAAACCACCAAGCCTGTTCTAAAGTTGAAACTAGCAAGTGGTGGAATTGGTTGAAATCTCAGCAATATTTCCAAGTGCATGCACATTAAGAGTGAAAACAGGCAACCAAAGAATGGGTTTTTCCTCCCAAAGCAAAAGTTTCTGGTTTTCCACTTTGTTCCTTTGGAGAGCAAAAAAGGCACAAAAGTGACACAAAAAAGCACAGCAGAAGTCCAAAAGTATCTCTGAAGGACCTCAAGTGGTTCCTGTTCTACATAAAATACCACGTATTTTTCAAGCTTGGGCTGGGCAAGGCTGTGCCAGGAAAGGCCTGAGCCTGCCAGCTCCTGGTGTGGCCTCTGGCCAGGGCTGTGGCACTTGCACGTGGAACAAGGCACGATGGCACACGCTCCCAGCCAAGCCCGGGGCACCCAGGGAGGGAAAAAAGGCAGAGTGAAGTAAACGAGGCTCCAGGGAAATTAAGGCAAAGTGGAAGTCCTGGCAAAGCGAGGTAATAATTCCCTTTCTGAACGAGTGACTGTTTGGAATTTAACCAGGCAAATGCGATTAAACCAAATGGATATAAATTCTAGGTGCGGCGGCAAGTAATGAAGTGGAGAAAATGAACAGCACCCAATTAACGAGGAAATCGGATCTGCCGCAACGCATGGGGATCTAATGAAAAATGAAGACTCAACTGCCCGTTCAAAATTTTTCCAGATGGAAAACACCCGTTTTACATCCGGCATCTTCTGGGATACCCAGGGGATTGCAGTGGCTGGTGAGAGCCGACTGGATGCTCCCCAAAGTCCTTGGAGAAGTGAAATCCCTGGGAAGGCTGGTGTGGGAACAGCCCAGCCACTGGATCCAGCCCCAGGAGCAGCGGGGCTTGGAGCCCCCAGAGAGTCCCCAGAGTGCAGGGTCTCCATTCTGGGGTTCTTAACCCACATCCCGATTTTTAACCGGCTGGGTCAGGCCCCTGCAGCTTCCCTGCAGTTTCACAGCAGCGTGCCAATAACGAGGAATCAGAGAAAACCCTCCACCGGCAGCCAGGCCGCTGGAGCTGGGCACAGGCTCGTGACAGGGATGCGCTGTCGCGACAGCGGGACCGGCGCACGCCACGCATCGACGGCTCCCTTCGGGCACACGCGGTTTATTGGCAATTATCGGCTCATTACAGGTGATCAGTGAATTCCGGGGCCGCGGGCACACTGCGGATCCCTGCCCGGATCCTGCCCGCAGCTCCCGCCGCTCCGGCGCTCACGGGCCCTGGCCCCGCTCCTGTCCGCGTTCCCTCTCCCATGCCTGGCCCCGTTCCTATTCCCGTCTCCGTTCCCCGCCCGGTTCCCGTTCCCAGCCCCATCCTCACCTGGCCCCACTGCTATTTGCCCATTCCCTCCATTCCCCCGTTCCGACTCTCCCATTGCCTCTGCCCCGTTCCCATTCCCGTTCCCATTCCC
>VZRL01004440.1:397773-415420 GCA_013397895.1 Origma solitaria
GGGCGCGGCGCTGGCGGGATGCTGAGCCAAGTGGCCCCGGGCGAGGCCCGGCCCGGCCCGGCCGCGCTGGATCCGCTCCGCTCCGGCAGCAGCGGGGGAGTGGCCCCGGAGCGCGGCCACCTGCGTCACACCGCATTTGTGTCGCCGGGCTGGACCTGCTCCGTGCTCTGCTTGTGCTCGGCACTAAACTTTTACATGCTTCCAAACTTTTTTCCCATTACCTCTGCGTTTTGCTCTCCCCGGCAGGGCCCGAACCTGATTATCAACCAGCCCGACGAGCTGCTGGAGAGCATGTCCGAGTGGTGCAAGGAGCATCACGGGAAGGTAAAACCCTTCCTCCTCCTCTGCCTTGGCCGCGATGGCAATGACAGTAATTCTGAGAGATCAGCTGCACTACGGCTGCCTAAGCAGGGACAGCTCGTGTGCTGAGCAGCTTGCAGTCAGACAGAGCAGAGGAAAGACGGGAGACAGTATCTGCCTTATTTTGTGTTGAGGAACCTTTGTGGAATGTTTTGCCCAAGGTCTCACAAGTCATCTGTGGCACAGTTTGAACTCCACTCAGGGATCTTTAGCCTTCGGCTTCCAGCTTGCCTGAAGCAGCCTGTGCTTTGCAGCCTGGTTTCTGATAAGTTGGAATAGAGCTGGAAGCCACGTCCTGGTTTGAGAGCAGAAAGCATCAGCGCAGCCCAGCTGCAGTGAGGCTCCCTTGAGAGGGCTGGAGCAGGCGGGGGGACCAGAACAGCATCTGTCACTCAGGGGTGTGCCTGGCTCCCATCTCCCGAGGCGGGGGCTCAGCCTCCTTCTCCCAGTGTGAGGTTGGGAATTGGGGTTTGGTTCCTTGGTCCTCTCACAGAGCTGCTGGCCACCTCCTGCCTCTGTGGGAGCCCTGGTGCAGGTTGGGTTGGATGGGCTCCTCTGGTAGCTCCTCCTGTTGAAGCCTGTTCTGTCTGGCATAAAATAGTTCAGAATAATTCCAGCGGGGAAGGGGAAGGTGGAGCTTGAATGGCTGAGTGAGAACAGGTGCAGGATCAGTGCAGAACAGTCCAGAGCCAATCAAATGCAGATTTCTCCATGCAGATTCTGGTGCATATGGGATTATACACAGGGCTGCAAACACTGCACTGTGATTTTTGCCTGTCCCCTCAGCGCTGTGGGCCTTGTGGATGTTTTCACGGCAAGCTTCACTTTCACAGCAAGAAATTATTTTTAGTTCTTTGGGCCACCAAAGAAAGGTTCCTCGTTGCCAGCAGCAAGAGGGCAAATGGATTTTCCAATCCCTGATGATGAATTGAAATTCAAGTTAATTTTCAATTAAGGGCTGAAGTTTTAAGACACCCATAAGCCCCCCCTTCTTCCCTTCGGCATCTTGCTCTCCCTGGGAAGAATTAGCAAGAGTTTGGAAAATGAATATTAATTTACTATGATGGGTGCTTTTCCCTGCTCCAGTCGAGGATTCCGGCTTGGCTTCAGCCTGGGAGTGAATTGGAGACGGTAGCACGCGTCCTTTCTGCACCTGAGGAGCTACTTATTTTTAATTGACTAAGAGAAGAGAAGAGAAGCAATTAGAATATAGATGAAAATGCTGCCACATAATGAATTTTTTAACCACCACTTGGATCTGTCAAGTAGATTTTTGCGGCACAGTCGTGGAAATATATAGCGTAGCCAGATGGAAATAAATCACTGAGAACACTTGGAGAGGATTTGACATTTAACTATTGAAAAAAAAAAGCAGGGAGGAACTTTTCTGATTTATAGGAATCCTGATAAACCCTCAAGGCAGGATCCTGTTTATTTGTGTTCACTGGTATCTGCTGCTCCCTGCTGGGGAGGTGAGTGGCTCTCCTGAAACAGGGATATAAAGGGATGGAACGCTCTCCTGGCCTCAAGGATGTGCAGGTGGCTAAATGAGGCCTCACGTCTTGGTAACTGAGAAGAACCCTGAGCAAAAAAATCAGAAAATGAGGAAGAAAATGAGGAAGAAAAAGCCCCAAACCCCACAGGAAGGTCAGTGCTGCCAGGACTATTTACCTGCCTTGGTTTTACTTCCCAAGCAGGAGGTCCCTGGGGAGAATGAAGGCTGGGGGTGCCCCAGAGAACTGAGACACAGAGTTCAGGAGGTACCTGGAGAACAAACAGCACTCGAAGGGTTGACCTTTCACTGCAGAGTTAAACATTTACTTGAGAACTGAAGCATTCTTGGCAGTGTCTGTGACAGGGTGTTTCTGATTTATGACTTGGCTCTTTTTTGCAGTCTGGCCTTACTAAGGCTGTGAAGGAGAGTAAAATCTCGCTGCAGCAGGCTGAGTACGAGTTCCTGTCCTTCGTGCGGCAGCAGACGCCCCCAGGGCTCTGTCCTCTTGCAGGTGAGGTATCTTCTTTCTTAACTACAACAACATCCCTCCTGCACTCTCAGTGGGATGTGAGTACCCACTGACACATGTGGCAGGGATGTGTTCCTGTTCTGTGCTGTGTCTTTTCCTCCTTGCGTACTCAATCAAAGGCCGAGTAAGAATCGGTGTCCTGTTACCCAGAATTGCATTCAGAATGTTCACATGTGATCTTGGGACGGGTGCTGAGTGAAATTAATACCAATGGCCATTTTCACTTGGCCAAAAACCCAGTGTTGGCATAATTCTTTGATATTTATCTATGTGACACAAATTGTGGGAGTAGTAACTGAGGAATTACTAGAGGCATTAGTATTTAAACCCTGTGTGATCCTGCAATGAAAATCTGACAAACCTTTACAATCATATTTGCTAGAAAATGGGATAAACGAGCTGCTTGTGAATGGCTTTTCCTCCCCTGTGATCTCTCCTAGCTTGCTCCGCCTGCCGTTCGTTTCCATGTTGCTCTGTAGCGTCTTTGAAGAAACATCTTGTTTTGTGTCTTTGTAGGTAACTCTGTTCATGCAGATAAGAAATTCCTTGACAAATACATGCCGCAGTTCATGAGGCACCTTCATTACAGGATCATTGATGTGAGCACTGTCAAGGAACTTTGCAGGTAAATATTTGCCCAGTTAAGTGGTTTGAAAGATACCCCAGGGATGCCCATTCGTGGTGCTGGGGCTCTGCAGATCACAGCAGGGGGACTTGCAAGGGGTGTGTCTTCTCTGGGTGTCAGTGAAACCAGAATTCTTTCACGAAGTATAACAAACCTGCAGCAGCCACCAGACATGGTTTTGAATCCAGTTTTCTTTTTAAGTGGCAATTTTTCTGCTCATAGGCGCTGGTATCCAGAGGAATATGAGTTTGCACCAAAGAAGGCGGCTTCTCACAGGTGAGCTTCGTGCTTCTGTCTGTGACAGCACAGGGCTTGTCCCGCAGGGAACTCTGCTCTTCCTGAGCAGTGTACGGGGCTCCCTGTGAATTCCAGCATCCTGTGTCTGATGCAGGTGGAGGCTGTGTGCTTCTGTGCCCTGTCAGATGTATTCTCATGTCTGAAGCCTAGATAGTGTTGGGAAAGGGATAATTAAAATCCAGAGAACCAGAAGTTTCCTCAGCCCTTTTGACTCACTCTGCTCTTCGAGGTGCATGTTTGGTGACCATGCAAACGGTCACTTAATGGGGGTTATCTGCCCTTGTTTTGGGCAGAGTTGGTCACAGAAACACAAAAATTGGAGAACTGTGAATGGGGGGTGAGAGTCCTGCTCCTGGCTGTTTCCTGAGCTTGGGATGTGCCATGGAGGTAGTGGGAAGGAGCCAGGGATCCTCTGCTCTGACATGGCCATGCTGGTTGTTGCAGAGGTCCTGGCTGAAGTTATGGCTGATGAGCTTCTGTGTGGAGCTGAGCCCTGAGCAGGCCCTGGAGCAGAGGGCAGGTCTCCGGAGCCCTTGTCTCTTCCCTCAGATTGAATTGTTTCTAACAGCCGATGCTGTAGACCCTGTTGGTTTCCAGCAGCTCTGTGTCCCATGGTGACATAAACTAATAAGCCATGTGTTGCTCCCTGGCACATCGGCACCGTTGGACTTTTATTGCTTCCCCGAGACAATGAGGGTTATTTTCATTTCTGACAGATGCACCTTCCACGTGCATCAGTTTGGTTTCCTGCAGCCTGGAAGTTTTCAGCAGCGTTAGGATCCGGGTGTAGCCAGAGACTTACACAGGTGCTTTGAAACCCTCCTTAATTCTCTTTCAGAGCACTTGATGACATCAGGGAAAGCATCAAAGAACTCCAGTTCTACAGAGACCACATCTTCAAGAGGAAAACAGATGAGAAGAAAAGGAAACTGATCGAGAATGGGGAAAGTGATAAAGCTGCCAGCTGATTTCCCCTCCTGCCACACCAGCCCATAGCACACACTAGATGCGTCTCCTGGTTCTTTTTTTTTGCCAGTCTCTGGGGAAGCTACACCCTGGGTTACCTTGTTTCTTACCAGCTGTTCAGTGCAGACAGAAGCCTCAGTTGCTGCTGCTTTTCAGTTTGAGCGGGGAATCGGCACGCTGGGCCTCAGCAGTGCCTGGGTTCGGATGTTCTAGGTAAAACACGCTGTTTGATACTCCTTGCACCTGGTTCTAGGTGCAGTCTTTCATGACACAATAAAACAGATCAGTTGAAAGCTGGTGGTTTTGGACAGCCTTTCTTGGTGCTCACCACACTTCAGGTGATCTGCTGCTCCTGGCATCCCCTGGGCCATCCTGGAGCGGGAGCTGCCGGCCCATAAACCCAAGGGTGTAATGGAGCGTGGGGTGTGCGGCTCCCAGGCGTGTTTTTATTATGGGCATTAATAATAATGGCCATCCAGGGCTTCTCAGTCCCGCTGGTTGTTGGAGCACCTGCTCTGCCAACCCTGGGCCATGATTGCTGTTGGAGAGAGGCTGTTAAAATGTTTAATGGGGCAAATAAATGAGTCTCGGAAATGTCTCTCTCCTCTGTCACCAGCTCCCAGGTAAGTGGGCAATTCCAGCAAGGTTTGTTTTCTGTGTGGGCAGGCTTGGAGCAGGGCAGGGCTGAGGGACATGCCTGCACGGGTTATCCACCATAGCCAGCACCTGCAGAGGAGCCTGGATGCATCCCTGTGGAGCTGCCAGCCCCTGCCTGCTGGGACCCTGGGACAGTGCCATGTTGGAGCTGTGGACACACAGGTCACCCTTGTCCCAGCAGCTCCCCGGACCCACATCTCCGCCATGTGCCAGCAGAATCCACTTTGTCTTCCATTTCCATGTTAGTTTTCTCCCCTTCTTTTGACTTCTTCTTTCTGACCTACTTCTCCTGCTTTTCATATTTTATTCCTTTTTAAGATTCTTTTGTTTTTCTTGGAACGTTTTTTAAGGAAAATATGCCACCTGTGTTTATACATTTTTAAATATTGTTTATTCTTGCTTCTGAAGTAACGGTGCTGTATGGAGGAGTTTTATCTTGTTTCCCTGTGTTGTTACACAATAGCATTCCTGGTTTTCTGTGCTGCCATCATTTGAAGTTCCAATTTAGTACAAATTCGTCATGCACTTGGCAGAGCACAGATAAACCCTTCCAAAGTGGGTGTTATTTGGGGCTGGAAACAAAGCTCCCTCCTGCAGCAAGGGCTGGGGAGGGTGAACAGGTAAGGACCCCCTGGCTTTGCACCATCCCCTCCTGTAGGAGCACTTACACCACTTGTTTCCGTGCTCCGAAAGCTCCATCAGCATCACACAATCATAGAGGTTCCAGATACAGGATGCAAATATCTGTGGTTTTGGATATGGTAGCTAAAAAATTCCTCAAAGGCAAATAGAGATTGTGCCTGGGAGCCCTTGGCTCCACCCTTTAACACTTGTGGAAATCCCTGGATCGAGGTGGCTAACAGCACATTAGACCTGGAACTGCACAAGGAGTTTGTGTTCCTGTTCATTCGCTGTTCGGAACAGGAGCCCCCACAGATCCAGCTGCTGCCAGGATGGAGAGTTTCCCATGTGGAAACTGCTTCCAGACATGAGCCATTTGAGCCTCCTTCGATGGCAAAAAGAGCCACCAGTTGTCCACCCCTCCCTCCCTCCTCCATCTTATCTCTGCCCTTCCCTGCACCTCATTCTCTCCATTCATCCACATTGCATTATTTGGGTGCAAACCACAGAAATCAGGAAAAATATCAGCTCATGCTACACTTTGGCCCAGCTTCAGTGCAACGCGCTCCCATTCCCATTTTCCACAGAAATCCTCACACCCTTTTCCCTTCTGCTCCCAGACACATCCGCTGGCTCTGCCACAATGATCCTGAAGAACCTCTGCCCTCTGGCAGCCACAGCACGGACACAACACCAACCTTAGGAAGGCAGGTGAGGAAACAGTGACCCCTCCGCAAGCAACATTCCCCCCCAGCTCATTTAGGCTGAGCTGCATGCTCGGACAGGGCAGGGATGCGTTGGGGACACTGCACACCCACCCACAACGCTGCCCACTGGCCCTGGGAGCCGCCGGGTGCAGCTGCATTGGCTCAAGGTCGGCTGAAGAGAGCCTGGAATAGAAAACCTTCAGACATGTTTTTTTGTCTCTTTTTTTTCCTCCCGCTGCCACTGATGATACCCTTTTACTGGAATAACTCTCTCCTGCTGACAGATAAGCTTTTAGGGTAGTGAAATCTCTGTGACATTTTAAGTGCCCTAAATGACAAAACAAGGACGTGCAAGATTACCCTGTGACTACTCCGTAAAACACAACTTGTCAGGAAGTTGCCACAGCCGCCCAGGCCCCACGAGGACGGGGCACCCTTCCCTCCCAGGACTGTCCTTCCAGCAGGAGAGCACGCAGAATAGCACGGGCAGAGGGAAGAGAGGGAGGGGTGCAAAATGGGCAGCGTGAGGAAGAGCCTCCCAAGCCATGGGGACAGAGGGTCCCTCTGGAATCACGACCTGTCTCTGTGCCGCCTCCCCACTGATGGATGGGATCCAAATGGCCGTAAATTGCCGGGTGCCGCAGCAATGTTTTATCCCTGAGCTGGAGCAGCCGCCAGCAGCGGCGGTGCCATGCGCGTGGCACGCGCTGTCAGTCAAGTGCCAAGCGGCGCAGGGAGGGAGAGGTGACAGTCAGTGAGATCCGTTCCCCGGCACTAACACCAGCGGGGAAAGAGCATAAATGGGTGTGATAATGGTGTGATAGGGCCTAGCAGACACCGCGTTTTGGAAAAGAAAACAATTACCTGGTGAGTCAAGTGGCACCTGCTGACCCCTCAGCTCTGGGCACCGAGGGCAGGTAACAAGGTGCAAATCCTGCTTTCCTAAAACAAGGCACTGCTCTTTACCCTGGAAATCTCCTTTTCTGGGAAGTCTGGGGGCAACTCTGTTCCGAAACAACCACGCAGCCTGTGTGAGGGCACAGCCAGAGAAGCTGCCCTGCACCTTCCCTAGAGTCCTCTCCTGCACTGCACTTGCAATGGAATAAAATCAGCGTCTGCTCCCGACCCAACAGACAAGACCGGAGGGAGGATCACGCTCTCCAAACTTTGCAGAAGGGAAATGAAGCGCAGAGAGATGAAGTGACCTCCTTAAGGTTGCATGGGGAATTTATAGCAGAGCCAAGAACCGAGCAGAGATCTCCAGGGTCCTCATCTACTCCTTCCACTGCGAGATATTCCTTCCTCTTTCCCTCCAGCCAAGTTAAAAATAAAACTGAGTTTCATGTCCCTTTGGCAGCAACGTGACTCCAGTGCAGCAGTCTGGTCCATGAGCTGCTGGGGCCGCAGCACCAAGAGGATCTTCCTGGCTCTCTGCAGTGCCTAGGCTTTTTGGGGATAGCTGCATGCATGGGCATATTTTCATGCGGATATTAGTTATGTGGCACTTTCCGTCTCGTAATTAAATGGAACCTCTTCATAGGCCCCTTTGAAGCAAATCTCTGTTGGTTCAGAGAAACTTTCATCGCCAGCCAGCGCTCTGCAGTGTTTGCTCTCATTGTTCCCGCCAGTCAGAATAAAACTCCTGATAACGACAGGGAAGGTGGCTCTGGACTCCCAGTGCCACCAGACATGCAGAGCCCAGCCCTTTCTCAGGGGGGAAATGCCTGCAGTGACACCTGCGGTGAGACCTGAGCTGCACCCCGAGGGCTGGGGAGCAGCGTGGAAGGCTCTTCCCCAGCGTGGACGCTCCCCTGCCATGCTCGCAGTTGACTCTGGCCCTGTGTATCTCCTCAATGTCCCCACGAGTCCTCCAACCTGTTGCACGCTTCCATTTTCTGTGCTCTGCTCACCACACCCCAACCAGAGCTGCCCTTTGCAGGGAGGCGCAGGGGCTGTGGATGTTCCCTGCCACGAGTATCTGCAATAGCCTTGCCTTTCCCCGTGTGAGTTTTGATGCTCAAACCTCTGCTCGTGAGGTGCCCAAAGACACCACCCAGGCTGTTCTGAGCTGCATTCCCCGATGGCATCGCTGCTGTTGCTGCAGTTGGTCTTGTGGTGTCTCCCAAACACAGGGAGCTGCGGAGCTGCGAGCAGGGGCAGAGGAGGAGAAGCTGCTCCAGAAGGGAGCAGGGCTGTGGAGCCAGGGCCAGGCTGGGAATGCTGCACAGAGCCCACGGGCTCCCCTTGGGTGGCTGTTTTTGACTGCTTCTGCATCAAAGGGGGTCTGAAGGGTACAAGCTACCTCTCTAGACACAATCCCCTTGTTTCCACGTGGAAGAAGAATTTCCTGCAGGAATTAGATTGTTGAGTTCTTTGTTTCCAGTGGGGAGGAGGGAGAAGCCCTGGATGCATCCCCCTGCAGGTGTCTGCACCAGCCCAGGACTCGTGGCACGTGTCAGCGCAGAAGGCAGGAGTGCCACCTGTCCCATTCCCCCGTGACTGGTGTCAGACACTTGGCGTTGTCACTCCTGCCTTCTCCCCCAGCTCGGGTCCGTGTCCAAGGCAGCAGTGCAGTTTGGGATGATGTTTTTGGCCTGTGAGGCTCTGCAGAGGACAGGCACTGGGCCCAGCGAGGAGCCGAGCCTGCAGCTCTGCAGCCCCCGGAGAAACGAGCTCCGCAGACAATCCTCTTCCCACCTCAGGATCGCGCCCAGTCAAATAGCACCAGCAGCTTGCACAAGATCTGAGTCAGTCTGTGATCATCAGGGTAGATAAACTAGGGCTAATCAAATTCCCCCCTCCAGAAAAAGCGGCTATAAGTAAAGGAAATGAAGGCAATGTATTCCTGGCGTGAATGGGTGCATGGCTCCAACAAGGAGTGCTGCATGCCCTGGATGGAGGCACTGAGACACGCCTGGCACTGTGCAGAAAGGATCCTGTGCTGCCTGGCTCTGACCACACCACGTCCTGGCTCACTGAAATGGATCCACTTTCATGTCAGGCAGCAAAAATGTGAACAATATGTTCTGGGGCAATTATTTCCCTTTCCAGAGGGACAAAGTGACTTGTCTTGGGGTCTTTTCTGTGTCCTCCGCTGTGTGCTCTAATTGCCCTGAGATGCTCTACCTGGAGAGAGCCTTAATACGTAATTATATACCATTAGCAATGAGAATAACATGACAACTGCTTTGGATAATCACGGAGCACCGTTCCTGCCAGTCTCCTAGCTACCACAGCACACACATATTGGGCTCAATTTGTACAAGAGGGCATTTTGGAAGAATTATCTGAAGCTGGAAATAAGAACAGCAGACACACAGTCCTGGTTTCACGGGGCTCAGATGGAAATCAGTGGGGAAATTCACTGCAAAGGCAAATCAACTAGTAGGATTTTTAATTTTTTAAACCCACCCTAATTAAGAGCAGAGGTAGCATAGCCCAAAGGATGCCTTCAGAAGATTGCAGACGCTCTCCGCCTGGAGATCGTGTGATATCTGGTGTTGATTTAAAGACTCTGGGAAGCTTCACTGCCATCCCTGGGTAAACCGTTCCCATGTTTTATGACCACGCTGCTACGAATTTGTCCCATATTTCTTGCCTGAATTTGTCTGACTTTCATTCCTACCCACTAAGGATCATTTTGCCTTTCCCTATCCCTCTCCACAGCCACATACCATCAGGATTCCCCTGTCCCTGGGCAGGCGTGGCACCGTCAGCACTCCCTCGGCCAATCCTGTCAGCGCACATCATCCCTTTGCTTCTCTTCTTCCTGACTTCCAGAGCTGTGCATCCCCGTTTTCTAGAAATCATCCTCACAACTTCAGTGTGCAAATGCCCCTTAATCGCTGTGGGGACATGCCCAAGTCTTTCTTCTGAAGCTGAAATCTTTCTTGCCCAAAGCACTGCAGCAGCTCCTGGCTCCCATCTCACCCTCCCCCAGGACCCCCTGCTTTGTCCTCCCCACAGCAGGACCAGATTTCAATCCATCACAACAGCAAGAATCATGCCATCACACTGCCCTGGGACATTTGGAGCTGCTGGAGGGATGGTCCCTGCTCGCCACGCTGCTGCTGAGTGCTGCAGCACCGGGTGCTCCTTGCTGGGGATGTGTCTCGGTGCTGGCGCTTCCCCCCAAGAACGCAGGGCCCATGGCAGAGGGCTGCCCCCAAATCCTCCCTGCCTGGAGCGTGGTCCAGCCTGGCCCTCGTGCACTGCAGGATGTCACCCGTTCCCTCGCGCTCCCCCAGCTTTTGCCTTTGATGTGATTTTCAGTCTGAAGGACGGCACTGTCAACCTGTCCCTGGAGAATGAAGAAAAGCAAACAGGAACCTTCGGAGGTGCTCCGAATGCCAAGGACAAGGCTGGCTGCTGCCAAGGTCACAGGCACGAGGATATTCATCTTCATTCCTCACCATCACCATATAGCCTTAGCTGGAGAGAATCGAGCCGCTTCCGGCTGCGCGTGTTTAAAGGATGAGGGAGCACAGGATGGTTCAAGAGGAGATTGCTTCATAAGACAATGGCTGAGCTGATAATGCCAGCTAAAGTCGGGCCACCGGGGACCTCTTACAATTTTAAGATCCAATCAACTTTAAAATATTACTGTCTCAGGCAGGCGACAAGTCTTGGAGCAGAAAACAAGTGATCCTGTTTTATTTACGGAGGGAAGGATGTTCTCCCCGTCCTCACCCACGTATTGAAATATTAATGGTGTTTGTCTGCGTAGCTGTGTTAACATCACAGTTCCAGAGCTCAACCTATAAAAGCTCTGGTTAAAACACTTAATGCCATGATGCTGGCTGCCCAGGAGAAATGGACAGCAGGGATGCAGAGGGCAGGGGCAGCAAGGACACCAAGAAATGCCTCAGGAGGAGGCTGCATGCCCCTCTCCTCCCATTGAAACCTCCCCTGACTCTATCACCTTCCTGGTGGCCAGATGCCAACATTCCAGAGTGGCTCATCCCGCAGCAGCAGATGGCTAGTCTGTTGAGGGAACCGTGACCTTGGGTTAGAAACTCCAAAATTCTCAGGTTCATCTGACCTCCTTCACCCCTTGTAGCTGTCATCCTCCAATTACACAAATTCCTGGAAGGTCCAAGCCTCGCTTGCAGAAATTCCGCCTGGGCACAGCCCAAGAGCAGCAGCCGTGCTCTGGTGTGTGGGCTGGTGAGGCTGCAGCCCTGCTCACGCTCCCCTCCTGTTGGGATGCCGACAGAGCCTGGGAGCTCTCTGCAGCCGGTCCGTGCGCTGGGTACCACTGCTGCTGTCTGGGAAGCGCCGGCGTGACACATCATCACTCTGCCTTAGCCCGTGGCCACAGCGGGATGGCAGCAGCGAGGACTGCATTATATATTTTATCATAAACACAAAAGCAACAACTACCATGGATTCTTAATAAAAATGTGTCTCTGGCGCCCGTGCAGAGCGCGAGTTAAACACTGTGTAGCATCAAGCATTTTGCAGTGCCTGCACATGCGATCGTGCGAACGTCCCCAAAGTGCCCCACGGAAAAGTCAATAACATCAATAAAATCAACAACAAATAAAAGCAGCCTGGCTCAGCAGCAAGCTCTGTTCACAGGGAACATCTCAGCGACCTTTTGAACAGGCTCAGTGTGAGAGACCCCCATGTGTGGGGAAGACAGACGCTCTCCTCCCCGAGAGCAGCTGCAGTGACCAACACTGTCCAAGGGCATGAGCCACGGCAGTGCCCTGTGCCCACTCTCTGGAGCACATCAGCCTTGTCGTGCAGGAGGCGACAGTGCACAGCCTCCCCATGACCCTGAGCATCCCTGGCACCTCTCACAGCACCCAGACATCCCAGGCGCCTCCAGGAACTACCATGATAGAAGCAACAGATAAGAGCCATCCTTGCCACCTCCTGCCCCTTGCTGGGGTATAAAGGACCTCTCCCAAAACTCTTATTCTCTCCTGTGGGGCCTGAGGCTGCCCTCCTCTTCCCACCTGCCAGGACCTGAGTGCACTAAGTCATGTGCCTTCTTTTATTATGTGCCCATTCATCCATCCCCGAGATTCACATTCCTCCTCCTTTATGAAGAATTAACTTGTTGGAGCTGATTTATGAAGACTGGCAGGCACCTGTGCTGGAGCAGGGCTCTAATACGTTCATCATGAAGTCCTGTAGTTATTCCTAAAAGAGCTCATGTTAATGCCTCACATTAAAATTCATATTTTATTTTTACATAACTAGATGTCTCTCTGCAATCTTTAAGATATGCCCTTCAGAACCAGGATTTCTTTTTTCCTCTTTTTTTTTTTTTTGGTGAGGGATTGAAGCCGTGTGGTGACAGCTCCTCATAAACACGGGGTGGCATTGGCGCAGGGCGGCAGGTCGCGTGTTTACCACGATTGTGTGCCTGGGGTCTGACTGAGAGCGAGGACTTGCCAAGGTACATCCTTTGTCAAACGTAACTTGCTTTAGTTAGTGCAGCAACAGAACCATTTCCTTAAGAATGTAACCTTTCCCAAATCGCCTTTTGCTAACAGGAGGCAGCTTGCACTGGAAAAGCAGAGGGTTGAGTTCTGCGCTCTTGTGGAAGACCCTTCAACACACGAGGGGTGAGCGGAGCGCGGGGGAGCAGCTCCCGGGAAGCCTTTGCCGTGAAACGCCTCGCGGAGGAAGCGATGGGTGTGAAAGAAGAGCTGCAGGGGGCAAAGACCTGAATTGTTTGGTGGGAACATTTTTTCCCCTTTCAATCCAGTGTGTTTCATTCCCCAGTAGAAACAAATCTACTGGAACACACTGAATTTGGCACCAATTCAGCTCAAAACATAATTGCCCTCAAAACCCAGGCTGGCCAAACTCAAGCCGGATAAACTCAAACCTGGCCTCATGTCCCCCATTTTCCTGACCTGTTTCCCTTTGGATGCCGAGCACACCTGAGGGGTGCCCGGGGACCCTCAGCATCGTGGGGACAGGGGCTGCTGGCACCTGCACAGGGCTCTCCCCCTGCCCACGCGGTTTGGAGCCGGAGCTGCGGGAAGGCGTTGGCAGGAACAAAGCGCTGCGAGCTAACGACCGGCTCCAGCATTCCACTGCGGATCATAATTGACCACTGAAAGCCTGAGCTACAGTAGTAATTTGATAGGACTATAATCAATTGTGTTTCTTGGTCTCAGATGCAGAGAGAAAAAGAAAAGGAGTGGGAAAGTTAATCTGGATTTTTTTTATTTTTTTTTTTTGCACACCACTGCAGCAGAAAAACCTTGTCCCTTGTTATTATTTATGTTTGCATCAGGCTGCTGTGCTGGAAACACTCACACACGGATGATCCCTGCCCCAAAAAGGTCTGTCCTCAGCCAGGCAGACAACAGAGGCCATCTGTGGCATAGTTGTGACACAACTTTTGGCTTTCTCAGAGGGATGTGGGGCTTGCAGGAGCCGAGCAGCCAGGATGGCTCTGAGCAGGAGGGGCTGCGAGGGGCCAGGCTCAGAGTGCCACTGGTGATGGCCATCGCCCAGGCCATCAGTGGATATCTTAATCTTTCTCCCGCCCTGGATCTGATCCAAGACAGATTGAAGTCAGTGGAAATCTTCCTGTCGGCTGCCCTGGGCTTTCAGCCAGACGGGCAGTGGCGTATGGAGTTCCTGGGACACGAGACAGAAAGACAGACGGAAAGCTCGAGCAGAGCTGCTGAGTGACCTCCGTGTGAATGCACATGTAGATTTTGCAAAAAGGACATGAAACCCTTAACAGCACTGCCACTGCCCAGGGGAGCACTGGAAAACTTTCCTTTGGGACCCTGGCATTGCTCAGTTCCTCAGAGCATCCTTGGCAGAGTGCTCCTGGCCCTGCCCACATCCCATCTCTCCAGAGGTGTCACCCAGTCCAGCGCTGTGGGACAGGACAAAACACAATCCCCCAGCGCCCGGAGCCATCAGCACTGCGAGGACAGATCTTCTCTCGCTTATTTATTTGTTTTTGCGGGGCGGTACAGAAAATGACAGCTCATAAACTGCCTGCCAGCGCCCTCCCTTCGCTGTGTCCTTTGAAGCGCTGCTAACCGCTGGCTTTGAACCCCCTCTGTTTATTGTGTGCCGCAAAGCTCACGCCTTCACGACTGACATAAATTATAGAGCAGGAGTAGAGAGAAAAGGAGGAAGATAATGCAAAATGCCCTCCCAACTAACTTTGCTAATTAAACCAGCTCTGAAGCCTTCCCAAACACCCCCATGTTATGACAACGTGAACAGCACATTCCAGTGAAACTATTAAATTTATATTGTGCAGATAAAGTTCAAATGAGACCGCTGTTGGTTGATAGCTGAACATGAGCTGGCATGTGCCCGGGGGGCAGGAATGGCAGCAGGAAACCCAATGGCATCTTGGCTTGTACCAGCAATAGTGTGCCCATCAGGACCAGGACAGTGACTGCAACCGTGCTTGGTCCTGGCGAGGCCATGCCTCAAACCCTGGGGTCAATTTTGGGTCCCTCATGACAAGAAAGTCACTGTGGTGCTCAAGTGTGTCCAGAGAAGGGCAGCAGAGCTGGGGACGTGGTTAGTGGGGACATGGCACTGCTGGGTTAATGGTTAGACTCGATCTTAAAGGTCATTTACAACCCAAACAATTCTCTGAGTCTATTATTTACTTCCCATCACCTTATGCCAAAGGAGCAATCCTTTGGGACATCCTCGAGGAAGAGGGATCCCTCTGAGCCTGAGTTGACACCCACAGCGCAGAGCAAACACATCCCTGCTGGCTTTCTGCCTGGGTTAGAGAAACAACAGCAAGGCTTCAGGCTGTGCCAGCACAGCAGGTGAAATGGGAACTCACTATCCTAACAAGAATAATATTCCTTGCAGAGGTTCACGCGCTGCTGCAATTGAGTTATGAAACACCACGAGGATCAGGTGGACTTTGCAGGAGCTGCTCTTCTCATGGAGCATTTTTTCATTGTCTTTAGCTAAAATAACCTTTCAGAAAGCAGGAGCAGCATCCTCCTCCCCCTCAGCCCTCCAGTCACTGTCCTCCGCTGAACATCGATTTTTGCGATGCTCCTCATTTTTCCTGCTCTGGAAATGAACTTGACTGTGTATGTCTGCAGAGATGGTAGAAAAGAGACAGCGAAGGCAGAGATGTCTGCATGACCACGAGGTCAGACTGGTCCAGCTTTTGGATGTCCTTAGAAGAGGCTTCAATCTGCCCTATCCCAGGCACTTTAAATTCAAGACATTAATAGCTGAAAAAAACAGGCTTCTAAATGCTGAAGGAGAAAGCCTGTGCCAAGGAGCCCTATGGTGGGGTGACAGTGACTTCCCCAGTTAACTCATCATTTTTGGATGATTATATTGCATTGATGGCTGGCTATCATTTGCCAATGCAGAACCAATTAGCCACCAGGCCCCTGGAGCTTTCTGGCTGCTATTTTAAATCACTATTCCCTCTAAGCAAACAGCAAACAGAAGCAACTTCCGTTCCCTAAATAACGCACGGCAAGAGCTTTCACTCAAAGCAGAAATCAAAGTGCGAGCAGGAGACGCTGCTGGATGAGGCTCAGAGATGTTTGGATACGGTGTTGGTGTCGGCGTGGCAGTGCTCACAGCCGCTCGCACCGACAGCGGCCCCGCTGCCGCCAGCGACTGTGCCACAGCCTGATAAGCAACGCTGGAAAGAAGAAACTCCAAAGAAAAAAGGCAACTTTTGCCTCCAGGTCTGCGTCTCGCACTCCCTGAGCACGCGGCAAATTCTGCTGGGGGAAGCGTTTCCATCCAGCTGCTGCATTGACAGGTGCAGGAGGGCTGGGAAGGTGTTGGGTGGAGCTCTGCATGTTTACCACTATTTATCCTTCCTGTTTTCCTGGTGCCAAGAGGCCCTGGGTATTGAACAGTCGTTGTGCAAGGGAGAGCGCACACATGAGAAGGCAGGTTTCTTCCAAAAGCGTAAAAGTGAAAAAAATTAGAGATTACAGATACATTATCGCTGGATGAGGGCTCACCCTAAACAGTTATCTATAACTATAAAGTGATTTAATTCCAAACCCAAATGATGAACTGACAAATTTCACGGCCCAATTTCTATGCTGGAGCCACCCCCCTGCTTGCTGAAGCTCATATTTTGGGGGAGGTATTGGAGGAAAATGAGCTCTTCCCCCTCAGATCTCCCTGGGGAGCGCTCACATGATGCAATCGCTTGCTCGCAGCATCCCCGACACAGAAGTACAAACAGCGACATTTCCCAATATCAAACGGGGAGCGGAGGGGAGTTGCTAAGATCAGGCTCTGCTCTGATCTAACTTGCATCTTGCCAGTTTAAAATCTTAATTGAAATGCTACTTGAAAGCCTCCTGAGCACAAGGAGGGAAGATAAACCCAGGCAGTTGGCTCGAATGCCAAAGAAAGGCAAAGTGGAAGCAAGCAAAAAAAAAAAAGCAAAGCAAGGAAAGGCAAAGTGCTGGTTTTTTTTGAAAATATCATTTTGAGCTGCCTGTCACTGGCAGAGGTATGGACATGTTTCTTCTCCAGTAAGGGACAGGAGGGAGAGGAAAATCATCTCCCAATCTCAGTGTGAGGAGCAATCTCAGCTGGGTGCAGTGCCTCCTCTGCCTCCCTCGAAGGTTGGGAAGAGGGAGGGGAAGAGGAGAAGGCAGCAGAGCACCACATTTGGGCAAAGCTGGGCTCAAAGGTCTCTGTGTGCCCACAGCAGCTCCCTGCAAGCCCTGCGGGTCTGCCAGGCAGCTCTTCCCCGTGGGAGAGAGGGTGGTGGGAACCCCCGAAACTGGCTAAAACCGACTAGCTCTTAATTCCACTCGGCAACATCTGCTACTTATGGCCATTTGTTCCAGTATTTCTATTTTATACTTAGGAATGCTGATTTTTTTGTTGTCTGGACCCTACTGAAGTGCCTTGGAAAAGAGCTATTGCTCAACAGCAGCAGCGGAGCAAGCCAGGCTGGAGCACCGCGGCACAGACACCACGGCAAGGACCACTCCAAGGCCACAGCAGCCTGGCTGATGCCTTCCTAGTGCCTTAGTTATTTTGGGCACCGCAGACAAACCGTTTGTTCATTTGGGAACAACAGAGCTTAAAAACAAACGAGGTGTTGAAGAGAGGGAGCTCAAAGCTGGGCTTTCATCTGCAGGCTGCAGCACGGCTTTGATGGGGCGGGGAGAAGAGCTCTGTTCTCAGGGGGATAATAATTATGTTTTTGGCTTTGAGAAGTCCGGTGGGTTGGATCTTCACAGGCTCTCGGTGCTCCCCTCCCCGCCTCCTCGCATTTCGACTTCAAAGCAGGAGAGAAGAAGCCCCGAATAGCATCATTTTGTTGATCAAAACCCTGCACTAAGCACTGGCCCAGATGAAGAGACCGCTTTTCATTAGTGGCAGATGAAAACAACACCTTGGCCGCAGCCTCTCCCATCCCGGACAGC
>VZRL01004440.1:415575-591034 GCA_013397895.1 Origma solitaria
GACAGCGATATTTCCCTGGCTAAGGAGATATTTCAGCCTCTCCCATCCCAGACAGCGATATTTCCCTGGCTAAGGAGATATTTCAGCCTCTCCCATCCCGGACAGCGATATTTCACCGCTAAGGAGCCGCGCACATCCCCGGCCACGTGCGCGGGCAGAGTACCTTGCTCAGGGCGCTGGCATTTAGAAGAAAATGGTTTTCTTTCATCTGTCCAAGTAAATCTCTTTCGAACACTTGTGAGCCTGATTGCTGCCATTCGGAGGGAAGACATTAGGACTAAGAGATACTCATAACATTTCAAGTGAAGCCGTTTTTTTCCTTTTTTCCTTCCCCCATCCCACCTCGGGCTGTGTCTCTTTCACCGTTTGGGTATTCATTCTTTGAGAATAAGAGATATTTCTCTGCTTGAACACTCTCTTATGCAGTCCCTGCCCAGACACGAAGGCACTTCTGCTTGGAGGGATGAGTTCCCTCTGCAGCTGGGACACCATATAAATATAGAATCGGGGGTGGTTTGGGACAGAGGGACCCTAAAGCTCATCTCGTTCCACCCCCTGCCGTGGACAGGGACACCTTGCACTGAACCAGGTTGCTCCAAACCCCATCCAACCTGGCCTTGGACTGGAATGGAGCAGCCACAGCTTCTCTGGGCTATCAGTGCTGCCTGCACTGTGGAATGAACCCAGGACGCAGTGGGTTCTGGCCCCCCATGCCCAGCTCTTGTCCAGCCTCCCATCCAGGAGCTCACCCAAGTTTTTGCTGGCAGGACTGCTCTCCATCCCTTCATTCCTAGGCTGTATTGATGCCCTGGTCCAGGTGCAGCATCAGCCTTGTTAAGCCTCCTGAGATCCCCCTGGGCCACTGCTTGACTATACACTGTGCTATATATACTCTAATATGTATATTGAGAGAGAGAGAGAGAGAGAGAGAGAGAGAAGGACTTGGAGCATCTCCCAGTGGTGCCGTGCAGAGCCGCAGTCGCTCGGGGTGTGTACGGGCGCCAGGCTACAACCATTTTCCACTCATCATTCTGTGCCTGAATATTGCCACACATATGTTATGAAAAATTACCCGCTGCTCAGAGAGCTCCGAGATACAATAAGATTCACATCAACATTAATGAACCCCTGTCTCTCTTGCGAGAGAAAGCTAATGTAATAACAGCGTTATATTCGGCAAACAAATGCTTGAGACAATTTTTTTTAAGCACCAGACAGTAAACAGGACCGAAAATATCCTCATGAATTACAAGAGTCTAAAATCCTCTACTGAGAAATTAATTTAATAGCAGTAAATACTGGAACAATTTCCCCCATGTGAGAAGCCACCGCCACATTCAGTTAAAAAGCTTCATTTAAGCAGCACGTGGGCACCCACGAGGGCAGGGAAACGTATTTCATCACCTAATGGTCCCTTGGAAAACGCTTTGTCCCTCCTGCACTGGCACTTGGTGAGGAATATGCCTTCCTCCCTGGAAAGATCAGGGAAAGGAAGAGCAACTCAGAAGGAGAAAAACACCCAAACAACCTAACAATTTGGGAACAAACTCAGGTTAAGGAATTCTTAAAATTTAACCTCCCTGGCCAAAACCAGACATTTCCAGGCAACCCCCACATTCATCTGCTGCAGAAGAAGGGAATGTGGCACCAGGACTGGTAATTCCCATTGATTTTCAGATGAGGCTTCATACCCTGGGGGGGGCTCGTCTCTGAGAAGCAGCATCTGCCCAGATCACCGATCAGCGCCTGCCTCCTCGGCCGTAATGAGATCTGGGAACGGCTGGAGGAGCCGGCACTGGGCTTTGGGGAGCAAACGGGCTTTGAAAAGAATTATGTTAATCAGAGTAGCCTTCTCCCCGCATCTGTTCAGCTGTTATTCCGGGCAAAATTAATAGGTCTAAGGAAAGATCCGATCATAATGACAATCTGGTCTGCGCAGCGGGAGATTTTATAAAGGAGCCGAACTGCGGCTCATTGAAAACACTTAAAGTAATTAGTTACAGGGCCACTCGCTTTCTTTCCTTTTAATAGTAATAATGGTTATTAATGTTTACAAATTACAGCGCCTCGCTGCAAATGAAAGAATGGCTGGAGCGGTTGCCCAGGGAAAATGGGCGCTCCGAAATTCAGCCTGAGTGCTCCCTTGGAGATGGATTCTCTCTGCCCAGCCCATGGTGCCACTGGAGACAAGCTCCCCGTGCCAGGCTGTGGGCACACCATGACCCAGCACTCGCAAACAGAGCTGGTTCCAAGCCCAAACTGAGGGGTCTGGCACTGAGGGTGACGGTGTGGCCACCCCTTGCCAGCGGGCACTGCGCTCTCACGTGCCAAGCACCGGGAAAGGAAGGGAGAGAATCGCTCTGATGATAAATATGTAGGAGAAGCTCAAATCAACCTGAACTTTAGGAAAGAAGAAAGATAATTAAAATATAAATAGACATGTTTGTTTCAAAGATTGATGGCAAGCACTCGATTCAGCCTGAAGATTAATCAGGGAAGTATAATTATGCCTTTGCACAAAAAACCCTGTTAAGCCCCCTCCCTGCCCCAAACAGCAGAGGAAGGAGGCGGGCGATGCTGCCAAACTACACATGAGGCTGAAGCTTGAAGGACAGTCCCCCAGCACAGGGACACTGCCATGGAGGGGCTGATGGCTGTGCTCCACTCCATGGGTTTGACAGCAGCTTCCCTCATTTCCCCAGAAATGCTTCACTTCCACACACTGTGACTCTCTAATGTGGGATTCCCTTCTATCCCGGTCCTCTCCTCACACCGCCAGAGCCATTTGTGGGGATGCAAGGCATTATCCCAGCAAGAAGACATTTTCTCTGTTCTTCTGCTTTCCTCATAGCCCCTG
The DNA here is from genome assembly GCA_013397895.1 of Origma solitaria. NCBI lineage: Eukaryota > Metazoa > Chordata > Aves > Passeriformes > Acanthizidae > Origma > Origma solitaria. The sequence goes on from VZRL01004440.1 coordinate 418,433, forward strand.
CAGATTCTCCAAGGACATTTCAAGCTGTAATTATGATGCTAAATGTTATTGCCTGAGCTCGTATGACCGGCTCATCGTGCGGGGGGTGCTGCTCAGTGAAGCTTCTCCGTAACCCCATCATACCCTGGGGCTCTGCGGACAGAGCAGGAGGTGGATGTAGCACCATCAGCCTCCCGTTCCTCCCCAGCAAGGGAGCACACGGCCAGGCCAAGGCGAGGGATTGATTTGCGGGGAGCTGTGCTCACGTGTCTCAAGCCATGTGTGACGAGCACCAAGATTTGTTTGACATCTTTTCCACGCAAGGTCAGATTGTTCTCTGCCGCTGCTGAGTCAGGCAGTCGGGATGCTGCCGAGCTCCTGCGAGGGTGGGATGCTGTCTCAGCAGGCCCAGCCACCAGAGACACAACGTTTCCCTCCGTGCCACTGCCAGCTGTGCAACATCAGCCCTGGCGATGGGCATTACTGCACCTGGGCAGTAATGCTTGGGGTGTACCTGTTTCCACCAGCACTCTTTCTGCCAGACCCTTCCGTGGTTCCCCTCCTGTATTTAGCTGCTCAGCTGCGTTTGCTCAGAGCTGGGGGAGCTTTCCATCCGAGCCCTTTGGAACAAGCCATCAGAGCACTGTGTGCAAATGGAAACATGGGAAGAGGAAATTCTATGCAAGAGGCAAATGTCTTTACAGCCTTCAAGTCGCTCCCTGTTAGCGTTCCTCGCTCTGAGGCTGCTGTGCGGCCCCAGGCTGTGCATCAGACACTCGCTCCATGGGTCTCTCATCTGCTGGCAGGTCCAAGGTCCCAAGGGAGCTCCCCATCACAAGGCAAAGCACGTCCTCGGCTCCTTGCATGTGCCAGCCGGGAGATGGGTCTCTGCTCTTCACATTATTTACTTTTTATAGACAAAGCTGTGACCCTGGACTCCTTTTTAAAGCTTATCTATCATACACTTCTCTCCTCAGCACTGTGCTGAGACGAGGATGGTGTGTGGGGAGGGATGCAGGGTTTCTCCTGCAGCATCAGCGCTGAGGATGGAGCTGGCACCCCGGAATGCCCTCCTGCCCTTCCCAGTGCAGCAGTGGGACCAAGGTCCCCACACCTCTCTACAGACCGCAGGGGATGAGCAAACAGAAAGCAAGGGATAGTGGGAATTTTTGCATGGCAATCAAAAAGAACAAGTTGTCATTGACTACCAAGCGAAGTCAGGGCACCTTGAGTGCAGCACATCGAGTGCTCTATTTAGAGTATGGGGAGAGAGAACAGGTAAAATAACTGAGTTCAGGGATGAGGCCACGATTCCCCTGGCTTCGGAGAGCTGAGACTCTCCATATGAGAGGTCAGAGTGATTTTCATGAATCAGAGTAGCAGTGACAGATGCTCTCCTCTCAGCTGGAAAAAGAGGACTGAAAAAGCATTTCCCCCCTTTTAAAAATGGCTCTCCATCTCCAGGAGAGGCCATGTCATTCCTGGGCCTTCAGCATTCACAACACACTCAGGTGGTCCCCCTCCTCTCCTGCTGCCTCTGAGGTGCTGGGGTCCAGATGTGATGGGGCATCATTATTCACACACACACACACATATATATATGTGTATATACATATATATATCCATACACACATGCACACGTTGGCAGTACGAGAGGCAGCTCCTACACCAAGCAAAGGGAAGGCAGTTCCCCCTCCACCCACACTGGGACATGAGCTCAAGGGCTAATCTGTCATTGTCTTCTCTTCTTTCATCTCTGACCAAACCTCGGAGCCACTCTGCCTCTGCAAAGAACGCGACGGAAACGCTGCAGGGTCCTGAGGCAGATCCCGGCTTTGTTTGGTTTCTTCTTCTCCGCACACAAGGATGTTGGAAAACAAAGTTAGACATAAAATCGCCTAAATTATTTGATGAAGAAAGAGGCCTGAGTGCATGCCAGGCAGCTTTTAGGGGAGAGGGGAGAGAGGCAGCCCAAAAGCTACTGCTGAGCATATTAAAGAATGGCATTATCAAGTGGAACAGACAAGACATGTATATAATGCATAAGTAGTGTTTGCTGCTTTTCCAAACAACTCATAGATCACCAGGACACAAGCTCCTAGGAAGAGCAGAAAGGAAAAGAGAGAGGAATGCACGATAGCATCAGAAGAGACGTGTCTGCTGCTGAGGAATGGAAAAAACCCCACCGAAGCCTGGGGTGTGGGCAGGGCTTAGCAATGCCTGTGAGTCTGGGGAGACCCAGAGAGAACCCACAAACCCTGCACCTGGCTGAGCTGTCCCCATCTGCCAGCGCAGGTGTCCCCCATGCCAACTGCGCTGTCAGCCCCAGGTAGGAATGGGGCATGGCAGGGGGGCATCAATCTGCTGAAGGAGTGACCTTCAGTCATGCAGGGAAGTTTTCGACAACTCATAAGCGTAATGAAGGTTCATTTGTGTTCTCATTTAGCATATTAAAAGGGTATTATTGCTACAAGCCAGAAACATAAATGAGCCCCTGGTTACAGCTTTGGATGAGGCTTTAGACTAAAGGTGCAGGGCAGTGATTAACACGTGGCACAAAACATTTATGCTTTGCAAACAAGGCTAGATATGCTGTCCCTCACGATAAGCGATGGAAGGGCTGTAATGAAGCTGTGCAGAGCAGAAGCAGAAGGCGTTGGGGAGCACATGTGCCTGTGGTGTCCCTGGGCTGGGTCTCCCCATTTCCATGATCCAGCTGTTCCAGAGAAGCTGCTGTTCACAAATGCAATGGCTCAGTGCGTGCCCCTGATCCTGAAGGGCCACCCTGCTCCTCCTGCCTTTACCAGGGCCTTCTCACTCCTGGCAGATTTGTAAGACCCCCTCTGTCAATAAAAGTGTTGTGCAATTTCATCTCTCACCGCCCGTTCCGAGCTGTGAACCTTTCCCTCGTGCTACTTCCATGACAGAGAAGGGGAGAAAGGAGACAGGAAAGGTTCTGCTGGTGCAGCCTATCAGGGAAATGAGATTGCTATTATTTGTAGGCTGAGATGCTGCTCGCAGACCTCCGGGCTGTCTGAGCGCCTCTGACGGGAGGTGACCGGAGGTGGCTGTCCCCAGCTCGTGCCACTTCAAAACATGCTGGCACCTCTGGCTCCTCTCCCTGCTCGAACACAAGGGCACCACAGGAGCAAAGCCTTGGGAAGCTCCTGCCATGGAGAAATCAGTCACTTTAATTACCCCTTGCACTGCATTTATCTCCATAAAAGGTCCCTGGCTCCTTCAGCGCTGACTGGCAGGGGGAGCAGAAGGGAGCAGCGATGATCTATTTGTTTGTTTATTTATTTCAACGGCACCAGCACAGAACAGGACCCTCCTGCACCCCTGGCTTTTCCTACAGCCCACGAGATCCCAAACCCTGCTCCCCCAGCAGACAGGGGCTGCTTCAGGAGCCCAGGCACAATGTGGGGTGGGGTGAGCAGATCTGGCACCAGGGCAAACCCTCTCCTGCTTGACAGGGGAAGAGAGGGAGCAAAGAGGAGCTACGTGCTGAGAAAGCAGGTGAGGAGAGGCAGGGAGAGGGCAGGGAGGGCAGCATGGCTGTGTCCCTGTCCCCAGAGCGCCGCTGTCCGTGTCAGCCCCAGCAGCTGAGAAGTGCTTACTGCTGTGACAGGGTTTTTTGTGTGATTGACCCCAATTACAGGAGCCAGCCCGCACGGACCAAGCGTGTCACCGGTGTCAGCCCAGCAGCTGCTTGGCGCCTGGAGCTGCTGCTGCCCAAAGCCACCCCAAATGAAGGGCAGGAGCTGGGGTTGAGAGCAGCTGGCACGGCGGTGGATGCTGACAGTGGTGCAGCATCCCTGCAAGAGCCTGGCATGTGAGGAGACCCCATGACACCTCCTGGGGACCACAGGGACTCCCCAGTGCTGCCCTGTCCACTCACGCTTGCCAGGAGCTGCCCACAGTTTGTTTACAGCTTTTCCATTCTTTCCATGCACTTTCACTGCTTGCACAGCAGCATCACAAAAGCAAAAAGCCAGAACGTGACTTCAGGAGTGTTGCAGAGCCCAGAGCCCACAGCACGGTCGGGTCCAGCTCTAATGCCTGCCTGCTGTGCTCTGTGCATGGTGAGGGGTGCTGGGAACGGCCATGGCACAGCTGGGAAGCCTGGCCCTGTTTGCCACGTTTGGCCACCGCTGGCAGCACCCAGGGCAGGCCAGGCTGGGGCAGGACAGAGCTGCCAGTGCCAGCACGGAGCACAGCCAGGGCACCTCTGCCTGCTCCTCACCTGCGACAAGCAACAGGAGCAGGAACCACTGTTTTATTAATTTCTCTGGAGCGTTTAGGAGCACAGGCTGCAGGCGAGCAGCGAGCTGCTCCCTGGACAACTGCTCACAAACAGGTGTTGGTGTTTAGAGTCGCTGTTCAGGTGTGAGAAGTCTCAAGACCACAGTGTCCAACAGGCTCTGCCTGGGCAGAGTTGATGAGTAACGAGAAGCAGCTGCTCTGACTCACAACATCTCACCGTGGGGCACCAAACCCTTTGTCTTTTGTCCCCAACAGTAAAGGACAATAACAAAGGGGTTTATAAATGTTCAAGGGTAAATAGACTTTTCCAGTTTCACATCAATGACCTTGCAGAGAGGCAAAGAACTTCTTACAGAGCACAGAGACACAAAACCTAGAGTAACACCCATAGAACCAACTTTCACAATGCCAGAGGACCTACCCACATGTCTGGCTGGAGCAAGAGCCCTCTGACACAGGCAAAACCATCCAACTCTGCAGCTGACACATTTTTTGCCTTATTCTTACTACAGTCACTCCTTGAGCTCCTGAGCAGTTCAAGAGCAGAAGATGTGTGCTCATGGCCTAAAGCTCTGCATCAGATAACCAAACCACTGACCACATAACCAAACCAACTACATTTCTGCTGCATAAACAAAGAAATAAACACCCAGAGACTCACCCAGGGTCCCAGCTGAAGGCTTTGGAGGAGCATCACGTCACATTCAGCTCTGGGGAGCAGGTCCAGGACATAACTAATTCCCCTTCCCCCAGGAAGGCAGCCTGCCCCCTCCCCTCGTTAGCCACCCGCACACACCTGGGCCCTGCTGCTTCCTCACCTGCTGGGGGTGCACAGCTTCTGCTTCCCCATCCCCCCTGTCCTGCTGTGCCTCCTGGCTGGGAATGCCCAAACTGTTCCACCTGTGTTGGCTGGAACACAGGAATTGTGCTTTGCTCAAAGAGCCACTTCCGTTATTATTTCATTCCACTGTTATTAATACCTGATTTGATTCCATTTGTTCCATTTTACAGCTTGTCTCCTGCAATTGCCTGCCTTTAGAAACAGTTTTATCTGAGCAGGTGAGGCAGATTATAAATAAATGTTGTACCACACTTTGTATTTTAAGCAAATTTGAGACTTTCCTGATTAGGTGCTTTCACAGGAGAACCTCGTTCCGTCAGATAATTGCAACCTCAGTTCTTTATCCTCCCCTTTTGTTCTCTTCCCTGCTTGGCAAAGCTGCAATCTTGCACGAGAACATCAGCAGACAAAACCCTTGAAAATAACTCTCCAGAAGAAATCTCATTTACTTTTTAATCTGGTTCGGAAATTTGCCAGCAAAATTTCCCCCAACAAGCAGAGCCATTTATTCCTAGTTATCACTCTGGCCGGATCCTCACTCCCAATCCAGGTGATGGCAGAGCATGCAGAGCGATGGAAACACAAAGCTTATGATATATTATTTATTTGATATAATCTTCCTCCCAATGAGATCAGTTAGCAGAGGACACAGTGACGACCTTATCCATTCCAGCTGCCAATGCTGAAACACCACATGGGTACAGAGTCTCATTCCACTCACTTTATAGGTTTTCCTTTATTTATTTACCTACAGGCACACATATCCATACATTTGTATGCAACATTCCTGGGGGGAAGAGATGGTTTCTCTTGTTTCCTCTGGGGCAACGAGAGTCTCACTGCATTAGTGACGTGAGAATCCTCTTGCCAGTGACAGCAATGGCACAGTGCTGCTCCCTGAAGCCATCATGGTTTTGTTTAATGACGTGGCTAATGAGTGTCCACCACAAGGGCTAAGAATTTGTTCTGTGTGGCATCTTTGGGGGCAAAGCAGAGGGAAGGCCCCCGTGTTCCAGCACACGGAACGCCCTGGCTCCCAGGGAAATCATTAGACGGAGGCTGGTGAGGTCTGGAGTGGTGTGGGCTCTGCTGTCACTCTGTACCCCACAATAATGTTTGTTCCCCCGTTTTCCCTTACAGCCTGGTGCAATCCAGCTGCAGGGCTCAGGGGCTCCTGCTGCTCTCTCTCCTCTCCCAGCCCCTGCTCCTCACAGCGCGGGGATCTCCCTGCCTGCTGCTTCCTTCCGCCAGGCACATTCCCTGGCTCAGCCCGGCACAGGCGCTGAAGTTTCTGCATAAAAGTTTCCGTCTCTCACTTTTCCTTCTTGGAACGATGCCTCCTGTGGGAAGTGTAAATACAGAAAGATGACAACGTGTGCATTAGCGCTCGTTAGAATGTCATCATTATATCCTGCAAAGTGTCTGCTGAAGGGATCCCTGAAGGACACTTAGAGATGGAGCAGCTGCTCCGGATTTGTTCCAGCTCACATCTCAAAGAAAATGACATTGAGATGAATACGGCGTTGTGAGCGGCTTGGGAGCAGAGTGGGAGGGAGAGAGGGGTGGTCGATGACAGCCGTGGGTCCAGGGTGGGCTTCAGCAGGCTCCCCACCGCCTGCCCTCGGCCCTTTTGGCACTGATGGTGTGCTGAGGGTCCCCACAGCTGTGGGGTGAGCTGGAGGGGGATGTGCCCCATCCACTTTGCAGTGCTGGCAGTAAGTCACTGTAGGGGGGAGGTTTGGATTCTTTGGGGGAAAAACCTAAAACACCATCCAGATGTCTAGAAGATAACATTCACCTGACCAAACCCTCAGGTGTATTTTAAGCTGTATTGTCATCTGCTGGAATCAAAACAACCTCACTTATTCCTTCAGCAGGGTGAGCAGGTTTGTATAACAAAAGCTTCACTGGCAGCAGACCCAGGACTGCACGAGGCTCCAGCCTGCTTTGATGGCCCTGGTGCCAGGGGAGAGGGGGACACGGGACTGAAGTGTCTGTGTGACAGCCTTCCCCCCCGTTTGCCTTCGGAGAGGCAGCCTTGAAACCGAAATGCAAACAGTCCCGAGGGGACTCGCTGCAGGAACGAGAAAGGTTAAGATTGTGATTGACCACGAGAATATCCAGACTCTTACACTGCTGGGAGCCCTCACACGCTTTCCCTGTATCTCTGCCCAGCAAATAAAGAAAAAAAGCATTGTCTTTAACTCCCCTGTCTCCTGGGAGCTCCCATCATGTCAAGCACCAAAGCCACAGAGTTTCTGCACCTGACAGCAGCAAACAGCTCCTGCCCTGGGAGCAGAGCTAGGGCTGGGGGGAGCCCTGCTGTGCATGGGGCAGAGAGGTCTCTGTGCCAGACAGCACTCGGGGAGCTGGCAGAGACCAGGTCCTGTTCCCTGTTTGCATCTGGGTGTGCAGGTCCCAGCCCAATAAATACCTTTTTAATCCCATCTGCCAAAAAATCAGCCTGCCTTGAAAATGTCCTTCCACTTCCTCGTGTCATCATCTGTCCAGCTGCTCAGGAACTGCACATCAGCAAGCTGGGTGTGCTTTGGGACAGGGGCGCAGCTCCTGAAGGCATCTCCCTGTGGCCTGGCTGGGGTGGCGTGGGGTCCTCTGTGCCCACAGCCCTGATGTCCCTGCCTGGTGTCCAGCAGGGAGTGGCAGGGTAGGGGACAGTGGGGCTGGGACAGGCAAAACACCAAGGAGCAGGATGGGGAAGGGTTTGTTTCCCTTCTGCTGGAAGAGAATCTCCCCCAAATGGAAAGGAATGGGCTGGGAGTGGAGCACCAGTGCCACAGGTGGCATTTGCAGAGGCAGAGGGAGGGACAACGAGGGCTGCCAGGAGCTGGAGCAGAGACGGTGCCAAGCAGCTGCCGCAGCGATGGATTTACTGTGAAATTATGTCGCCCTGGGAGGAGGAAAATAGCCAGAGCGAGCTGAAAATTTTTTGGAAATCCAGAAAATTTCTATTTTGTCTGTTCGGAACCTTCTTTGGAGAAATGAAGGAGTGTGGAGTGACTCATGTCCCTGCTGGCACAGGTGCTCCAGAGCTGTGTACTTGGGCCAGGACCCTGAGGTGCCACCAGGGTGCAGATAGCTGTGACAACCTCAGGTGACCTGCTCTGCAGGTGGCACATGGAGTGGTGCTGTCCATCCATGGAGGAGGGCTCCGTGTCAGCATTTCCCCCCTCCCTGAGACATGCTGCAAGCTCTACAGAGCTCCATTTCTCTGGGTGAGTCTCCTCCCTTCAAACTCAGGCTCTGGGTAACCCTTTTCATTGCTGAATCAGCCGTGTTCATGGGGTAAATATTTAATATATACAGAAGTAGATGTACTATATATTACATATGGTATTGTGTATTGTAGAATGTATGTTTGTGTGCTCTGAGCTGGCAATCAGGTGCTTCACAATCACTGTGAAAGAAGTTCTCTTTCCAACAGGCACTTCCAGACATCAAAACATTGAGTTTCCCAGCTGACATCCACCATTTAACAAATTTCGAGTGAAAAATCTATTTCGGAATGAAATATTGGAGTGCCACAACCCAGCGGGGCTGAAACATTTCAATCCTGCTACTGCATCTCTTCCTCCTCTCCCATTTCCTGCCCAAACGTGAGATGGCCGAGGCAATGGAGGGGCAGTGAGCGCCAGCCTGGCTCTTACCCGAGCTCCTCTGAAGCCACCACGCTGTCCCCAAGGGCAGGTGTCCCCAGTGCTGCAGAGAGAGAGATGGGCAGCGTGCGAGAGGCACGGCTGGGGCAGGGTACCGAGGTGAAGGATGCAACTCCTGGTGCAACTCAGTGAAGATGCAACAAAACTCTGCCCAGACGGCTGTTTTGCTGGAAACAAGCCTCGTTTGGGGTTTTTGTAATGATTAGGAACTAGTTTAAGCTACGAGAACTGGGATGAGAACAGATGAAAGGCGCAATCTGCCGAGCTTTATGGCATCCCCGAGCTGGGTGCCGAGCACGCCCACGGTGACTTACAGCACAGCTGACAAACAGCAACTTGTTAAGCTGCGGTGGCTGGATGATACATCTGAGACTTAAAAGCACAAACAGAGATTCATACCAGCCCGCCCCAACCCAACACAATTCCCCACATAGGCAAGGCCTCCTCTTCCATCCTCCCTGCCTGTACGTAACGCTGACAGAGTGGCTCCCTCTCCCCCAAAAATCTCTCCGGCATCAAACCCATTGATTTTTACGCTGATTTTTTAAAGCATATGCCTGACTCGCCACCTGCAGCCTCCTCTCTATGCAGCAGAGTTGCCACCTCCCCAAATAGCTGTAATTTCTTTTTAGTTCAATTATTTCTGCACCATATTGTTTGCAGCAGCTGAAGCCGATGCTGCTGCTCACATGTGATGTACTCTGCGGCTTTGCTCTGTGAAATACTAACACTACAATGGTCTGAAGTCACAGAATCATAACGCATTAATAGCTTTCTTCGTTTTGGCTGTGGGAGATGGCAGAATATTTCTTTTTTTAAGCAAATGTGTGGATTTCAGTGAAGCTGGGGCTCTCTCACCATTGCAGCTACACACCTTGTTCTCCACCGGGGATCAGGTAAGGGAGAGCTGCTGACAACTTTTGCATTAGCTCTGCATTTACCTTTGCCAATTCACTTGGCTTTATTGCTTTGTTTCTGGTTTATTTGCAGGAAAATATTTTCTTCTGCATTTTTCCAAAGCACTGCAATGGTCAGGCTGAGGACTAAGAACAATGAGACACATCTCTAACTCCAGGTCTAACTTCTCTTTCCCAGAGTGTTTGAGAGGAGCTGGAACAGGGTAGCTCCCAGGGGCAGTCCTGTTCCCCATATCCTCATTACACCATTTTTTGGGACATCCATTCTGAGGCTGGATAGATTCACACTTGCACCTTCTTTTCTTAGTAAAGAGGAGACATTTTTAAAATGCTTTTTGGCAAATTTGCATATCCCTCCTCCTCTCCTTCCATGCTTAAGCTCCCGAAATACAATAAATATTTCACTTTCAAATCTAGATTCATTAAAGGATGCCCAGGAGGGAGAAATAATAAGATATCACTTTACAGCCCAAATAAAGCACAGAAAGACACAGCCTATAATGTATATTTCAGGCTTTAGGTTGAGATAACTCAGACGTCGCTCCTGGTTAAGAAACATGGATGGTGCTGTGTCAGCACCTTGGCTGAAAAAGCATCTTGTAATATTTTATGCCTTTTGGGAATGTCTCCCCATGATCCTCTGCTGCTGCAAGTGGGAAATGAGGCAGCCCAGAGCAGTCTCTCCGCTGGGGGAGAGGTGTGATGCTCCCCTGCCTCATCCCTCCACCGTGCACTGTGCCAAGGAAACCAAACCTTGGAATTAGACCCAAAGAGGGCGAGCAGCAGAGACCCTGCCTTCCCCAAGACCTGCCATGAGCATGGTCACGGCTCAGTTCAGTCACCGAGCCCCAGTGGAGCAGGACACGCTGCAGATCCTGAGCGAGCAGTGTGATGCTCTCAAGCAGCCTCTGCTCCTGGCACGGCTGCAGGACTCACCAGCGCTGCTTCCCCACGCCATCCACCCTCCCAGCTCTGCCACGCTCACATCAGTCCCTCAGTTCTGCAAGAGAGCAGAAAAGCAGCGTGGGGTGGGAAGGGACAGGGGAGATCCACAAGGATGCGCTGCAAGGGAAACTCTGGTAGTGGGATTTTTTTTGCTGTGATTGTTACTCTCCCATTTATACTCCTGGCTAATCCAGTAATCTCTTATTTATGTGCAGCCTAATTAAGGCTGTGAGTAGCTTGATCTTTGTTTACTTAAGTGCATAGCAGAAGATTGCCAAGACGAAATGAAATCAGCTCGAGGCAGGCAGGGCTGTGTGCGCTCGGGATGGCCCAGAACAGCCTCTCCGGATGGGATCATCGAGGCTGCTGCATCACGTGCCCTGGTGCTAACTCACGCTTTTCTAATAAAGATTCAGATAAACCAGACCAAACCAAGCCCAGCGAAGGCTGAACGAGCTAATGGGACGTGATTAGTGCTTGTCAGCCTCTGCTGCTGCTGCTACCGGCGGGACCTCGCCATCCCCGGCCTTGCTCGGGAGTGGAACACCACGCGCAGGGGGTGGGGAGAGACTAAGGTGGTTTTAAATCCTATCCAGATAAAATAAAGCCATAACTGGGCTGATAGCCTGCTGGAATCACGACACAGACACCCACGATCTGCTCTTTGAGATCAGCCTCTGCTCCCCTCCCTGCGCTCCCCATCCGCGCTGCCTCCGGAGGAGCTGCCCTGGGCTCCAGTGGGTACCAGTGCTCCTGGAGAGATGGATGAGGTGTGTGCTCCCCCATCCCATGGGGCTGGTACCCATGCTCCTGGAGAGATGGATGCGGTGTCTGCTCCCCCATCCCACGGGGCTGGTCTGTTCTGGCCAGCACATACACCTGAATTCCATGAGTTACTGCAGGACACTCGATGGGACAATCCACGGAGGGGCTGTGCACTAACAGGAGCGAGGGGGTGCGAGCTGCCTCTCGTGATTTACACGGACAGCAGGGAAATGGATAAAGCATCCACTCACGTCGGTTCCCATTTACTCAGCTGCTCTGTCTTAAAGGGGAACATGGATAATGTCGCCTTTTCGGAGTGTCACAGATGAAATATGCTCACAGCATTGCATACATTATGATTTTTACACTTACCACACTGGGAGCTTCTTCTCCTCCCATCAACTCACAGAGCAGATCCCACAAGCTGAGCCAGCTAACGAGACTATTACATTCGCAATGTGCACTGCCACCCTACATCTTCCAAACGCTCTCCAAATGGATCTGTTTGGACCCATTTTAAATATAAATATTGCTGGGTTCTGTGCTAAATGTGTACGCAATGCGTTTTACGAAACCTTTAACAAATTCTGTGCAGAAGAATATGTTTTCCCATATGGGCTGCTTAAAGAAAGGCAGATGTGAGGCAATCCAAATCCCTCATATGCTTCTCCTCCTTCTCCCTTTCCTTTTGGCAAACTAAGTCAGGCAAAGACAAATATTGTATCAAAGAGTTATGGAAATAAACATGAATGTAGCTCAAGGGCACAAGTAAGTTTCTGGAATATTTTCTCTGTGCAATTAATAGGTAACATTGCGGGGGGAGCACGAGTACCCAAAATATGCCCGAGGAAGCTAATTTTATTGTGCAGACGGTACTCTGGGATCCACAGAGTGAGCTGCGTTAAGCAACATTAGTCAGGATGCTCGTAAAAGGCTGCAGAGAAAGATGAGGAAATGTGTCAGAAGTTGAGGGAGAGCAGGTGATGCTGAGCTGCAGGGAGGCGGCAGAGCTGGGACATGGGGACACACATCTGGGGGCAGCTGAGCTGGGACAGGACACCTCTTGCCCTCTGCTCCACCCCAGAGGGCACGAGGTGGGAGCCACATCAGGGGCTCAGGTGTGAGGGGTGGTCAGTCCTCCGGAGCAGGCTTCAGAAGCCTCTGGAGGTGGCACTGCCTGTCCCGGACCTCTGCTGGGGAAGATGCGCTGGGACAGCTGCCAGCCCTGCCATGGATTCTGCCGACGCAGGGACTCCGTGGCCGGCGGAGCGTGTGCTGTGTGGGAGCTGCTCCTCCTGTGCCCAGGGCCGTGTAAAAACAGACGGCAGAGAATGCAGCCACGGATAAATCAGTGATGCTCCTGCACTCTGTGGTCATGCCCTGGCATCCTGTTCCCATGGGACAGGCTCGTGGGGTCCCGCAGCTGAACCTGCTGCTGAAAAAATCCAGGAGGCCAAACACCAGCATCGAGCTGGATCTCACTACAAACCCCATTTCTTACAAGAAGAGAAAGAAATAAATATCTAGTTCTTCTGCCAGGTTCCTCAGTTCATTAAATAACCCGCAAACATTAAACCAGATGTTGTGTTTTATCGCTTGACTCAGATCATTATGACTTTATTTCTGACGGGCCTGGAATAAATGAAATGCAGTTATAAAGGTTATTTAACTATTAAAACAACTATTAATTAAAGTTTGCCAAGTCCTGGGGGCCCTGAGGACAAGAGGCAGCTAGGTAAATGTCAGTTATTATTTAATAAGTCCTTGTTGTTGAAATACGTGGCACGTGAGCTGCATCCCCAGCAGGAGCTGGGAGCTTGCAGATCCCTGCTATAAATATTTTTCCCGGTGTTTGCAAGGCAGAGGAAAGGTGGGAGGTGATTTAGTGCCAGGGTCAATACCGCCAGGGTTTGAGGGCTCGGAAAAGGAGCTGCAGGGTGGGCACCAGCAGAGCTCAGCTCCCCAGGGGGCTCAGGTGAACAGAGGGCACAGAGAGGTGCCCAGGCCCTCATTCCTGTCCCGGGATGACCAGGACACGATGTCTCGGCTGATTGCACCCTGCTGCAGTCCTTTGGGCTGCCCTCACCTCACCACCCCTGCCCTCTCCAGCCTGGGAACGCTGCGGGTCGAGGCTCTCTTGTGCTTTCTGCCTCCGAAACAATGGCCCTGGGCTGGAGCCCTGGCAGGAAGAAAGGTGGCAATAAATTGTACAATAGCAACAGCTCTGAGCTCATCCAGGATTTCCTGAAACTGCTCTAATGCCACTAATTAACAGAAATAATGCTGAATAAGCTTCCAATGCATCAGAGCTCGAGGAGTAAAGGACTCCACTGAGCTGGAACCTAGGAGGAAGAAATACGGAGCTGCTCTTGCATGTTATCCTGCAATTAGGGCTTGCTGCAGCTTTGTCCCTGTTCCCTCCGTGACGGAGCACGGCCGGTGTCCCACCGGTGACATGTGCCGAGAGGAACAGCCACCTCACAAGTCCCTGCTTTGTACACGTGAACAAAAGTAAAACAATAATTTGGTTCTTTCAAGCGTGAGGGAGGGGAAGAAGGGAGAGAGAAATGAATATGGAACAGAGAGCACGAGCATTAAATTGGGATGAAATGCTGCCAACGTTTTTTTAAAAGATAAACCAAGAAAATGAAGGGGCTACAACACAGCCACTAGTGCATCTCAACAACCATCGCTCATCAGGTCAAAGTTTCACTCTAATCAGTTCAGTTGTTAAGGGGGAAAAGGTAAAGCAGCGTTGGGCTCGGAGAATTACCACTCCTTGCCATCCCCTGCCCCAGGGTGCCATCAGCAGGGCTGAGCCATGGCTCGTGAGGAGCCTGCGTGGGGGCCAGACCACCCCAGACCCCTCGCATGAACTCTGCTGAGTAATCTGGAATCCCCAATAACTTATTGCAGGGAGTTTCAGCTTATTCAGGAAAGCATTACTGTAATTTTTATTTCTCCTATATCTTTGAGGTGTCTCAGAACCAAACCCACATTTTCAGGTGAGCATTAAAACCTCCTATTTCCAGGGCTGGATTTTCCCTCCTGTACACTTTGGAGGGAACTGTATTTCTTGGCTTTTTGGTTATGGGTGCAGGGTTTCCTCTGACATAGCTGCGTTTCAGCTTTCTGGGCTGACAGGGTTAGCCAGGGCACAGACATTCCTGCCAACAGCTCAGGTAATTGCAGTCTCTGTTCATCATTTTGTGTTCGGAAAAGCAAACACCATCCCCAAGCCAGGCGCTTGCTCACCAGCTACTGGTGAGTGTCCTTAAAATTTCTCCAGCTTCTTTAAACTTGCCTACTCGACACAGCCGTGTGTCACTGCAAATTCTGTTCCTTCACAGCTTATTGCTTCTCTAGATCATTAATGACTGCATGGCACAGTCCTGGAGCCCCAGCAAATCCCAGAGGCTCACTCCCTTCATCATCTCCAGCCACAATTTATCTGCTATTCTCTTTGATGCCACGGCCAGCAAGGCAGTGATGAGAGCTGTGTCCCCACAGAGCCCTTCCTCCAGAAGCAATGTGGAGAGCCAGGGTCCCACGCAGCCCTGCAGCGAGGGCTCGGCACAAAGGCAGCGTTTGGACCACGAGAAAGGACATGAGCTGGAGCCCTGCTTGCCAGGGAAGCAGGAGCAGGACTCCCTGGGGAGCCACAGGCTGGAGCCTGGTGGGGAAGGAACCCTCTTGTTCCTTCAGCAAAGGGACTTCCACGGTTTCCCTCGCAAATCCTTTCATAGAAATTCCCTATAAATGCAATTTTGCCAATTCGGTTTTTTTGCCCAATGGGGAATTTTTTGGTGAAAACAGAATTGATGGGTGGGGAGGAGCAGGAAGTGAAAGTCCTTTCACACCTCTGTTTTTGTCTTTGGCCAAAACAGCAGCCAGCAACAGGGTGCAGTGGCTTATTTTATCTAAACCTTATTTTCTGTCAGGAGTAACCTCCTGAGTCTCTTGCTGTAGCTCAGATTACTGACCTGCTGTGCGTGCGGCGATGTGACAGCGCTGGAGGATTTGCTGCCTCGGTCTGAAGCCCTGAGTGTCCCCTCTGCCAGTGCTGCCCCTGTGCTGCTGTGACAGGCGGCACGAGGTCGGTGTCAGCGCTGTGTGTGCTCAGGTGCCTTCGCCAGAGATTGAATCTGGAGCTGAAAGTCACCGGAGGAAGAAGTAATTAATGCAAATCCCCAGGGCTGGATCAATGCAGATATGGAGGCTTTATAGTCTCCCCGGAAGGTAAAAGCTCTTACTGGTTGCTTATTTCAAGGGTTCACACCACACAAAAGATCTCGAAATGCTATAAATACCTCCCGAGGCCCTGCAGAGACGCACGATGCCGTCAGTGCCACGTGGAATTGTCCACAATGGGAGCTCGGACCCACCGGGATGGGTTTCACTGTGTTCATTTTGGTCTAGATCAACAATACCAACCAAATGTGTTTGTCCTCTGTCTCTGTCTGTGGGAGCCTGGCTTGGGCACTGGTGAGCAGCACCACTGCCATGGTTGGGGTGAGGCAAACCTTCAACCACAGGATGGTTTTTGGTTCCCAAGACTCTCTGCTTTTTCCCATAATTTCATCCACTGGACAATTCTAGCTTTTCCTACATGTTCCTAAATTTGCCTATCCTTCCTTTCCAAGCCCATCACGGTTACAGCAACACAACTGCTACTGCCCCAGAAGGAACATGGACAGCTCGGACTCGGCCATGCCGTGGGTCAGGATCCCTCCTTGCCCTCCAGCCTTGCTCCTGCAGGGATGCAGGAGGAGATGGAGCCGGGATGGGCACGCCGGCTGCTGGGCGATGGAGCTGCCAGCAGAGCTGCCCACGCTCACCTCAGGGTCCCCTCGTGGGATGGGGTGCGAGGCTGGGGTGCTCTCTGTGGGATCGGCACTTCACCACTGCTCAAGAGAAGGCTGTGCCCCCCAGAGCCCTGCCAGGTCCTTCCTCTGTCGAGTCAAGTGCAGTTAAGGCTGGTCAAGCTCTCCCCGGAGGTGCCCAACAGTGTTAGCAATGTTTTCACAGGATTTAAACTTCCAGCACAATAGCCAGAAATAAAGCGAGCTTCGTACGTGCGTTACTGCTACCTTTTTTGCATACAATTGAATAAATTACCCTTTGTTATGAAACATTAATCCTCTTTGCTAAATGGAATAATTCCCACCTCGGATGCAGCGGAAGGTTGGAGTGCCCTCGGAGCAGACCTGGGGGCATCCTCTTGCGCAGCGGAATGACAGATGGGGCAGGGGAGCTCCTGTGCCCCATGGGGAGAGCCGGGACCTCACTGGAGGGTGAGATATTCCCTGGGGAGTCCTCAGCCAGGGCACCCTATATGTGTTTTATATGTATACATATACCTATATACACACACACACACACACATAAAATGAATATATACTCCAGTCTGGAGAGAAGGTTGCCCATGTCTCCCTTTCTGTGGCCCTGGCAGCTTTCCTCTGCCCTCACACACTCGCCAGGGTCCGATGCTGGCACCGGGAGGGATCCATTAGGAGGAAACCCCACAAATCTCAGTGTGATGCTACAGCTCCTGACAAAATGAAGGCAAGTATCTGGTTCAAATCTGCACTTAAAACAATCCAGAGGGCTATTAGTATTCATCCTGCGTGATCCAGATGGAGTAATAGCAGCTGTATGAATAAAATTAAAATTGGAGAGCTGATGCTGCCTCACGCTGAGGAAGAGGCTGAAGATTAGAGCTGGCAATGGCAAGGCTTCAGCAAGAGCTGGGGCCTCTGTCCAGCTCGTGTGAGCGGCCCTTCACCAGGGAATGTCCCTCTGCTCACCCTGCAAGGTGGGCAGCGCTTGGCTGCGCTCTGAGCGTGGCCAGAGGGCTCCAGGGCATGGGGCAAGGAGCACGTCCAGAGGAAAACACTTTCCTTGGCCTGCAGCTTTGGGGAAAGCTCCTGAGCTTTCCCTGAGAGCAGCAGCGTGCAGGGGTCTGGGTGTGCCAGGAGAGGGGAGGATGCCAAGGGGAGCAGGGCTGAGCAAGGCTGGCAGCCCAAGGGCAGCACGAAGGGAGAGCAGGATCCTCTTCGAGCAGCGAGTGGGTGAAATCCATACTGCTTTTAACCAGGCTGCAAGTCTCAGACTGCAGTTCATTAATTCAAAGAGATAGAATTGACGTCCCTCCCCTTGCCATCGATGCATCTAAGGGTCTCTCCACGTCTCTGAGTGCTGCCATCGTATTCCGATAGCCCCGACTGCCTCTGCAGAGCTGGATCGTTGCTCCCTCCGGGGACTCTTTGGAGATGCCATACCAAAACCACCCAAACCCCACTGGCACTGGGGCGCCGCTCCCTCTCTCTGCCTGTCTGCCCAGGAAAAGGATCGGGGAGGAAACTGCTGCGCGAGGAGCCTCTGCTTGGATTTCAAAGAGACGGTGGCTGTCTGATTCAAAACGCTGATTTTTGCCAAGAGTCCCTAAGCACTATTATTCATGGTTGCTTATGAAACCCCTCATTAGCTGAAGAAGCTAATTGTTGTTGTTGAAAAAACGAGCCGTGAATCTCCAGGTCTGGCGTTGTGCCACCCCAGGAACCTGGGCTTGTTTGCTGTGAGGCTCAGCATCCTTTGCTGTAGCAGTCAGGAAAATATTCCCCAACAAACTCCACCTTTCCCTCCCCACACTCCCAACTGTCTTTCCTTTTTCCCTGCCCAAATTCGACGCACAGCAGCACTCAGGGGTTCTAGGGGATGTCAGCCTGTCCTTTGTGACTCGTCTCAGACAAACTCCTGCGGACAGCAGCAGAGTGACCTCCAAAGTGCCCAGAGTGGGAAAAATATCATCCTGCGTGACAGCATCCTGCCCGTCCCTGCAAGGGCTTGGATGGAGCTCCTGCACCTCCCTCTGCCCACCTGCACGAGGAGCACCGCTCTGGGGTCAGGAGCAGCATCAGTGTGAGCACCAGATCACAAATCACCCCACCCATACAGCGCGGGGAGAAACGAGGCTTCAGCCAGGAGGAAATTGTTTTGCAGGTATTGTTTTGCTAACAATAGCAGTTTTTGCTTCTGAGAATGCTGTTTTGCTTAATACCTGCTTTCTGCAGAGTGGCAACGTGATGGAGTAATAGCCCTGGCATGAGTGTGAGGGGTCTGGCTGGTGACAAGAGAACAGACAGCTGTATCCATCAGGAAAGAAAGAAAACAAGTGCAAAGGAAATAAGTGCTCCACGTAGGAATCCCCCGACAACATGAGGTTTTAATCTTCAGGATTAAATGGTGTTTTGATCCCTTACTGCACAATAAATGTATTTGCGGGGGGAAATGTGCCAATTTTCTCCTCTGCAAAGAGAAAAGAGAGCTGGACCTGAGCAGTGCTCTGCTTACAGGAAATAAAATGCAGGTTTGTTTTGAAAAGTTATCTGATAGAGGCGAAATGAGACCCAAATCCCATGGTGTGGCACAGAGAACAACTGGCTGGAGAGCCTGTCCCAGTTACCTGTCCTGCGCCTGCATCCTGGGGACACCAGAGATCACTCAGCATCTGTACAAACACCAAAAAATTAACTGCTCATAAGAAAGTAGCAAACCGAGTCCCAGATGATAGAGGGGTTGGTCCTGCCCACGGGACAGAGGCAGAGCCAGCACTGCAGCCCCCAGCCACTGCTGCCAAGCCTCTCGTGTTAACAGCCCTCACCCCTCTGAACGGAACCCTAAAACCACCACGCCACCCAAGAAGTCTAATTATTCCTTAATGTTTTCCCATGATGGTTTCCACTGCACAGAGAGGGCTGTCACACGCCGGGCACCGAGTGTTTATGCCAATGAATTATTCAGGTTCTGTGGAACCAGACATCATTATCCCCATGTGAGATAAAGGAGCGGGTGCACATCTACATGGATGCAGATATAACACCGGCTTTGAAAAGAATTACAATTCTTGGTATTCTCCTCCCAAACAAAACCCCCAAGATGCAATGCTCTGTTTTTTTCTCCCTTTAAAAGAAAAGCAGCAAGCGCCAAGCCCTGCCAAGCTCCTAATGAGAGGCTGCTGTGCCCCACATCCTTGCCCAGCAGCCACTGACCCCTGGTCCACGCACATCGCGACCCTAAATATCCCCAGTGTCACCCACTGCCCAGACAAGTTGTGGAGGAGCTGCCAAGGCTTCCCAGCTGCTCCTGGCTCCTTGTCAGAGCTCTCAGTGATGTGCCACCTCCCTCCATGCTCAGGAGCAGCCCACGAGCAGCAGCTCCTGTGTGGGTGTGCAGCACCCCCAAAACCCGAGCGGGAGCTGGGGGCACCTGCAGCACCCCGAGCAAGCCCAGGGCTGGCAGAGCTCAGAGCCGCCTCTGCAAGGCGACACAAAGCAGCCAAAATGCCCTGATGTAGTGCTGCTGGCAGTGGGGTGCAGCTCAGCACAGGACAGCCCAGAGCCCCCGAGCAGAGCGGCAGGGTGGGCACCACAGCAGCCACGGTGACCCTGCCCAGGATCTCCGCAAGCCAGGCTGGTGCCAGGCCAGCAAAGCTTCCCTGCAAAACAAAGGAAAAATCCAAACCCCCTTCAGAAGTGTGTGATAAACACGAGTGTAAAGGAGAGCACTTGTTTTAAAAACTGGTGAGAAATCCTTCAGCTGCTGTCCCTCTCCGCTCTCCGCAGGGGTGATGGAGGGGGCCAGTGCTCGTATTGATCTGACCCACAACACCCCGAGCGCAGCTCGTTACCAAAACAGAAAAACAATGTTCAGCAACACAACATCTTGTTAACTCGGGAAGTCAGGGGAGCCCTCCCGCTTCCCAGCAATCATTCCAGCATCGCCTGCCTAAACAGAGCCGAATGGCACTGCTCTTAATGGGCTTATTAATAACTGTCACGTTCCACCAAGGTGAAATAATGTGCTTGCTTTCATCCATAGATTAGACCAAACCTGTGGGGAATTGTCTGAGTCCCCCATGCCGCTTTGTGCCCCGACACTGCTGCAGGGGAGCAGCACTGCTGACACCGTGGCCGTCGGGATGGCCAAGGGCAGCTCCCCAGCACCAAACCCTCGGCAAAAACAGCTCCATTCTTGCTCTAAAACAAATCCACTTGGTGCTTTCTTGTAGTTACACTTTTAGACCTAAATATAACTAAAAGCCAGAAAGAGGAGAGTGTGTTAAGAGACTGTTCAACTGCAGGCAAGAAAAATCTCAGTCCCCACGTATTAATTTAAAGTTTGAGGTTTTTATGGGGATGCTGCTGAGACAGACACAGCTATGAGTAAATATGTCAAAATAATCTATCAAGTGGAAAGCTGGTCCCTGAGCTGTTCAATGCAAGAGGTAAATTACACAAAGATTATCACTAGATTTCCAAAACGCCTTCCAAAAAAAGAGAAAGAAAGGGAAAGGACAAGATTTGGCTAATCTTTCTTAAGGTTTAGACTGTTCCCAGCCCTTTCTTGCTTTCAGAAATGGTCATTACATTTTGAGGCTCCCAAGCACACAGGAACCCTGCTCTGCTGGAGCTCCTGACCACACCAGGGACTGCTCCCCTTGCCCTCCATGAACACCCCAAACATCTTGGCTGGGCCAGCCCTGGCTCCAGTAGGAAGGACACTTCCAAATTCCAGTATCACACAGAGCTGGAAAGACTGGATAAAATCTGCCCATCCTGCCAGAGGGCTCCGAGTCGTGCTGGTAGAAGGGCTGAATTAATCCATTTAATAAAGAAAAACCCTGCCTTCAGAATAAAACAAGATCCAAGATCTCTCTGAGCAGTGTTTCCCTCGAGGCTTACCAGCACCGTGTTTTCCATCACAAAAATAACGTCCTGTAAAAGACTGATTAGTCAGCTGATAATTGAGTTCTTAAATGTCAAAAACAATATGGTATGAATATTCAGCAGATCATGCCATCAAACTTACCTGTTCCATCAACAATGACTAACAGTTTCTATCCCCATTGTTCTTTTCCAGATTTTATGTTAATTTGACTTTTCTGAGGTGATGAACAAGGCTCCCTTAAAACACAGTCTTGCAGGTTAATGTGTAATGGGCTGCTTAAAAGAAAAAAGTTTGGAAGTCGTGCCTGACTTCCATCCCTGTGCATTAGCTCCAGCTCACAGTTCAGGGAGAGGGCCAATTGAATCAAAACTGCTCAAAACAGACAGAGTTAATATTTTGTCTTCTGAGAAGGAGAAAACCTGGTATGTAGATTGAAAAAAAAAAAAAAGGTATTTTTGTGCTGCTTGAGGTTAAACACAGCCCAAGGGTCAAGGCCACAACACATTTCAGACATAATTTAACTGAACAGGGGAAAACACAGACTATGTTTCATTCAGGGCTGTATCTCTGGTTTATGAAAGGGAAGTGGGGTGGTGTTGGATATAACTCCATTCCCCACCATCCTTGGGGCCTGGCCACCAAGCCAGGTTTTTTATTCAGCAAAGAGTACACCCAGCCAAGCCATGAGCAGCCAATTCCTCCCGGAGAGTCCCAAGGGAAATGGTATCAAAGGCTTTATTATGCCCTCGGTGGTCATGGACAGAGCCCAGCATAGAAAAGGGCAGCACATTTAAGGACTGAAGGATTGCATCTCTGCATCTTCCTAAGCGTGTGTTTAATTAACGCCTCATGCTAACGGGGAGCTCAGGAGCCTGGCTCTCAGTTACTCAAACCCAGATTTATGGGCTTGATGTGGAGTGGTTAGCAAAGACATTTAAAACCAATCAGGCCCTTGGAGAGGCAGATCCATGCAGCCCAGGCTATGCTCATTATGCTGGAGAGTACAAAAATAAAGCCATCAGGCTCACCAGACAAGTAGGCTATTTGTACTATTTTTTTTAATGATTAGTTTCTTTAATAATGCCTTTTGCCTGCAGTGGGAGAAACTCTCCATTGCACTCTCGCACACCGTGCTGCTGATGGATGACGCTCCCATGTGACCAACCAAACCCAATTTTAATGCTTCCTGATGCCACTGAGAAGAATGAAAAGGCAATTATCATTTTCCCCCAGCCTCAGATGTTGCCAAGCACGAAGGGGTGCAGGCTCCTTGGTTGAGGAACACTGCGCTCGACTCAGCTGAAGATTTTCCTATACATGAGCCAACTTCCAAAACATCAACATTGTAGGGGAAAAAGCAAATTGGACTTCTGGTTTTTTTTTTGCTGTCAGTCTCACTATCCCTTACTTCAATCGCTGACTGAAATTCCCATGCATGATGCACTCAGAACCTTTAGGAGAGAAGAATGTCCCACAGCTGATGCCTCTGGGTTGGGCACTCTCCATCCCCCCCAAATTCCTGGTGGGCCTTGGCCTTGGTCTGCGTCTGGCAGAGCTTGAGAGGACAGATCTGTCTGCTGACTTCTCCGTGGTACAGGAGATTGCAGGAGCCATTACTGCAAATGATATATCAAGGACCGTTTTAGAAGCTTGCTCTGGTGGGACCCCGAGCCAGGGAGGGCACAGGGGAGGAATCTGCCTTTTAAATACCACTATTTTGTAAAAAATCCATCTGTCGAAACAGCATTAAAAGGACCCTGTTAAAACACCATCAATATTCCACCTGATAGAAGCCAGAGATTTGGGGGAATTTCTTTCACTCTTTGAAGGTTTCCATCTCATACAAAACTCTGCGTATTGTTATGGACAATACCCTGTCACTCACATAGCTCCAGCATGTCTGGTGGGGGGGCTAGAAAAAAGAGGGATTTTCTCTTCCATGGCAGGGTGAGGGAAGGTGACCTCTCCCGCACGCGCCGAGTTAATCACCACCGTGCCTCTCCTTTGCTGCCCAGACCTGGATCCCTAATTACACTAACCTATTTTTCATGAGTACAATGTGAGAGAGTTTCGAAGGATCACAGCTCCTATGGGGGGAAATTAACCTCCTTCCCTGCGCTGGGATATAAAGGTTGTTTATTCCTCCCGGTGGCACTATAATTCTCAGCAGAACAGACGATGGAACAAGAGCGATACACGGGGCAAGCGCAGGGCAGGGATCCACCCGCACACAACAGGTACTCAGCCAATTCCCGAACAGCCAGGCCCTGTCACCTGTTAGGAAGAAGTTCCAAACCTCTTCCCCGAAACATACTGCGATTACCAAAGCAATTGGAATTTTAATCAGCAACGCCATGGAAGCGTTTCTGACTCGGCCGCCTGTGTAAAAAACATGCAAATAACCCCAAAATTGAACCCTTGGGAGGATCGTGAATGGCCATCCCCGTTCAGAACAGGGGACAGGGGATTTCTTGGCAGCGTCCCTCATCCCGTGGCGTGGGCTTGCCCTGGGGCTCGGCGGGTGGGTGCCAGGGATGCTGCTGGGGACCCCAGCCTGGCAGGGAGCAGGAGGAGAAGGGGCTGGGGGTGCCCCAAACCCCTCGCTGCATCCCTGCAGCGAGCACCAGCACCTCACCGCAGAGAAGGCCAAGTTCCTCCAGCAGCATCCCGGCTCACCGATGTTCTGCCTGCTTGGGTCTCACCTGATTTATTCCTTGGAGCTCGGCGTGTCCCTTGTCGCCCTGTCCTGGTCCCTCTCCCAGTGCCCAGCTGGGGGTCGGGTGCTTGTTTTCGCCTTGCCCGGGTCTGCGTGCCGCCCTGCTCCTACCGCAGGAAGCAGAAAACTAGTTTAACATCTCATTTATTTCATAGAGGAGAAAGTAATTCCCTGCTGAATGATTGTCCTGAACCAACAATTCAGAAAGCAGGAATTTACAGTGCCTGCCGGAGCTGGGAGTGCATTACTGTAGTGCTGCTCCATGATGGAGCTGAAATATGTTTTTTTCCCTCCTGTTAGCCTGAAGAGAAAAGCCATTAAATATGATTAAGGTTAAGAGATTGCTAAAATTACAAACAGCCGCCATTCAATTATTTTGGTCTATAAAATGCAACACAGATTGGAGTTATTTCTCCGAAATGTGTTTTTAGAAAATAACATAACACAACTAATGTGGTTTGATGTAGCAAATCAGGTTTCAGATACTCCTCGTAATGCAAAACTAAAAGGTTCATAATTTAACTCAAAGTTCGTAACTTGAAGTCGTCAGGTGGCTGCTCTGTTAAAAAAGTGGGGGGCCAAAAAAAAAAAAATCAATCCTGCCCCAACGAATACGCCGTGGAGTTGTCTAAAGCCAGAGAGTCAATCAGTTTTAGCACCCATTAAAGCAAAGACAGAAAAATGCAACAACTTGGCATAACAGTCACACATTTTTTATGGAGAATAAATCTCCGCAACAGTTTCTGCAATTTCCAACGCGGCCTGAGGTGGGTGTGAGGGACGTGCGGGGATCGGGAGACTCTGCTGAGGTGTGAGCAGAGCATGGCGAGGGCTGGTGGGTGTCACAGGGGCTGTGGGCACGGGGGACACAGTGCCCGTTCCCATCCGTGCCACTGGCTCAGGCAGTGCCAGGGTCACCGTGCCCCAAAGAAACGGCACCACAGTGTATTTTCTGTCAGCAAGGCGCAAGGAGCTGAAATAATTGGAAAGCTGGAAAAAAGTGCAGATGGGGGTATAGCAATGGCTAGAGACTGGTGTTATTATGGTTAATAAAATATGAGGAATTGCATTATTCTGCTGAAAGCAACACAAACCTCATGGGGTCCCTGGAGGCTGTTTCCATCAGCAAACGCAGAGCGAGCTCGGCACGGAGCCACGTGTCGGTGGTCGTGGATGGGCAGGGCAGGGCAGGGCAGGAGGATTTGGGGTGCTGGGCACTCACACCATGCTGGTGGCATCTGCAGCGCCATCCCGCAGCCAAAGGAACCACCCGGCTGACCCAGCAGCATTCAGGCCTGGCAGATTCATGCCTTATGAGGATTTCTCACCCCCCAGATTCTGATTACTCACCTGCCAGCATCTGTGTGCCTGTAGGATTCGCATATTCCCAAGAGCCCGGAGCGATGTCCAGAAAAAACATTTTCTTCCACTTGTCACAGTTTATGCACGAGGCCCTTTTGTAGTGGGTTGAAAAGGGTTAAAGCGTGAGAAATAGATCATTTGATGAGTAACTGCATGATTAGGACCCAATGGATCGATAATTTCTTACAAACGTATAAATAATTAATTCTGCTAATGTGCTTATAATCACCTCGCAGGTACCCACTTGTGCCTCACGACATCTACTCACTCCTTTGCCAGCCCCACATAAAGCAACGTGGGGCAGAGAAAACACAGCAGACACTCCTGGTGTAGCCAGGATTTGGCTGAGCAGTGGGTTTTCCAACAGAAATCTTGTTAAAAACACTCAACCTCAACATCTCACCCTCGAGAAGATGCTGGTAAAGAGCAGCTGATGGATTCCTCAGCCGGTCAGCAGCTTCTGGCCACAAATCCAAACCTCCTCCACCTTCCTGGCAAGCACTGGGGTGGTCAGGACACCCTTCCTCACCTTTTCCACCTCTAGTCCCTCGAAAGAAGCCTTGTGGAAACACAGATGGGGAATTTTCAGTATTCCAGCGCAGCATTCCCCTCCCTGCCCTTTCCTGTCCCATCGCTCGGTGCCTGACTGCCCTTAGAGCCGTCTGAGGACATCTCCCCTCCCTTGGGCTCGCTCTCCAAACAGCCTCTCGGCACACGGACCAGCAGAGAACTCTCTCTGACAGGTAATTAGCTGCAGAAAAAAGCGAATGAAAAACAGAGCCTGAATTAATAACAATGCGCACACACATATTTGTCTGGAGATGCACAATGAATTACTTTAATTTACCAAAAGCGCCTGGTTTATCTCCGGATGGGAACAGATACATCTTCATTTCTGCTCCTCTCTGGGAATTGCAGCAGCAGCTGGGGAGCAAGGCAAGGCTTCAGCCGTGCCCATTCCCATTCCCTCGCTGTGCTAGAGAGTGCAGAGCCTGACACTGTCTGGCTGTGCCCACAGTGGTGCTGAAGGTGACAGTCAGAAAGGACAGGGGCAGGTGGATCCTGGTAATTATTGCTATTTTGAGGAGAAAAAGGGAAAGGAAGTCCCATTATTTCAAACTAAGCCAATGAACTTCCAGGGGGACACTGTGTGATGAAAAAGGGCAGAAAGAGGTTAAAATAAAAGCACCAACCAGCCCTGGCACAAGAGCACTGGAGGCAAAGCCATGGGCTGGGCTGTTCCTGGGGCACGTGGCTCCTCCTTGCTCGAGAGGCAGGAGCAAGGTGGGAGAGAAGGTGAGCTTTGCATTTTCCTTCAAGGATCATTGCTTTGGAGTTTCAACCTCAAAGCTGAATTTCAATTACATGACCAGTAATATTCACTTAATGAAAAGTACCATCCTCGCCTGGTGGGCCGCAGCAGGGAGGAAGGAGAGGAAAAAGAAGGATCAAGCATCACTCCTGTGAGGCAGGCACCTCACCTGCTCATGGCCCAGCGCTTCCCTCACTCCCAGATGATAATGCAGTGCAGGGAAAGCTTGCCTCAGGCAGAGCCTCCTGAATGTCAGTGGGGTGATATAATTTGAGGAGCTGGGCATTCAGAGTGTGTTGGCAAAACCCACCACAGCATTGCTCTGCTGGTGGGAGGGACGGAGGGATGGATTCCTCCCATGCCCGGCTGGGTGCCACTCCTCCAGCAGGAGAGATGGAAATGGAGCAGCACATGGCCCCTCAGGGACTGCAGAGGGCTGCCAGACGCTCATCCCGAGCAGGGCAGGTGCTCAGCAGCATTGCCCCAGCTCTCCTCCTGCCACATACCCTGGGGCCTCCCTGGCTTAAAGGGAAAAACATTACTTTAGGATTAGGCTTCCATCTGATTCCCATCAAAGGCTCTGGTCACCACCTATTTGCTCAACACCAGACCTTTCAGGCACCATCAAATTTAACAGGGCTTGACAGATTTGGGATTAAACACAAAGGCCAGACAAATCCGTACTTTCACAGGAGGCCCCGGTGGACGCACCAGGACGGGCAGGATTAGGGGATGGAAAAACAGAAAAGGAAGGAGAGACTCACACAGGGTCTGGCGGTGCTGCTCGTGCCAGGAGCAGTGCCCATTGCTGTGCCAGCAGCTCTCTGCCCACTCTCCTCCCCAGCCAGGATGCCGTTTGCTTGTTTTGCCCACTTTTTCCAGCTTATTCCCTCTCTGGCTGGTGCAAGGAACACCTGGAAAGCAAAGCCATTAGCAGGGCTCCGGAGCTGACGAGCCTTGCAGCAGCAGCTCAGGGATTGCAGGGTACAAGGTCTCGTTTATAAACCACTCTTGTCCCTTAGCCAAACAGAAGCTCAAAAGCAGCAGGTCTGATTGAATTACGTGTTTAATATTTAACAAGGGGTCAGGTTAGATAATCAAATAGTCCTTTTTGGCTGAAAATTAGTCTCGAGGTCAGTACAGAGCCTGCAAAGCTTCTCCTCTGCAGCAAGGGGGGCTATTTCTTCCCAATGCACTAATGGTCATGGAAAGCTTGGGCAGGGAGCTCAGGACAATCCCAGGAAAGTCCAAGATGTTTTAAAAATACCATTAGAAAAGAAACATAAAATACACTTTATCACCAAATGAAACGTTCTTGATGGTAGGGAAACAAAATTTTGGAATGAACAGGTTTGCTTCTGTCACAGCTTATTGTCTCACCCTGCTCATGGGAAAAGGAAAGCGAAGGATGGAGTTTGGTTTGGAAACTGCTGTAAATGGTCACCCAGGCCTGAACCTCTTTTAAATTTTAAATTCAGAGACATAAAGGAGCAGACGATTTGTTCTGACAGAATGAAAGGATCTGCCCGTGGCTGCTTTGGCAGTGTTTGGTACCTCAAGGCTCTGACAGGCCCAGGCTGCCCTGGCTGCCCTCCCTAAACCCCTGCTCTGGCAGATGAGCAGCCATCACCATTTTCCTGGGAATGGGAGCCCTCCTGACACTCCCATCCCAGCAGGGACAGCTCTGCAGAGGCACAGCCCTGGCCTCGGCAGACCCCAGCCCTCCCTGACATATTTATCTGCAGCTGTAAACAAACACGTCCATTCTGCGAGCGAATTGGAGCGATGGCCAGTCACCGATAGCAATTCCCAGTAATTAAATGAGAATTAATTGATTTACCAAGCAACGCACTTGCTTTATATATGGTGTTTTTATTAGCAAACCCTAGTTACTTAAGTAATTTCCAAGGCATATTTATTAGCGCTGCGTAAATCTGAGTAAACAAGTCATTTTTAATTGTGGGAATAATTAAATATGGCCATGTATGCTTATGGAAGAGTACACCCTGCCAGAGCTGTGTTTGAGGAGGCTTTTTCTCCCCAGCCTGGCACCTTGAGCTGTGCCACCTCCTGGCGTAGCCATCCCAGGCAGGAGTAGCCAACTGCCCTGGGCAGTCATCCCCTTCTCCACAATAACACGTCCCTTGCCAGGTTTATTTCCCACCAGGGCATGCCCCAGGTGGTGCAAAGTCTGCTCCCATGGTGTATCCCACACCAACAGCAGCTCTGCTGGCACAGTAACGCTCTCCTCCATCCCCCCAGTGTCCCCCACACTCCTCCTCACCTCCCCACCTCGCTCTGAAAGACTCCAAAGGCTTTTTTGGGGGGGGTCTCATGATTAAAAATTGGCTCTGCAATGCTTTATGCATGCATCTGTTATGCTAAAATAACCCTCCTTCCTAACCATGCCCACCTGCTGTCTTTTTCAATTTTAAGTATTTCTAAGTAGCAATCAAATCAGTATAATTTGTTCTTTATCTCAGAAAAACCATTGTGAAAGAAAAATGTGACCATTATGTTACATCAGGGAAAAATACCAGCCCTTTCTTTCCAGCCTTCTCTCTGTTCTATCAGATCTCAGTCGTCATTATGCCCGTCAGATTTAATATTGCTCGAATGCTCCGAGCTTTCTTTAATCACTGCAACCTTTCTGCCATCCCCAAGCTCCCCCCTCCCCAAGGTTAAGGCTTTTTTCCTTTCTTTTTTAATTCAGATACATAAATACTCATATTCTGAATGCGTTAAGGGTTTCCAGGAGACGGCTCGCGGGGCTGTTTCGGGAGCTGGCTGCTGGCAGAGCGTTTCCATCAGCTGCTATTGTGCAGGGCGGAGGGGCTGGGGCTGGCGAGGGTGGGATGCGCCAGACAGGACCACCACCCACCGGCTGCTCCGGAGAGATCAGAACAACAAGCCAGGCAAATATTGATGCTGTAATCAATGCTGAGATTAGGATTGACTGTCGGAACACACCCAGGTCGCTGTAAAAACATTCAGTGCTGCAGATTTCAATAAAGCCTACAGATCAGAGGGCAATGGTGAATGATTATTTATAGACTCGCTGTAGAGGCAGGGCAGAGACGGAGCCCATTACAGTTTGGATCAATCCCTCCACATGCCGAGGGCTTGCTGCGATGCATTGGGGCAGGCTTTGGGAAGATCCCTCTTTGATTTAAAAGATGGGGCTGCAGAACCTTTCATCCATAAAAAAACCCACTAATGGTTGGGTGATTTTTAATCACCTGATTCCTTGCAGGTTTCGGCCCCTTTCACTTCACTGATTATTCAAACACCTTCCCAGATCCCCCAGAGGGTCTCTGGCCACCCTGACTGCCCAAACACTGCTCTTGAGCCCAAGAGTGGCAATGCCATGCTGAACGGCACCAAGCCCCAAATATCCTTCGTGTCCTTTGGATGAGATTTCAGAGAAGCCTCTGCATGCCCTGCAGCAGCTGGGGGAGCTGCGAACACAACAGTGGCCTCGGGTAACACCTCAGCCCGTGTTATCTCCACGGACTCTTCCCCAGACACGGCCGCAGGGACCGCGCTGCCGCCAGCACAGATGGGATGCTCGCTGCATCCCAGCACAGGAGCACTCCGAGGGGCTGAGCCTCGGAGAAACTTGTCCTTCAGCCCGCAGACCTCAGATCGGCTTTGGCAAGAACAGACGCTAAAAATAAATCCTGTCCTTTCCTTCCCTTTTGACTTCCCAAAAGCCAGGCTAAAAATAAGAGCTATTTGCAGGAAAATCCCCCATTGCTGAGACTCCTTTTGCCCATCTCTCCCCCAGGATACAACACCATCGCTGTGAAGCGACCTGCGAGCACATCTTCAAGGGATGAGAAAAACAGCACACAGAGTTCAGGTCATCAAACAGGCAGCCAGGGCTGAGGTCAAGCATTTCTGGTGATGAGTGAGCTCCCCTTGCCAGCTCTTCAGTCCACTGAGAGACCAGCACTGACCTGCTGACCACTCGCTCTGGACCCTAGGGCCGTAGGACCAATCCCCCTGGCCAGGTCCCTCCCAGCCTCCACCTCCTTTCTGCTTTCCCACCCCAGCACGCCCTGCACACGTGCTCTCCAGCCAGCTCAGCTACACTTCACAGACTCTAGTTTCCATAAATAAAAATTAAGCAAACACTTAACAAGCGTCATGCATATTAATACCCTCCAGGTGAAGGTTAGCATGAGCTGTGATTGTGGCAAATCCGCATTTGATTAGATTGACTTGAAAACAGGGGAGATAAACAACCCACAAAAACCTAAAAATTACTATAATTTATTCTTTTGACCTCTACGAGTTTCTCAGTTTTATACAGCTTCAGCCTCCTTCCCTACTCGGGGCGCTTCAACAGAGCAGGTGGTGGCACGTGAGAAGTGCCAACGCGCCCTGGCCTCTCGAATGGCTCCCCACGTGTACTCACAGCCACTCACTTTGTAAAAAGCTCCCTGTGGAAATGAGAGACCTGTTGTAGGTCCTTCTGCTAGCCTGGAGTGGGACGTGGGGCTGTTGGATGGGCAGGAGGTGCTGGGGATGGCAGAGCTGGCTCAAGGTGCCTTCTCTCACGCGGGGCAGGGGTTTGCTCTGGGCTGGGGTCTGCTGGCTTGGGAAGCAGCATTTCCCCCCGACAGCCCCAGATAAAACCTCTCTAACAAGTGTGTACCTTCGCAATAACCTTCCCACAGCCCAGGATGTTCCACCTGGGGCAAGCGCACATCTGGGGGAGTGCAGATGTTTTACGAAAGCCTCATGGGATGAACAGAGAAGCTCCCAGTTCCCGAGTTTTTCCCAGCACAGCAGTCACTGCTTTCCCCAGCCTCTAACCCAAGCCACAAAGACATTCCAGCTGCAGACAGAGCAACAGCAGCTGCTTAACCAACCCCGGTAAAGACAGCGTGGCAGGATCCAAACTGCGGCTGGAAGTTCTCCGTGGGGTCCCTGCTCCACCGCTGAGCAAAAGGCTCAGCTGCTGTGGAAGATGGGCCGTTATTATTCATTCCTGTCCCGTCTGCGGTGACAGTGTTAATCACAGCAGTCTCTGGGAGAAGGATGCTAATGAAGATGTGATGCGGGCAGCGCCATCCGCAGCCATTTCTCAATTCATTAGCATCCTGTCACTCCGAGGGGCGACCGCAGAGACCTGCGTTCCCACCTTTCACCAAAACATGACAGGA
Source organism: Origma solitaria (assembly GCA_013397895.1). Lineage (NCBI taxonomy): Eukaryota > Metazoa > Chordata > Aves > Passeriformes > Acanthizidae > Origma > Origma solitaria. The sequence goes on from VZRL01004440.1 coordinate 450,110, forward strand.
TAATAAAGCAACACTATTTTTACTGGGGAAAAGCCAAGTACATTCCCTAAGCTCAGCATTTGTTATGGTGAGTCCCTAAAACTGGGAAGAAAAAAAGGGAAAAAAACTCCAGCACCCAGCCAAGCAACAACAAACTGCCTTGCACCCCTGGGCACCCACAGGCAGGTCCAGACCCTCATTCCTGAGTGCAGAGTGCTGCTATACCCATAGCAAGAGGAAGGGAATTGCATGGAGTGAGCCTGATACTCTGTGTGAGTGTCCCAAGGCAGGACAGACCCTGGCAGCTGAAAGCTGGGACAGGCAGCTCCCACAGTGTGATGGCCTTGCAATTAAATTACATTTTGGAAGGTGGAATGATGTGCCTGTGTTTGAATGGCAGCATCTGCTTTTAATGAGATACTGATGAGCACTGAGTTTGGCAGATCCTGGTGCGACAAAGCAGCCAGGAGGTCCCTGGCCATGTCAGCTTCCCGAATCCAACAGAAATCCCATTGCCTCCCTTCCCATAACAGCTGAACAGCAGTGATTGCCAAGGGCCCCAGCTCTGAGGCAGAGCAAGACCAACACGTGTTGGCAGCGCTCGGACAGTTCCAGAGCCCTCGCACTTCTCTGATTGAATTTCACTGCTCTCCCCTGGATCCCTTCCGGCTTCCCTGCCAGCCTCAGCTGCAGCACAGCCTCATTCGAGCTGTGAACCCTCAGCACAGCATCATTGGAGCTGTGAACCCTCAGCACAGCATCATTGGAGCTGTGAGCACTCGGCACAGCATCATTGGAGCTGTGAGCACTCAGCACAGCCTCATTCGAGCTCTGAGCACTCAGCACAGCATCGTTCGAGCTGTGAGCACTCAGCACAGCATCATTGGAGCTGTGAGCACTCAGCACAGCCTGTGCTGCTGCCCAAGCCCTCCCTGGGCTGCCAGCTCTCCACAGCTGTCACTGCTTCCCGGTGGCAAAGAGGTTTTGTGGGTGACTGGGGGCAGGTGGCAGGGTGAGGGGTCACCGCAGGGAGAACAGAGGGCAGAGAGAGGCACAGAGGGCATCAGAGACCAGGAGCACACCCAGAGCCAGCCCGTCTGAAGACACTGTGCCAAGACCCACGTGGGGGTCCCATCCCTGCCGAGCCACCCAGCAAGGACCACTTTGCAGGGAGCAACCTTCTGAAGCAGCTGACAAGGAAAACGCTTTTGCCCTACTCCCAGGTGAAAGAAAATGTTCCACGCACACTCTGACAATACAGACCTCTCCTGATCTGATGCTCATTCCTCTTGAAAACACTCAAAAAAGGAATAATCTCCTTCCCCATCCTCCTCTCACAGGCTTGCACAAAGGCACCAGCTCTTCTCCATATGTCTTTTTTTTTTTTTTTTAGAAAAAAGACCACGCACTTCCATTTAATTAAAAGTATCTACGTACGAACGAGATTAATTAATTCTCCTTCTACCCAAGAGCCCTCTCATTGTGTTAGCTCAAATGAGGTTTTAAAATGTCTCTGTGCCGTATCTGGGACAGTTGTCTCCAGACAACACTTGGAATGTTCTTCCATCTCGTGCTGTACCACCCTGCATCTCTTACAGGGAAATGAAGAGAGCAGGGCCAGCCTCTCCCTGCTTTGGAGGATGTTCAGGACACAGGTGGGCATCTCTGAGGGTCTGCTCATCCTGCCAGCATTCTGTATATTCTGGGACACAGAGAGAGCTGCCAGAGCTGCACAGCTCGGCTGGGACAGGACCTTGTGCCCCTCGCTGCCGGCGCTGATGGTGGGTGAGAAGCACCAAGGGAGCTCCTCCACGCCCTCCCAGCAGCACCAGCCCTGGCTCCAGCTCCTCTGATGCAAATCACTAAATCAACAGCCTGGGAGACGCCGCTTCCCAACCTGCCACTTTCTGCAGCCACCCGCCCATGTCTCTGCACAGGTCACGCACAGAGGCACTGGAGGCTGACAGCTGACAGGAGAACTCGGCTTGAGCCATCCCAAACAAGAGGAAGGGAACAAAGCGAACGAACAAGCTCCTCAGCTGGGGAGAGGTGACCTCAAGCAGCGCTGCGAGAACGGCCCTGGCTGCCGTGCGTGAGGAGCAGCACTCACACTCTGCACCCAAACCCCACCTGTTGCAGAAGAAGCATCGTTCTGCTGCCTGGGGCTGCCCATGATCATGGCAGGGAGCCCTGCTCTCCCCGAATGACTCCCCCCAGGTAAACCCCTGGCAAAGCACCATGTTTGCCTCCCACTTCCCAGAGGCAATTCATGTTTCACTCAAATTCCCTATGATAAATCCTTATCTGAGTGCCCATGGCAAGCCTGTGGTGACTTTGTTCACTCAGATTAGCTCCACACAGATTGGCTCCTTGCAGTACTCAGCCAGTTCATATGGATTTCTGATAAATGTTTTGACAGATTTTCCTGACTTTGGGGGAAAAACCCAAAAAACTGAGAGGGGTGGAGGGGAAGAAGAAAGAGAATTTTCGCCTGCCCACACTGCAGATAGCACTGGAGATGCGAAATACTCATTGCCTTTCAACCAGGCAGGGTCAACAATCTGGCAAACCCTTCTCTAGCCCCGATAAGAGACCATCGCTCCTTCCCCAGCCCTGGGGAGCTCAGCAGCAGCTCCTGGGCATTGCTTCCTTCCTGCACCATCCCACACTGCACAAGCCAGGACTCCGTGGAAGGATGCTGCTCCACCTGCTCCTTCCTCTGCACCCCGAGGAGGACAGGAGGCTGCAGGCAGATCTTTAAAGCCGATTTGGGATGCCCAGGCAGCGCTTATCTCCTCCCGATTTATGCCTCTGCAGCAAATACAGTAAATTCAGTGGATCGCCTTAACCTTTGGTGTTGTCTCTTCCCTGTAACTCTAATCTTTCATTCATCTCAGATCTGAAGGAAGAATTTCTAGACAGTAAAGTGACAATGAGACGAGCAGGTGTGTCACCTTTTGGTCAGACATGGGGACCGAGGATGCTCTTGGTGCCACTCGCAGCCTCCCACCTGTGCAGGACGCCCAGTGCTGGACCCAGGCTGGCATCAGTAAGGACAGAGGTGCCTGAGTTCCAGCTCCAGGGATATCCAAGTGCCCCCCGGGAGAGCCAGGTGTGGCAGAGAGGTGCACAGAGCCTGCCTAAAGCAGGGCTGCACTCTGCCTGGGGATGGAAATTTCCACCATCCCTTTCATGCACCCGATTACTCTCCACCAGATTTCTCTGCCTGCCATTAGCCTTCAGAGCTCTGATTTGTCGGCCTGTCATTTGGACAAATGTTGACGGGCAGAAACAAGCAGGGCTTTCTTTTTCCCCCCCTCCCCTTTTCTCTCTTTTCCCACCTTCTGCACTCTCCACTGCCAGTGAGAACATCAAGGGAAAAGGATGAACAACTGACCCATAAAATAAATACAGGGCTTACAGTTTCTGATAGAGATTAAATATTGTAGGAGTCATGACTAGATAAAAGCCAGTGGAAGGAAAAGCCTCAGACCTCAATAGAGCATTAAATAAAAAGAAAGCAGCACATGTACACACACCCAGACACAAGAAGATGTGCTGCAAGATTTATGGGGAGTTTGATAATCTGAACTGGTTTTGCTCTGAGCAGACTCACCTCGGGAGGCCCTGAGGAGCCCGAGGAGAGCTGTGGCTCTGCCTCACACTGTCCCTGGGCTGTCCCCAGCCCCAGAGAGGCCCCCAGCAGCACCCCCAGTGCTGGACACAGTGCCAGCACACACGGACCAGACAGCCTGGGGCAGACTGGAGCACATCAGCGGTGGAAGGTGATGGCAGCTCCTCCAGAGCTCAAGAGCTTTGATGGGCACGTTTGGCACGATCTGCATCCCACCCTGCAGCCTCAGCAGAGGAAGCTGCTGGCCCAAGGTTTTCCACTGAACCTGCAAAGGGCTCAACAAGCTCAGCAAACGCTGCTCCCTGCCACTCCTTTCCCTGTGCCTCACTGAACACTGTCTGCTGAGCTCTCCCGTGACCCAGCTCCCGATTCCAGACATTGCCAGGCCCCTGCAGGTTTAATTTCCCCTCCCTCAACTTGCAAACCTGTGAAGTTTTGGGTTTGGTCCACGAGCACCGTGGGCCAGGGCACGGCTCAAGGCAGGGCTGCTGCCCCTGAGCCCGTGGGTCCCTCCAGGACCAGGAGCACCCTGATGCTCCAGCCCAGCAATCAGGCAAACACCAGGCAGACAAAGCGGCGGCACAGGGAGAACTGGAGCCATGCTCAGCAGCAAATTAGACATTTAAAAACTGAGGAGAGCGAGTGGCGAAGATTAAATGCATTATAGATTTGCTGGAGGAGAGGCGAGTGAAGCAAAGGTGGATCACTGACACCCCTCAGGCAACTGGGTGAAGATTTGTTTACGTACTGGTGTGTAATCAAGTAGGAATGAATGCGAGACACGGGGCCTTAATTTTTCATTTGCAATCAAGGCCACGTACACACCTTTTCTTAGTCACAGAAAAACACTGCCACACTCCCTGTCCCTGCTCAGCAGCATTACCCGGAGAAGGGACAATTACCAGGGATAATCGGGCTGATTGCGGACAGCAGCAGTGGGGGAAGGAACTGCAGGGAGGGCTGGCAGGCCAGGGGATGTGGGAAAAAGCCTGGCTCCCAGCAGGTCCCAGCCACCACTGGAGGATGCTCTGGGCACTGTGTCCCCCTGGCTAGGACCAGGCTCTGTGGCCCTAGCCCCCACGAATGCCCAGAGCACAGCATGGACAAGGGGCATGTCTGAGGAATGACAATGTCTGAGCCAGCTGTGCCCCAGCGTGGGCAGAGGGGAGCACCTCCCATCCTGGAATGGACACAGGGAGCAGGTACAGAGAATGGAAAGCTGACCACGGCACAGAAAACAGTGGAGAGCAGCTGGAACAGAGAAGGGAACAAAGGTGCAGGGGAAGAAAAGAACATGGAGAGTCACAGGCTGAAGATTACCTTCTCCATCTCATTGAAATTCCCCGGCAGGTCCCATTTTGAGGAGCTGCTGCCAACCTGTCGCAGCTGTGGTGCTTGGAGGCAGCGAGGTGCCGTCCCCGAGGGAGACTGAGAGCCGAGAACAGAGCAGAGAGGAGGGCGTCTGATCAAATATTCCCTTTACTCCTGGCAGCCTTCACATCTCCCACTTGCTCGTTCTGTGCGTGCCTGCTCCGAGTGCGCTGTGGCTCGGAGGTGATGCCAGCGCCACTCACCCCACTTGTTGCAGCCGGGAGGGAGCGCAGGGACCCCGGGAGGAACGGTGCTGCTGTGACAGATGTTTAACCTGGGCACGGTCACTGAGGGCTCAACAGCCCAGGTGTGACACAGGTGCCACTGTGGGGACAGATTCCCACTTCTGGGAGTTTGTTGAGAAAGAGGAGGGGACCCTGCTCACCCCAAAGGATGCTGAGGGCCAGCACCTGAGGACTTGGGTGAGCACTGCTACAGTCAGGACACAAAGGAGGAAAATAAGATTTCCAGGATTTCTCTGGGAACAGGGCACAGAACAGCTCAGAGCAACTCTGCCAGCCACCACAGGGAGTGAAGCCAGGAGACAGATGTGGGTCTGGCTCACAGCAGAGTCCTAAGGCACAAATGAAATGTCCCAGGGCTGCTAAACCCCTTCAGTTTTCCAAAGGGGCTCAGTTTCCCCAGCATGTGGGGTCCAGGTGTCCCCCAAACCACACCCAGTGCCCGGACCCTGCTCACCTTGCACTGCAGAGCTGAGGGACTGCAGAATGCCATCTCTCCATACCTTCCTATCTACACTCTGCATCCCCACTCCATCTGCTCGCGTTATTCATTCCCATGCTGCCCACGTCACTCCAGGTCTGTGACTTACAGGGCTGCTGCTATCCTGCAGAACAGGATAAGGAGCCGGAGCTGTGGGCAGATAGGCAGAGGCACACGGGTTAGAGCTGATATTAATGTAGCTCGGCCCGGGCTGACAGGGAAACGGAGAGCTCTGCAGGCAGCGCCGGCACCGCGGCGTGAGCACCCATGAGCCCTGAGCAGAGCAGAGCCGTCAGTCCATCCTCCCCGGGGACTGGGCGAGGGGACAGGATGGGTCTGGAGGGCTGAGCGAGGGACTGACCTGACACGGGACACGGAGACATCCTGCGAGGAGCCCCTCCGGCAGCAGCAGGGCTGCAGGAGCTGATGCTGTCCCTCTCCAGGAGAGACTGTGCTGGGCAGGATTGTTGGGCTCTCATCCCTCCTGCAGGCTTCAGTGGCGCAGCTGGCCCTGGGCAGAGTTTGTTGATTTAACTCAAGCTCTTTATTGCTCTAAAGTTTGCTTATTCAACTAAAGTTTATTTTTTCACATAATGTTTGCTAATTGATCTTAAGTTTGTTTTTCCTCCTAAAAGTGGTTTGTTTACAAGAAGTGCGTTTGTTTAACCGAAACTGCCCAAGGAGCTCATGGGTTTGCAGCCCAGCTGCAGGCCGTGCAGAGCTCGGCACAATTCCCTTCCACAGGAGCTTGCCAAGCCCCTGCCCTGCTCACCCTACACAGGTTTGACCTCCAAGGGCTGCAGGGATCACCTCCGGCTGCCTCTGGAGATGGGACAAGGCCAGTTTAAACTCTCAGTGGTCAGCAGGCTGGAATTCTTTTCCTGGTAACACTAATTCAGATGTAAATTTTGAGTATCACTGAAATTATGCATCCAGACAAAGCTGCAGGGACACAGCGCTGGGGCGTCACTCGTGTCCCTGCCCGATCGATGCCGCCCAGAGCAGGAGTTATCCCCGGCGGCACAGCACTGCCTAGAAAATGGGATTGGATCTTCAGAAAAAGCTATTAGCCCCTTGTCAGAACCCTCTGATGAGAACTGACTGGCCGGCGCGGATCGATGCCGCCGGTTCATACCTCGTCCCTGCTCCCGTGTATTTCAATCACCCAGCCCAGGATCCAGGTACACCTTACCTGATGTGACTCCAAGTGTCATTTATTGCTAATTACTTTACGTGGCATAAGCTTTATGGCAACTTCAGCCTGGCAGAAAAGGCTGTAATTAAGCAAGACAAACTCTGATACCCAGCTAAAATAATTCCTCCCTGTATTTGGTTGAAAAGGGAAGAAAATTAAGAACTGTATTACTGACCTAATAAAATAATTCTGCAAGTAGGACCAAATGACTTCTACAACTTATGAAAATGTGAAGTTCAGGGCAAAGACTAGATACATTCTTATTTGAAGTAATGATTTTCTTAATTTTCATAAAATCCTGGCAGTGTCCTCAGCTCTGTGTGATGTAAAAGGCTCAGCAGCTGTGGGGTCCTGTCTGGGGAATGTATTTCTGCAGCTCAACACTTACGATATGGGAGTCACTAAGTCTTGTTGCTCAGTTGTTATTCTCCAGCTCTCCCCATCCAAGTTTTTTGTATCTCAGTGTCTGAAAAGTCAATGCAAACAGTTTCATAAGGTAACTGATCCTGCATGCCACAGGCAGAGTTTCTTGTCACCTACTTGTAATGCCTGTGTAGGGCCAGAAAAGTGAAGGGCCAGAGTGTTTAGATCCAATGGGAAGAAAAGCACCAGTAAATAACCTTAAAACCCTGAAAGATGTGGACCCCCAAGAGGATAAATTACAGACACCACAAGTGCGAGACACAATTAGCCCTGGCCAGAGGAGGAGAAAAGCATCATGAGCCAGCACTGAGGGCCTGTGAGCCACAAATCTCTTCTGCATTGAAATAATTGTAATAGCCACTGAAACCATCCAAGCTGCTCCGCTCATTTTGGGTAAGAAAAGAGCGAGCTGCTTTTTTGGCTTTGCCCCACAGACTTTTCCCTCAGTGCCATGATTTCTATCAGCAAAATGTTATTTGTGACACAACCAAGTGAGATGCCCCGAGTGCCCAAGAGCTGGCACTGGCCTTGGAGCAGCAGCCGCTGCCTCCCGCACACGCTGGTCCCCGCGGCTCCTCCGCCCCGCGCGCTGTGTCCGCACGGCTGGTCTCGCTGCGATCGCCTCGAAAAGCCATTGTCTCTTCTCCTCATCCTTTGTGCAAAACATAAAAGATTAATGATCCCAATTCCGGTGCCGCAGCTGCCTCGCAGCTGGATCTGGGGGGCTTTGGAGGGCAAGGTGGGAGGAGGAGTGTGAGGCTGAGCGAAGCCGAGCGGATCCTCCCCAGCACCGTTCGGTGCACTTCGGTGTCCAGAGTAGAACACGTAACTGGGAACGCCAGGAAGTCTGGCAGCTCCAGGAGTGAACGGGAGACAAGAACGGGGTGAAGGAGGTCGCACATTTCCACGCTCACCTTCCATGGGAGAGTTTAAATATTTGTCTATTAAAAACTCACGTACTGACCTACCCCAGCTTGGGAAGGTGGGAGTATCAGTAACAGAAGAATTTTCTCCCAGGGATTATTCCTCAAAGAAAATAATTTAGTAATTATAAACAAGAAACTTATGAAAACAGCTCTATATTTTACACAGCTTCAGTACACCAGGTTTTAACTCCTTGTGTCCCAGGCAGTGCTGGGTGTTACCTGCTTGGCCCCAGCTCCTCCTGCCCACGTCACTGGTGGAGCTCCAATGGTGGACTCTGTAACAGCCAGGATAAAGAGTGCAAAACAAGGTCTAGTTTTGTAACATTAATTTTTTTTTATTAAGAAGACAGATATTTTATAGTACTTCTTTTCCTTTGTAAAAATGGGATACATGAACCAATACAAAATGTGAATGGGAACAGATGGATATGTATTTTCTTACACTGTAACATCTTCCATGGACACCTTAAAACAGAACTGGCCTAAGGGGAAAAAATAAAAAGGCCGGGTAAATAAAGAACAAGGTTGTTTATCATCAGTTCCGCATCCTTCATTTGTGATCCTCCTTTAAACAAGGTTGTTCTTTCTTCACGCTTCAAAATCCTAATGATCTAAAGCTGTACAAAGTAATACTCAACAATACATTTCAACAGTGCACTGTATACTGAAGAAAAAATACATAAACCGATATACAACTAAAATTAATAATTTCCTGTTTTTTTCTCCTGTTTTTACGTGGGTTTTTTATTTTTCCAATGCATGGGGCCGAAATTTTGCAATCTACCTGAGACGGAAAACACCAATCAAACACATGAACCTGAGACATGTCAACATTGTAAGTCAAAGTTACATCGGTAACACTGCACTACGGTACACTTCCAAACAAATATGGGCTGCTCAGGGCCAGGATGCCCGTCCCGTGCCGCCGCCGGGCCACGGAGCCCCCAGCTCCAACCTGGCTGCTTCTCACCGCGATGGGGTTTGGCAATGGTGCTGAGGGCTCAGAAAAGAGATGCGCTCGACAAAATCTGCTCGGAAAAAAAGGGGTGTTTCGCAAGGTTCTGCTCCTCGTGAGGAGGGGAAAGACGGAATACTGCCGGGGAACGGGCTCGCTTGCCACGCCAGGCCACCCCGTTCCCAAAGGAATCCCACATTGTAATGGTTCTGCCAAAAACAACAATTAAAAAACAAACGCATGAAAACGCATCCCTCCCCGAAACCCCTAAAAAATCCCCGAACCTGACACTAAGATTAATGCTTCCCTTAAATAAATCAGATACATTTGCCACGTAAACACAATAAAAAAAGTATCGCTCGAAATCCATGATTACTCACCAAAAAAAAAGTCAGCATATATAACTTTATACCGTCTTCCCGCCGCGCTTTGCTACCTGTCGCTTATGATTCCGATTGAGCCAGAGTCTCCTGTGCACCTATGGCTTTAGTGGTCATTAGCACGCTCATTTCAACACGAATTCCCACGTTTTACTCAGCAGGTAGAAGAAAAAGGCAGTTTTGTTCATCCAGCCGCTCTCCAGGCCTGGGCTCACGTGTCAGAGGGGCTTTACCCGCTGCCCCCACGGCTGCCGAGTGGGGAGAGGATGGGGAGAAGCCCCCGCGCCCAGGAGGGCTCTGCTCCTGCATCCCCACGGCCGAGCAGCGCCTCTGCCGAGCTCCAGTCCATTTCCCAGCCGCCACCATCGAAAGCACCTGAAACAGCCACAAAAAGGGGCTCGGGGGTGTTATCCGAGCCCTGACGGCACCAGGGGAACGGGACATGGGCACACTGAGCTGCAAACTACGCATCTAAAATGTGCTGGTTCTCCTCCGATGAGCTCGAGTTCTGAACGGAAACCGGTGAAGAGAAAAAAGGGGAAACACCTTCAGAGAAACGCACCTACTCCACGGGGTCCCAGCTGGCAACTCCAGAAACAGGAAAGGGGAAACGAAGAGCCACAGAAACCCGAAGGGAACTAACGCACAGAAGCCCCTCTTCTTCCCAGCCTCCCCCCGACCCGAACGAACAGAAATTAAACAAGGCACAGAATCTTCTGCAAATGACTTCACTAAACTAAATCCAAGCTGGACTTGGCCAAAAAAAGAAAACCCAAACGAACTGAGGTGTCGAACAGCAGAGTGTACTTTACGAGGAATATTTTTACACAGCTAATCCCGGACCTTCCCGGCCTCACCGCTCTCCACCCATTTGCTTTTTTTTCCTTAAAAAAAAAAGACACAAGCTGGTTGCAACTTCCAAGATCACTGTCTCTGTAGCGTTTAAATAGGGCCAGTAGTAACCGTCCACGGTTGGACACCTCATGGGAACCAAGGCTGCTCTAGATGAAGTACTCTTTCTTTTCCTCGGAGTTGTTTTGTCCCCCCTCTGCGTTGATGATGGCTGTGTCTGCGTCGGCCGCATCATCTGCTCCTTTGGCTTCGTGGGTGAAGTATGTACCTGCAAGGGAAGCGGAGCCTGCGTAACCCTTTGGGACAAAGGAAACAAAAACGCCACTGCGAGAAACTGGGGGCTCTGTCACATCACACATGACAACTGAGGGGACATGCGTGCCCGGCCTTTCATCCTCCAGCTTTGGTCTCTGTCTTACCTTTATGTCTGGCAAAATATCGCCCTAAAATGATGAGCAGGCAAAGCATCGCAAAGACGACGACAGCCACGACGCCACCAACCACGGCATGGTCCACGCTCCGTATGGCGCCTTCCTCACCTGCGCGGGAATCTGTTGAGATCAGAAGAGGAATAAGAATTGGGGACTTACTACGATGCTCTCGGCAGGGTCTGGCTGCAGCTGCTCTCAGGATGGGAAGAGCTGCCCTTGGGTTCTCCAGAGGAGCAGGGGTGAAGCACGGAGCTAACTAGACAGATGAGTTCGGGCACAGGAGCTTTGTCTGGAGCCGAACTGATCTGGAGGCTCGAGTCGCGAGGTGTTTTCCGCTAAAAGCAGCAGCACTATGACTACGCACGTGGGAGACAGCCGGGAGAGGGGAGGGAGGGCACATGGAGTCGTTGGTGGGGACCTATTTTGGGAAATTTCCCTGTAGTGCTCCCCAAATCTCAGCCTTCCTGGTGGACGGGGCACGGAGAAGAGCAGTACAATACCGGAATAGTAACTGTTAGCTCTGAGAAATGTCATTATTGAGTGCCCTGTTCAAAGTATTTCAACTTCAGCCCAAAACCCGACCCACCCCGCACAAAAAGGTGTTCACAACCATCCTGTGCCCTGACTGAACTGGGTTCCACCTTTAACCCCCACCTCTGCTGTTCAGTGCAGCCCACGAGGGCACAGCACTCCTGGCCCAAATGCTAACACCCACTGAGGCCGACAGTGAGCAGTAACTGTACAGTGCCTCCGACGGCTTCACTGTGTTTATTTAACTCCTCACCACACAATTAGTTTCCTTTCAGAAGCGCCTTTCCCTCAGGACGCCGTCACCTGGGAGAGGGATGACTGATGTGGCGGAGGAACAGCTCCGGAATGAACCCCGGATGAGCTATGGCCGTGTAAAATGAATGTATAGCAGTGTAAACAATTTTAATTTAAGAACGCAGCTACATCAACCCTCGCTGCAATCCTAATGGCAACTGAGATTTATAACACTGTAAAAAACAATTATTCTCCTGCTGATTAATACATTAACATTTTGGAATAGAAGCTAAACCATTGTCTCTTTTTTTTAGTGAGTCAAGCGCGACACCTCCATTAAAATGATTTACTGGCCATACCTTACAATTTAAGCACAGCAGCAACAGAAACGGTAAAAATCTTTTAACTTTACATGATTTGTGAAGTCATATGTGAAGGATTTACCATTTAAATCTTTCACTACAAGAAGCACATGGCCCATAAATCTGCCCTGCCTGCGCCTGCCCGGACACCTCGGAGAAATGCGTTTTGCCAGGACGACTGAGAGAGCAAATGCAAGTCAATTTTTAAGAAAGATTTATCTCTGTCTCCCTCCAAAGAACAGAGCAAATCTCTGAAGCCTCCACCTCTAATAATATTTGAAGTTTATCGATCAAGCGTACAGATCCGTGACAGCTAAAGGTAATGGGGCTCTTTTGAGCCGAGACCTGATACAAAGCTTTCGAGCAGCAGCTGGGATTTACGCTTTCTATCGATATTTCCAATTCTGCTCCAAGATTAAGGACTGAGGGACCCAAGTAAATAACTTGGGACCGAGAGCACCATAAAGCGCCTTTTAATTAAAACAATTTAAGAAAAAAAGGCCCCTCTCATAACCTCTGAGGGCAGGAGCCCCAGTGCGGGCAGGGAGATGCTGGGATGAGCTGGGGCGTGGCAAGGGACACTGCAGAGCCCCTTCCAGCAGCTTGGCTGATAAGATAAAAACTGTGGCCAAAAGAGATTATTCCCCTGCAAACCAAAAGCCTTCACTGCCACATCCCTGAGCCCCAAGTCACGGCACTGTGCTGAGAGTGTGCCAAGGAATCTGAAAGCACAGCAAAGGGGGACCTTCCCTCTCATCCCCAGGGGATCAGACCACGCTGTGAAAGCTTCCCAGCGCCTTTTGCTGTGGCAAGAGGCTGAACATCCTCATGTGCTGATGGGAAAGGTGCCCACAGACATGGCACAGGGTGCCAAGCTGATCCCCTGGCCCAGGCACAGGATCTGCTGCCTGCCCAAGGCGGCAGCTGGAGTAAAACCAGCCACACTGAGCATCCCAGGAGCTCCTGCTCTGACACAGCCTTCCCACTGCCTCTGCAGCTCAGCTGATCTGCCCTCTGTGAACCTGCTCTCTGCAAAGCAACTGAACTGGCTCATCTGCTGGAGCAGCTGCTTTAGGCACGCTTCACTCCATTTTTTTTCCCTTATTTTTTTAGAAACTTTGCACCCGGTTCCGCTCGGCTGCACTTGGAGCAGCCAGCAGCGTCCCAGCCTGGGCGGATGAGTGGCTTGTTGACATCTGGAACAGCTGAGGGGCATAAACACGTGAGTTACGGCTCTGTAATGTGCTTCCAGCAGGATTTTGCATCAAGAGGCATTTTTTCTTCATCATCATAAATTAAGGTTCTGGCAAGACAAAGCTGTGTGTTCGTGCTGGCGGCGCCAGCCTCCTCGCTGTCCCACCGACTGCTGCTGTGGGGATGGGGCTGTGCCAGAGCCTCGTGCCCCACACATCCCTCACGTCTTCTCTTTGACCAATATCCTGCCAAGAGCAAGGAGAGAGGGCTCCCCTGAGAAGGGACTTTGGCCTAAAGCCTTGCCAGGTTTGCTCAGCAGAGTTTGTTAAGCGTGAGTTCATCTGCTGAGACGTGCAGGGCTGTTTTTCTCAATTGTTTCTCATACGGAAGACACCTGCAAGGTGCCAGCCCCAAGTTCACACTGTTGTACACGTGGCTAAATAAATCTTCAAGCTCACACACAGCCTAAACCATTCCTCCTGCAGCATCTCCTCACCTCCAGCACCTCATCAAACCCTGCGTGCTCCGGCAGCACATCCCAGCACCAAGAGCTCTGCCCGCTGGCACAGCAAAGCCCAAAACCACCGCCAGCAATTCCGACACTGCTCCCAGCAAATCTGTCTGTGTGCCACCAGCACAGGAAGAGCCCCTCCACATCCTGTCCCTTGCTATTTCTTTGGTAATTAACAAAGTGTCAGGTCTATGGAGCAAGGAATAATTCCCCAAAGCCAAGGAGAGACTTGACCTTAACAACCAGAATCTGCTTTAAATGCTGTCTCCAATTCACCCAAGCTATTCCTGCCTCCTATCTCTGATTAAACCAGAAATCACAACTTTATTGCTGAAGAGGGAACAGTCAAGATGGCAGGAACTGACAAAATGCCACATTATTTGCTAATCCTAATATGTTATTCTTCCTCAAGATTTGCTTTTCTCAGCACCAATTCAATTACAGATGCTACAAATCCTTCTGACATTTAATTCCCTCTTGTCAGGGCGCAGTAAATGTATACATGCAGAGCTTTCCCATTAGGATGTTAATATATATTGGAGCAAGCTGGATCCTGGCCTCTCCAGCGAATCATCAGGAATTTTCCTATGACGGTTTTGTTTTGGGTTTGCTTGTGAGGTTTTGTGGGTGGGGCAGAAGGAAGGAGGGAAGGGCAGGGGAGGAACAGACACGATGGCATGTTGCCACCAACACACCCCCTCAGGGCTATTCTGCAGCTACAGTGCACCTCAGCTGAACCGTTTTTGGGTCGATGCTTTGCTTGGCAACAAAGCACCTCAAAGGAAAACTGCAGCGGTAACAGTACTATGCACTTGCCAGAACTGAACTCGTGCAGGAAGAAATCAATTTTTCTTTAAAAGCCTGTGCTGTTCCCCCAAGCCATCGGCACGGCTGCGCCCCACAACAGGGGATGCCAGGGTTCCGTGGGATGCAGCACTGGGTCTGTCTGCCACGGTGCACATCACTGTACAGCACCAGAGCCTCTTCTGGGGTGGCCAAGAAGAGACCTAGGTAGCTTTATTTTTGCTGATTATTTTAACCAACCGCTTGTGTAATCAACAATACAGTGATTACACCGCTGGAATGGGAACCCTGAAGTTTTCCTTCAAACAAAAAGTGTGGTTCAGCACACAGCACAGAGACAGAAGAGAAAGGGTTTGGGGCTGGCTCCTACTCATCACCGAACTAAGGAATTAATTTCAAAGGTCAGGAGCAGGACAGAGCAGATACTGAGCTGGGGATTGTCCATCCGAGTACTGGTAACCATCAAATGCGATTCACACCTGCGGGCTCTCAGCTATGGGGGGTTTGGGGGAGACCCTCCTAAAAAATAAAGGTATGAATGATCTCCAGGTTTCTAACATTTCTGCAAATATAAGTGCAAAAACCAGCTTTCCGTGGGCTCCCAAGAATATTGGTGATGGTAAGAGCAGCACCCTGACAGTCTGGGTCAGCGCTTACACTGAGGTTTAGCAGAGGGAAGAACTTTCTGCTCCCAACCTCTCACTGAAAAGGTTCCACTCAATCCCATTTTAATGAGGCTTTAAATATAGATGTATGTATGAACATTCAACTCCTCATCAGCAACAACACCTCAAGACTAAAAGCAAGACTGGGTTGGACCAGGCTGCCTGTATTTTAAATCTCCTTTCTACCCACACTAACAGCTTCAGACCTATTTGGGTCAAACCACTTTGTGTTTACCTGCAGTGCTCCCCACGCTCTCAGCAGCGGCTCCCGCGAGGCTCGAAGCAGCAGCTTTGGGCTCACCTCGGTGCCGGGAGCCCTCTGCACACACGAGCATCCTCGAGCGGCTCCTTCCAGTGACCTCCTGCAGCCGGGACGAGCCGGCCCCCGCCTGTCCACCGCTGCTGGCACCGCTGCTGACATTGCTGCTGCCAGCAGCCCTTCCCCGTGTGCTCCAGCACCTCTCCAGCAGATTACGGCTCTCCCTCGGCTCGGAGCCAGAGGCATTGAGCAAGGGCAGCGCTGGAGATGCAGCCTGTCCTGCTGTGCTGTGGGAAAGCCCAGGTTTTATGGAGCCCCTGCTGTGGGTGCTCCTGTAGCCTGTCCTTCCTCCTCACCTCCCTCCAGCTTCACTTTCTGTAGCCCAGTGCTTTCGGGTATCTCTGGACAGCCCTGACCTTCCTCTATGCGCATTTCTGCTGTAAAAGCAGAGAATGGAAGGAGATTTTTATTAAAATTTAGTTTAGATGTTAATTTTGGCATATTAGGACTTACTGCTGCACTTGCACAAAAATTTACCTTCTGTTTCTGGATGAAAATTAATGTCAAGCTCCTGACACTGGACAGGGTGGGCTGAACTTGTGTGTGAGCATGAGCAAGATGATGCACACCAACCCCACGGACTGCTCCTGAGCTTCCCAGATGTGCAGGGAACACCTGCATTGTGGCAGGGGGAAGGAAACCTATGCCAATGGCTTTCAAGAATTCCTAAAAAAGGGATCTGTTCTAAATATGGTTGTAGTTTAGTTCATTGAATGATTATCACACCAGCACGCCTGAAGGTCCCACAGGTCATGAGTTGGGTGCTAATGGCCTTAACTCACTTGAGCACTCCTGAAAACCTTGTGAGCCAATTATTCCTTTTTCCTGGACGTAGGAAACATCAGGATTGTACTGACACCTCCCCAGTGAATCTGAGGTAAATTTTTTTGTGGAATCAAGGTTTTGAAATGATGGGGCAGCACTAGAGGTTGGACTTGGCAGGGGGTGCTGGTGGAAGAGCAGGCTGCCGTTATTCCATGAACACTATAAACCACTTAGCCACGATGTGGGAGGACAGAAATCACTGCCTGTCTGTGACAGGATGAGTGATAATGTTACTCATTCCCACAGCGTGGCGTGGAGCAGGCTACCCCTCCTCGAATTTATTGAGGGGCCGTTAAAGAGCAGCGTTAACCTGCCTGTCGTATCCTAATTGAATTTGGTCTAATCTAAACCAGAGAAATTTGAGGACTTCATCCTTCAATCAATAAGCTCTCCTTCAGCGACCCATTTCAAGATCCCGTCGTAAAAAATAACGCGCTTTGTTTGAATAACTGTGCTCACCCTGGCAGAGCTCAGAGCTGTGTGGCTGCTCCCACCGACTCCTCTCTGGAAAAGGCAGCCCTGCTCGCAGGTGACGGCAATGGATCCACCTGCACCCCTCTGCAAAGCTGCTGACGGGTTTTGGTCAGGGAACCCAGCCTGATGCGGAGGCTACGCAGAGCCGTCGTGACCATTCCCTGTTTCACAGGAGGGGCTGACACTGGAGTGGAGCCAGGACAGCTCGGGGAGTGCTGGGGCAGGTCCCGGAGCACCGTGCTTGGAGCCCACGGCAGTGTCTGCACACGGGCACAGGTGTGCACAGGTGTGCACAGATGTGTACAGGTGCGCACAGGTGCGCACAGATGTGCACAGGTGTGCACAGATGTACACAGGTGTGCACAGATGTGCACGAAAGTGTGCACAGGTGTGCACAGGTGAGCACAGGTGTGCACAACACACACCACCCAGGCTCTGCCCCCGCGATTCCTGGTGCTGCAGGAATCCTGCCGGGCTGGAATGAGGAACCGAGAGGTGCGAACCCAGCCCTGTCCGCACCCCAAGGGCTCGGGATGTGAGGAACAAGAGGAGGATTGCGAGAGGCACGGACACACAGAGCTCGGCCGGGAAGAGCTCGGACGGCTCCGGGCTCAGGCTACCTGGGCGGAAGGCAAGGGATGCATTACTTAATTGCACGGTCGGCAGAGCCTCGGTGGAAGCTGTGGGCGGGACAGATGTACCTGGAAGGAACAGCACACTGAGCAAACACGGCAGCAGCCCCCACACCCGCCACGCCACGGTCCCCCGTGGGGGTGGCCATGTGCCCTGCATCCCTCAGGGTGGTCCCCAAGGCTCCCAGTGCCTGCTCCTGCCAGAGTGGTGTTCCTGACAGAGAGCTCAGCTCCAGCACTCACCTGGAGCACCCATCTGAGAGCCCAAACGTGCTGACCCCGAGGCCAAAAGAGTGACCTGGTTTCAGTTTCCTGGCATTCTGAAAAGCGGCTACAGGTCAGAGGCTGCTCTGTTTGTAGCAGAGAAGGGCCTGGGGCTCTCTCTCCGGTGCCTCCCCATACCTGACCCAGTGTGATCCTGATCACACCTGATCAGGAATGATCACTCTTTGGGCAGGCAGGAGTAACCTAGAGAGCAAAAAGCAAAATTTTGAAATTCTTAGGGAAAAAACAGTAGCCAAATCAGATGCTCCAAATTGGGTGTTTGGCAGGCTCTGTCTGCGCTGTGTTCTGTAAAGGTGGGTGAAATCTTGGCTTTCATTCCAGATTCCGAAAAAGGACAACACTGAGCTGTGTGCTCTGGGAAAGGTGTGAGCCCCTCCGGGCAGCATAGGCTGGGGAGCAGACATCCACTGTGGGCAATTCATTTGAGGAATTTTTTCCTGTTCTCTTCATTCACCAAAAAGTGCATTTTTCCTTAAAAATAGAATTTTAAAAAGTAAAAGAATTTATCAGAGCAAAGCAATTTTCCCCATCCATTCAGGGATGTTTACCAGAGCCCTGGTGCATCTTACCTATGGGATCTGTCCCGGACCTGAAATAATAATTGTTAGCATCGCTCAGTGTTAGAACGCATCCGGAATGAATCCATCACTTCTGACCTCTTGGCCAAAGCACACCTGTAGTGGCTTATGGGATGGGACATTCCTGATCTGATCGGGTGAGAGGGAACTGTTTGACAGAATGAGGACTCAGGGGCTCTTCTGGGTTATTTCTTTGCTCCATGCTGGAATCCCTGATGGGAACAGCACTGGGACCCAACGCCCCTGGGCTGGGCTCCTCCTGCCCCATGGCCAGGACTGCACACCTGCACTGGAACAGCTGCCCGGGCACAGAGCCCAGTGGGCACCAGGAGCCTGCGGGGATGCTCTGCAAGTGGGGGCAAAAAAAAATGGGCAGATTCCTATAGGAAAACATGAGAACAAATGCAGGTTTGTACCACTGGTACAGGCCCTGCTCTGAGTGCACCCAACTGCATCTGCTGAAGACGCTGTTATGCTTTAATCTCAATCAGCACTAATTGGCAAGGACCAGCCATGAGGATGCATTTATGCCTCTTCCAGTCCAGCGTGGATAAAAAGAGGCTCAAAACCATTTACCTGTTTTGGCCTCACTGATAAAACAACCACCTCCTTTTTACCCCCAACCTGATGTTGGTACGATGAGGAATCCCTGAGCAGCCAAGGGTTAGTGCCGGCCGCCTGTTTTAAGGGGGGTTTCACACAACACGGCAGAGTCAAATGCTTTACAAACAAAGATTCAACTCAACCGGTCTCCAAATCAGTGTCCAAAAAATCCCAGCCAGGAGGGAACCGCAGTGCGTGGCCTCGGTGCCCTGCACCTCCTGCCCCATGTCTGAGGATGCCACACAGAAATGGGTGCCAAAACCAAAAAAAAAAAAAAAAAGAAAGGGAGGAAAACCTCAACAGAAAGGAGTGCACTTCCAAGCTGCGAGAGCGTGGCAGGGAATGGCTGCGCCACAGCGACTGCACAATGCAACATGGCCAAGATGCAGAAACCAGAGTGGAACCAGTGTCTAGCGGAGGAGAGCAGCGGGTTACCTACGGACTAGCCCTTACCTGAGAGATCCCCATAGTCCAGCTCCTCGGCCGAATTGGGCAACTGAGTAAAGCCTTACAAGTAAAAACAAACTCGTTTTTCTCTGCATTTCTCAAGCGACAAAAAACAACACACTTAAGAACCGAAGATGAATTTCTTGGGGGGGAAAAAGGAGAATGCGTCAGTCACTTGCCACCGTCTGCCAGTGGGGGCAGAGCCATCGTGTGACACAAGTGCAATCGTGGCCTTTGTTACAGACAGAAATGCTCCTCGCTCTACACTGTTGGCACACGAAACATGGCATTGAGACCACTCACTCATAACAGCATGCAGAGCCCCCAAACTCTGCCCTTCAGCCATCGCGGGGACAATCGCCCAATTTAGCCCAGGCTGATTTCGGTCCTGCGTACATAGAGCAATGGAAAACTTGCTTCCAATTTCGCACCCAATCCAACTGGTTTTGGTCATGGTGACAAGTCTGGACATTTATCAATACGAATATTATGCAGTGCATGTCACGGCCTCTTTGCAGGCTGCAGGCTGTGTTCTCTGCCAAACTATCAGACACACCGGCTTTTTTTCATTTGCCCAAATGTGATGGATTTATGGGAAAAGCATCCATCCTCAAAGCCATAAAGCAATCAGGGAGGCACGTGGTCATGGCCTCCACAGGCAGCCAGCACTGTCTGTGAGGGCATTAGCGCTGTTTGGTTTGGGAGTTTGGAGTGCTGGGGTCTGCAGGCACAGTGTCCCGTGGGTTGACATCTCGGCACTGGTGACAGGGCAAACCAGTGCCAGGAGGGCACCCAGACTTACTGAAACCAGGGGTGGGGCAGTGCTACCCCAGGGCTGGGACTTCCAGGACTCACTCTTGCTGCTGGCTACAAAAGCAAATGCGTAAGCAAAGAAAAAAATCCCATGAAGAGATCCCACATCCCTGGGCACTTGGGGAACTTGGGACTGTCAGCTCACAGACTGCTACCAGGGCTGACTATTAAACAGCAAAGCTGTGAGTGCAGAATGGCCAAGGTGCACACTGCCCCACCGCAGAGCAGCAATTCATGTATTTATATATATACACTGCTCTTTAAAAAGGAAACTCATTTTCAATGACTGGTTTTTAAATACATCTAATCACCAGGAAGCTACGTTGGAATTACCTCCTGAAGTGGGAAGCCATTTAGATTAATAGCAGGAAATTTGTTTGTGTGCCACTGTTGGATTTCAGGGAGCCCTTTTCAGGTTTTCAGGAGCCTTTTCCCTATAAATGATCTATAAATACAACAGTTGACTCACAGAAGCATTGGCCATGCAAAGCTGCACTTGGCAGAGGAGCCCTTCAACTTTCCTCTCTCCAAAATTGCTTCTGTAGAGCTTTCCCTTTCAAGGAACTACATTTTCTCACTGATGAAAAAGGGCAATGTTGCATTTTTTATGAAGCAAAAAAAAATTCTTTTCAGAAAAAAATCTGCAACAATTCCACAATTCCATTTCTCCCTGCACCTGGGACACTCACAAATGCCACTGGCTGGTGTTAAAACCTGTTGTGAGGCATTTAAATAGGAGGTAAATGACTTCTTGATTTTTCTCATTAAAATTTCATATTGGCTAGCAAAGCCCCTTCTTTTCACTTCTGAGGGGATGAACTCGAAGTCTGCTACTACTCCTGTTAGAGAAATGAAAGGGAACTTTTCACTCTGCTCCATTTCCCTGGAAATGATAAATCCTTGGCAGGCACAGTGAGTGCGTCCCACAGCTCAGCCAGGTGCCCACACGAGGACCAGGCTATATTTAGGTTTCTGTGGGCTCCCACGCTACACCCAGTTTTGAAGAAAAAGCCAATTTCTCTCCCATCTCAGGCTCTAAATAAGCAATTAGGGATTCCGTTTCATGCCACGCTCAGCGGCGCTGCACGGACCCGCAGCGCGCGCAGACAGCGCTCTGATGTTTTATTCAACCGCCCTAAGGACGGGAGCTGTAAAATACATTGAGGAACGGATTTACCATTAGCTGCACTTTTAAGTAGGGCATTTCCAAGAGGGAAGGAGGCAGTTGGAGTGGCAGAGCTGTTTGATGATGGCAGTGCAGAAAGCTCTGAGGCTTTTTCCGTGGCATGGGGTGAGGTGTGCAAGTGGCCGGTGCTCTGGCACGGCTGGACTTTGGCTTCAGCCAAGCAAAAGGCATTTTCAGGGACTGAGAACTATCAGAAAAAGCAACAAGAGTGTAACACAACAGTGCTACCTGTTCTTGTACCAAACCCTGCTAAGGCCACAATTAAAAACCCACACGGGCCTTCAGGGAAGAATTTCCAGCCTGCAAAATAATTTACCTGCTGAATTATGGGCCAAGTATTTTCATATCACTCTTCATTGGTGATTGGGGTGTTTTCCTTATTTTAACCTTCACTCCAGGCTTCCTGCTCTGCCAGCTTCAGAGGAGGCTTTTTCACCCTACCTTCCCACGGGAACGAGCAGAAATCCTGCCTGTGCTGAGGCAGTGCTGCCTGGTTCCTGCCTTGCCGGGGAGTGGGAGCAGCCCCGAGCCCCCCATGCTGGGCAGATGGATGGGCAGTGCCCACATCCTGGGGGATCGCCCTGAGCTCTTACAGCTCTCTGCTTACAGCAGGGCGAGGGCAGAGTTTGGAAAAAAGTGGACACAAGTTCAGTGTGTCCAAGGTCACGGCTGCTGGGGATGCCCTGCTCGTGCAGGGGACAAACGTGAGCTGGGGGTCTCACCTGGGGGGCTCCACAAAGGCCAGCATCCCACGAGGGCTGAGCTCTCTGGCCACCGAGGGGCTACAGGGGCCAGGACATCAAAACCTGGCATGTTGATTTTGGTGAGGAGAGCGGCAGGGGAGGAGAATTTAAAGAGCATGGCAGAAAAAGCACTTTCTCCCCAGCCAGAGTGGCGCAGACACTCCAGGCTCTTACTCTCCCGGCTCCACCAAGTTGTGCCCATATTCCAGCTCAAACTGGGACCTGCGATTTCAGCCCCACGGGCACCCTGACCCCACGGGGCACACCGAGAGGGAGGGCTGAAGCTGGGGAAGCCCGGCTTTGTGGGGTGCAGCGGAAGCACAAGCCTTCCTGCCGGCCATGACCATGCTGTTATTGGAGCTCTGGCAATGAACAGTGCAGAGAAAGGAGAAAGTGCATCAGAAAATTCACAGTTAAGCTCTCATTTTTCAACGAAAGAGTTAACAACGTTCGTGCGTTAGGTCACTCATGCATCGCTGCCGTCAAGCCCATCCCGTGAGGGAACGGGAATGGAATGGCAGGGCCTCGGCTACTGCTGGGACATGCACACACATACAGGACTCCTTCCCCCCAGTCCTCTAGGATACACTCCAAAACTTTAAATGGCTCAAAACCCTCTTTCCCCGATTGAAGCATTGTGCTGGCTCCACACTGGCCTTACATTCCATTTTCTTTGCTAGCAAGCTCTTTTTTTTGGGTTAGTTTTTGGTTTTGGTTTTTTTTTTTTTGTTTGTTTGCCTTATTTTCTTTTTTCTTCCCCCAATTCATTTTAAATCGTTTTTGGAGAAAATCCATTTGGCTGTATTCATGCCCATGCATTTCTAGTCATTCACAGACATGCTCACTCCCATTGGACATCGGAAAGAACAAATGGCCAACATACAGAAACACCTGGTATACTCCATACACACTCCAGCAACACAAGCTTGGAAAGAAACCCGGAGTCTTCATGGGAAAAGCACCCCACAAGGGCAAGCACGGGGGGATTCAGGACGAACTGGCTCGTTTTAAGGCAGGAAAGTTTGTGGCAGCTCATTTGACGGGGATGGGTTGTCATTTCAGCTGGCCACGTCCTTGGCAGTGATCCTCCCCATGGAGGGGGGAGGTCCTTGAGTTAAAACCAGGCTTTGTATGGCTTCCCCAGAACAAAGGAAAAGGAGAAAAGACATCAGGAATTGCTTTAAAAAATGGGGCAAGGGCTTGCCACCGAGCATCTGCCTGGCTTGTCCTCATTGCAGAGACTAATACGTGGCTACGCTGAGCCTTTCCTGATGCAGAGACACCTCGAAAGGATGCTGGGACTGTGCTATCATGAGGGCTTCCTGACCTTTTTCAAATTTGGGGATCCACACCAAGCCACAGACATGTAGCCACAAAACTCGCAATGCTGGCTCTTGACATTTAACACACACGGGGAGATCATCACACAGACAGAACACAAAGTGTGCCCAAAGATTTCTGATCTTTACGCCAAGTGGGACAATGCATCCAAGCAGATAAATCATTTGGGACAAGACGTGCAAGCCCCTCCACTTGATATGGGACCTTGCTACTGAATGATCACTCAGCCCTGCCTCTGTCCTCGCCCAAGCAACGTCTCGAGGGGAGTAGGCAGGAAAATGGGTGCTCTGTGCTAGGGATTTCTGTCAGTAAAAAATCAGCCAATTTATCACAGTTACAAGAAACTAGAATAGCAAAGTCCAAAATGGATTAGCTGTAATTAAAAGTTGTCAGAGGTTTTGGCTCCTCTGCTGAAAAGTGAGCTTGTGCCAAAAAACGGGATGCTCAACTTCCAGCCTGCAGCGCGTACGTAGGCTCGCCGGGGAATGGAGGAAGCTCAGGAAGCTGTCAAGCTGTTAGCTAGACTGCCTCGAGCAGATGAGAAGGGTTACTTTGCTAGACTGCTATGCTGAGAGGAAAGTGTTGCTATTTGTTTTCCCAATCTCCTTCTGCAGTGTAATAACGCAAACTTCACTGCTGACCTTGGAGGCGAGCGCTGCTCTGCGGAGTGCCCCAGAATCCCCAGAGCTGCCCTATACCAGTGGGCCTGCCGGATGCCCTGTCTTACAAACCAACTCAAAATGCAAGAAAAATGCTAAAAAACTTACAAAAAAAAAAAAAAAAATTTTGTTTTTCATGTGTGAAGTGACTCACTCAATGGGTGGAGGATCACTTGGCATTGCTCGGACCTGGATGCCACTTCCATGGGGCTTGGGCTTGCCTGGCGCCAGGACGATCGGCTGCGAAGTTCACAGCAAAAATGACAAGAGCAGACAGACTTTCCAGCCTTAGAACCCACGCTGTATTTGTGAGATGAGTCCACCTGAAACACGGTTTTCCCGTGAAGACTCCAGTTCCCTTTTTGGCTTCCCCTTCCCAGGCTTGTCTTGCCACTCAGCAGCGCTGAGAAATAAGTTAAACAGGAATGTGATACCAACCGTGAACTGCCGGTTCTGTCGTCGCCGTTGTGTCTACACACGGGAACAGAGGATTGGAGGAAGGGAAGAAACAGGAGGAACAGCATGCAAAAAAAGGGAAAATGGAAAAAATGGAACAGATAATATATGAGCAAGCTTTCAAAGAACATTGCGTGACAAGCAATAATAAAATGAAAGGCAAAAAGCATTTGAAGTGAGTTGCACTGTTTAGAAGACATGCCTCCAGTTCAAAAGCTATGAGCCTGAGGAAAACAGTAAATTTTTCTCTTTTTCCAGGACCTTGCCAGAACAATTACTGGTGGTTGCAAAGTCAGGGGAACAGGAGACAGGAGAGAACACCAATACCAACGATTTGGTTGGTGGGGACAAAACAGAAGCTCCAGAGCAGGATGAGGAGCCGAGGCTCGGCACGCCGCTGTTACACACTCAAACATTGCCCTCACCGGAGCACCTGTGGCCAGGAACAGTCTGCTCCCACCTCTCCTCCAGCTTACCAGCCACCACATGGCATGACGAACCATTTTTTTCAGCATAAAATATGTTCTAGAACTGGCAACTGTGGACAAACATTACCAGTACCTTTGCTGCAGCAGGTACCTGTCTGAACAGCCACGGGTAATTAAAATGTTCTGGATGGTTTTTTTGCTGGTTAGTCTGAAGCTAACTCTGCTCCATATGGACTACATGCCACTGGAAATTTCTTGGGGAGTGCTGCCTTGCCAACGGAGAGATGCTCTGTCTCTGCCAGGTGTTTGCAGCAGGCAGTTTCAAAGACTGACCCAAATCAGAAGGATTTTTCTACAGTTATTTCCTCCACACCAATAGATCTAAACCAAATTTAACCACATTGCCCCAATTTACTGGCTTGTTTAGTTGCTGGAACCTGTTTACTTTCCATCTGGAGGTAGGTGTTCCGTGACGGGTCAGTGGCTGGAGTGGGCTGGCTCCTCAGGGTCACTGAAATCAATCCCTGGAGCCGATGGCCCAGCGCAGGTGTGGCCCAGCCCGGCCCGGCTCGAGGCAGGCAATGTTTGAGTGAGCAGCATGGCGTGTGTGAGCGCAGAGAAGCGCTGCGCTGCAGATCCCCGCACGGCAGCCCGGAGCTTGGGTTTTGCAGCAACGACAGACAATTCACAGCGGCGTTTCCCCTCGGTGACATGCTGGCAGAGAACCCGGGGACGGGTCCCCTGCGTGGGCAGAGGCAGCAGTGGAAAAAGGAGGACCTGTTTCTTGGCAATTTAGCTGAGGACAGCCCAGGGCTGAATTCCTGAAGCAGCAGCAAAGACAAGAATCATACAAGGAATACACAATACTTACAGATACAAGGTCTACATGCTTTAATTATGGAAGCAAAACAAATAAACCCTGCACAGTTTAACAAACTGCACCAAGATTTGCATAACAGATTATCAAGCCATCATTAGCCTGTTTCCACTGCCGACACAGACTGTTCTCATCCTGGCAACCAAATCTAAGGCACCCTCCAAGAGGCCAGCCCTTGTTCTCCTGTGGGAGCTCTGGGGACTGCAAGGGAAACCTTCCAAAGCCACAAGGAGACCAAGAGCGGGGCTTTGTTTTGGTTTTGGGCAGCAATCCCCCAATGATGCCTCATTTTAACCAAGCAAACGGTGGAAGGGGAAATGGTGGTGGAGGTGGGGGGAAAGTCATTGTTTAGAAGGGGTTGTGAAACTGAGTATTCATTCCTGAGATAGCATCTTGGCATCTATAAATAGTCTCAATTTACTGTCTTCCTGAAATAAAAAAAGTTACGTCAGCTTTTACACTAAATAGAGAATCTGCTGGAAGCAAACTTGTATTGATGTGCTGGAAGAGATTATTAGTCAAGAAACAGTGCAAACTGGACAGTGCATCTCGCTTCCCCGTCCGGGGACAGAGACCGACAGGTTACACAAAATAAAGTTCTCAAGCGGTTGTAAGTGCGAACAAATATCCACGTCAAACAACATGTTGGCTGCAGCTGGAATGACAAAGTTATGATTAGCAAATGGTTTGGATGGTTGCAATAGGAAACACAGACTGGTTAAAGTTTAGAGTGAGCTTTCGGGGAGTCCTGCTCAGTCCCAGTGTCCTTTGGGAAGAAGGACTTGTACACACAGTGCTCCAGAGGGAATAACCTCGTGGTAAAGAGAAGAACACCCGACACTGGCGTGACACTGCAGCATCATGTGGCAAAGGAGAGAAAAACCCACCGGTGATTTGGTACCAAATCAGTGCATTCCTGTAAATCCGTGTGTGTCCCGGCCCCGCCACTGTCACAAGGAAGGGACATCCCAGCCCTGCAATGCTGCTGCTCACACAACCCGTAACTTCGAGCTGGACTGGCTAACTTCGAAGGTGCTTTCCTGAATCGTGGGTATGTGCCACCAGCTTCTGCTTCGCTTTCAAGAACAGCCACACTTTCCTGTCCGAGCAGGCACACAGCACCCAGGGATCAGCCTTCTGCGCCATGTCCTAGGACAAGAACCATCTCTTCCCCTCAAGTGCTGACCAACAAGAAGTCTTTGACACACTCCTGACTTAACCAATGTTGAACAAAGCCAAGGAAAGGCTCTGCCGTCACCAAAAAGCACTGCTCTGGTTCCAAGCCATCGGTGTGCAGAGCAGCCACGTGATCGCCCAAGTGATATCTATAATTTAAAATGGAAAGCTGGGGATGAAAAATGGGCTGGTTTACCAGGTGCAGCAAAGCCAAGAGGACATAGAAATCACATAACCAAACAGACTCAATGTGGAATTTTCTATCTTAATACCAAGGCTTCTCTTCCTGATGCCAGTGAGAAGAGAACGAAATGTGCTGTTGAGGAAAAGTAGAACACTGCCACGGCCTTCCAAAATCTCCGTGTACAAAAGCTCCTCAGAGGCCTGGTTTATAGTTACAGAAGGCACCCAAGGGAGGAACCATCAGCCTCTACAAAGCTGCGAATTTCACGTTACTGGGATTTCTGTGTAGCACTGGCCATAAGAAATAAATATCTGCCAGCAAAGACAACTCGGATGACACCCAAGCTCTAGGCACTCACCACCTCATTAGGCAGCTACGCAAGGGCACACACACATAGACACACACATATTTATAAAATTACTGCATGGAGGCAGCTGGGCAGCATTTCTCAGAGTTACGAGCTCCATCGCTGAGCCTCCTCGTTTTCTCAAATGGATTCTCTCCAACCTCAAACTGTTTGCAGAGTGTGACAGACCAGGCCCTTTAAACTTGGCCGTAATTAGTCCCCAGCCTCAAACAGAACAAGCACGATGGAGGAATATTAAAACCCCAGCAGCAAAATTGAATTCCCCTGGTTGAATGCTGGAGCTGCAGTGCTACAGCCTCACAGAGGCACTTGGTGCTGGGGCTGAGGAGCACACACAGAATTACAGCAGCACATCCGCAAAATAACAGCAAAACACGCTGCTGCCTTTTAAATTTAAAGAGGCTTTAGCAAGTATAGATATCCATTCAATATATTGCTTTTCAAATTGCTTTCTGAACTGAAACCAAAAGCCAATCTGATCCCTGACGCGTGGAGCTCTTATTCTTCCTGATTTTCCAGACTACTTCACATGTACTGACCGGGACGAGTGTGAATTCCTGCACGCTCCTGCCTTCGCAGCAGCCCGAGGGAACAGCACGTGGCACTGCAAATGGACTCCAGCTTTGGTTCAGGTCCTTGCAGCTGATGAAAAGTCCTACAAAGCCCTTCCTGGTGCTCCCCTGGATCACACTTCTGTGGGACAGCAGCAGAGACGTCACAGCTCACAGCAATGCGAGAGCTGTTGCTCTGAGAGGTGCCGGGGCTCAAACCCCAGAGCAGCACTTCCATCCGCTCCCTCACCACGTGCTCCTCGAAGGATGGATGGAGATGTCCTCTGCACTCCAAAGGCCCCGTTCTGCTCTGTACAGCGCTACAGCTTGGTGCTTAGTGTCCCTGGCCAGGTGTGCTGCAGTGGGCCCTGGAGACAGCTTGATTTGCAGACCAGATGTTTCCCAAAAATCATCACAATCTGTATGGACATTGTGTGTGACCGGAACAAAAACAGTCTGAAATTAGCACGGTGGCTCCAGTCGTGCTTTTGCACATTTCTCCATACAGATTTGGGAGGATTTTGGGTTGATTTCAAGCCCAAGCTTGCACGCACCCCACATTTCTGCTCAGCAAGATGATGGCTTGTGCACTGCTTGTGCTGTGTCACCCAAAGGTAAGGCCAGGTATGACAGGTCCTGTCTGCTACTGGCTGGACATGGGACTGAAAGACTGAATTTTATTTCCTGTCCCAGGCCTGTCAGCTCTGCCTTTAGCCCCTTTAATGCGGACACATCCTGGATGAAAATGTCAGAAAAGCACGGAATCATCTTTAAATTAACTTGACATTTTGCCAGGGACAGGCAGAACCTTCAACAGAAAGTAAAAGTTAAATAATAAATAATTTGGGGGAACAAATCCCTGGGCTGCGTTCCTGCACGGTAGCATCGAGCACCTGAACATGTCACAGCTCGATAGCAGACCGGGAACGCCGAGAGCAAACTGGGAGCGTTGGCTGCTCCCATGGATGTGCCCTTCTCCCGCCTGCGGCGTGGGCATCTCCACATCCCCGGAAAAGCCTGAGACCGTAAGAGAGTCCATCTGACCACCACCATCCACCTCTGAGCTGGCTGGGGAGCAAAAGCGTTTCCCTTTTACCATTAATTCCACGTCATCGCCAGCAGCAGTCCCAGGCAGAAGTGGCCACACCTCACCCACACCCACGATCCTGCAGGATGCAGTGCTTTAGTCATTCCCACGCTGCCTCTTCGCCTCCCACAAACCCACGGCAAGGAAATCTGAGAGAAGGATGACTGGGACTGTGCTCTCCCTGCCCACCAGCCACTGGGACTACTGTTGGAATAAACCCCCTGCAACTGCAGCTTTTCTGACACCAGCTGTCATGGAAAGGACAAATTCCTACTGAGGACAAAATCGTAATTTTTCTTGTTTTGATGAAGTTTTCTGGCATGTGAAATGCTCCGAAAACCTGCAACACTATTTTTGCTCACAGAGCTCACACTTCCGTGCGCTATTATTTTTAAGGCACCTGGGATGACACAAAAATGTGCTTCTCAGGAGACAGTGCCTGGCCCCGTGGGCGACAAGAGAACCTCACTACCGTGTGACTCTGCTCAAGAGTGATATTCCAACTCAGCATCAATTCTCAGCTCCTGATTTGGGGCTTACTGGCTCCTGCACACCTCCAAGCCAAGCAGAGCTTGCTCTGTACAAATCCTGAGCCTCAGGAAGGAACTCAGAGCTGTTTCCATGGGATGGGCTTGCTGCTTTCCAGATGCGTTCACTGAGGGGACTGAAGCATCTCTGGGAATTCTCAAGTGAAAAACCTCTGTCTGCAATGTTACAGAAATGCACACACACCCCCACGCACCCCTGCTACTCCAAGGGATCAGTGGGGTTTAAAAGATGCTCTAAATGGGCATTCCAGGGAGGACATCGGGAGCCCCCAGGCTGCTGCTAATGCTGCTGCAAAGAACGGAGAGCAGTGCCCCTGCAGAGTCAGCAGCACCAGCTGCAGGGCTGGCAACCTGCACGTGTCACCCCCGCGTCACCAAAACCGCGGCCAAGACACCTGTGCTGTCCCACCTGTGGAGAAAGCGTGGGGAACGCAGAGCTGCACCTCCGAGTGATGCCGTGGGTCCCGGAGGTGGCAGTGCCCACGGAGCGGGCAGCAGCGAGGAACAGGGAACGGCAGGAGAACGCTCCGTGCCACGGCCGAAACAAGCGCTGGGCTGTGATTAAGGACCTTTATCTCCCAGGAAACAACAGCTGTCCAAGCCCAGCGTTTCAAGGAGTGACTCCAGGGTAATTCAAATGATGCCGTTTGCTCTGCTGTATCGTATTGTACATCTTAATGAAGAAAGCCACAAGGACAATTTAACTGATAAAAAAGGGCTCAGCAGCGATAACGGCTGAAACACCAAAGGATGGCTGGAATATCAATGCTGTTGGAGGATACATGGAAAAGATCAAGCTGTCACGCAGGAAATCTTTTCAAGCACCTACCCTGAAGTGACAGAGGGAAAGCTCTAAAAGTCGTGGTGTTTGGAGACTTCACCACTGCTCAGCTTGTCCTTCGCTGGAGAAAGCATCAGGTCAGCTTTCCAAGAGCTCTCCCAGAAACTCCCTGAACCAATAAATCAAAAGGACAACTCCAAGGGCAGAATTTTCTAGGGTCACCTGCTAGAAACTGCTTCAGTGCAGCCTCTCTCCCCATGTTTTATTCAATTAAAGTAAGACAATTGTTTTTCAGAACTACTCCGTGGTTCCAGGGGACATGAACTAGGTCAGGGCTATACTAGAAGTAGGGGAAAAAAAGCAAAATAAAAGATTTCAAGCCCACCTGACCCTAAGGATTGGATTTCACTGGGCTGGCTCCAGATGCTTGGACTGCCAGGGGCTCAGGGAACACCCCTCTGGCTCCCACTGCTCTGTCTCAGACGGGAAGAACGCTGCAGCATTTGGGTGAGGATGGGAATTAAGGTATCAGGTGTCTCTCGAGGCCTTGAAAAGTGTTCCAACACTACTCTGCTGTGTAATTCTAGAGATTATGTTAACTCGACCTAATTTTTCCCAGCCACAAAGTCTCTTAACTATTGAAGGGCAGCATTGGTGCAGCTCCACGCTCCTGAGCACTGACTGGAGAGGACACACACGTCTCTGCACGACAGAGGGAGGAGAAGTCTCAGCTGCTCTGTGTGGGAAAAGCACACTGAACTCATGGGCAGAGGATGGGAAGACCCACGTCAAGAAGACTCAATGCCAGGGAAGAAAACAAAAATTTCTCTTATCAGCATTGACAGATCTTCTTCCAACAGATTGTGAGCAGGAACTGCTGGAATCAGGGAGCAATATCGTATTTTCATTACATTTCCAGCCTCCTCAGCAGTTCAAAGCCAACACAGAAAAGCACCAAGGAGGCAATGGAGACTCACTGGGTTCTGCCACCAGGGTCTGAGATCCTCCACCACTGCAAACAAAGGTGAGCGAATGACAGCCCCGCGCTCCTTACCCCAGGGACCTCTGCCAGGCTAATGACACGGCCATTTCCCACTGCAAGAACCACCTCCTTCCCTTCTTTTTGATACAAAAAAGCCGGAAAACCAGGAGGAGGAGATCCCAGAGCCCACTGAGCATCCACAAGCAAGCTGCAGCACTCACGGCAGGAGAGCAAACAACCAAAGCGCTATTTATGGGGAACAACCAACCACTTCTGGGGAGCGTGGCACGGCAGGTGAGGACAGGCGAGGACAGCGCAGGTGCGGAAGGCAGCGCTGGGGCAATCCCTTAAATGACAGGCTGATAACAACCCAGCTCCCAGAAAAAGGACAGTCATTAATGTTTGCAGGCACCAAGATTAGTTTAAGGGGTTATCCAAGCATCAAGACATACTGTTCCCTTTAGCCTTCCAAAATTCACTGAAAGCACGAGCAATTACCGTCAAAGAAAGAAACCTGCGAGCACATCCATGTACCGCCCGTGGGACACACGACCACAGCTCTTAGGGAGGCTGTGAGAAAGCTTCAAACCTCCTCTGAAACGAAAGCGGGTTAAGTCTAGAAATGGAAATCACGAAAAATGGGAGGGCGTTCACGGCAGAGCATCCCGAGCATCCCAAGCTGGGTGCCTGTGTTTGTCCTAAGCACCTGGAGGGAGGAAGCAGAGCACGGCGAGGGCTGGCAGAGCGATGGTGGCTGCTGGTGTGGTAAGGCACGTTGGGAGAAAGGCTTCACCTGTGCGTCCGTGCCAGCGGGGCCCGGCTTGGGTGCGAAAAACCTCGAAAGGAAAAGAAGCCACGAAACGCCCTGGGCAGGATGGTGAGAGTCAGCTGAGCAGCGTCATAAAAGCAAATAAAACGTGAAGGCATTTACACAAGGGGTGGTTTACAGGAACAGTAAACGTTGTGCCATTAGCTATTCAATGGTCCATCCTCACCTGCCGTTTGTCACCTCCGCCTCAAAAAAAAAAACCCCACAAAAAGCAGCAAGCAAAAGCAAAAGCAGCGGTTGGAATAGGAAAGGTCAGAGAAATGACAATGCAAATGGTTATAAATAAATCAGAAGGGTTTTCCTGATGAGTCAAGTCTGTGAGGAGGTATGAGGATGTGTCAGAGAAAGGTGTCATGATCTTGCTGGTTGTTTTTATTCATCTTTTCTCGCAAGACAGGGAAAATCTCGCAAGCTGAAAAGCAGCTCCTCAAGAAGGGGCCTATGGATGGGGTTCACTCAATAAAAACAACTGGTGGAATTCCTTTTCCTAGGAGTGAGGGACGAGCTTATCACAGAGAAAGACCAACACCCTGGCATGAGAAAAACCATCTCGAGTCACACCAGGTGAATTGAATTGCCAAAGACCAAACTTTCTGCTATAAATTGCTCAGAAATTGATATTGATGGGATGGAGGCTGAAATGACTGCCCATGCTAGGTAAGCTCTAAGGCTGTTGGCATCCTGCGTTTGAAGTACCCAATATTGGCCACCAGTAACTGAATTAATCACTTTTCCTGCCATGACAATTCCCACGTTTCAGGAACACCCACACCCACGTCTGACACGTCGAGCTGCCGGACCGGGGCTCATGCTGTGGGTGGGCGTATTTGAGGGAAAAAAAAATACTGCAAGTGATTGGTTTGTTGTTTTTCCCCAGGCTTCATGCTCTGCTTATATACATAAAAGACAATAAACATTCAGGACATTTCCAATGGTTATGAAGGTACCATACCTGTGATGGTGGTAGGGATGGTGGTGGTAGTGGTGGTGGTTGTTGTGGGAGGAGGGATAGTTGTGGGGGGATCTGGATAAAATATAAAAAGGAAAATAATAAAAAAGCAAATTAAGAAAAAAAACAAGCAGAACACAACAGCGGTCAATCGTGATCAGAGGAAAACAAGGACGCTAAGAAGCAGTGCGGGGGTCGGGGACCTTTCCTTGGCTAAACCCCAGGGGAGAGCCCAGCGGCCGCAGGGACACCGGGGCCAGGTCCTCTGCCCACGCTAAATCCGGCTGGAGAACCTGGCCCCGACCTCTCCCCCGCTTCTGCCTTCTACAATGCTAAAAAAAATAAATAAAACCCAGCATAAATTAGTCAATGAGAGAGAGAAATGGAATGGGAGAGGCATAAGGAAAACAAACTGCACGCTTTCCACAACAAAAAGACCAGTTGGCACATACAGGGGGAGACACAGTGGTGCTTTGGTGGCTGTCTAGGGATACATTTGCAAATCCAGGTGGGAGGGTTGTGTGAGGGGCCCTGCTGTGCTTCACAGCCTGAACGTTAACAGCACATGAACAGATCTCACTGTCTTCCCAGGGCCGTGAACCTCACTGCTCTTCCCCTATAAACACACGGCAGCAGGATGTTAAAACCTACTTCAAAGATGGTAACGAATACAGAGAAATGACAACATCATTGCTGAATATCAATTTCCAGGTATGAGGAATTCCACCAAGATCTTCTAATTTTTAAAAAAAGTCAATATTTTTCTGACAATTTCAGTTGCACGCTCTTGTTTTTGGTACTAGGGCATCGTTAATGAGATGTTTCTCCCTGTGACCATTTCTCAGATGGACTGGACCTGTTGAGATTCAAACCCTGCTGCTTGTCACAGGATTGATGTTACATACAGAGGCACATCCTTATCAAAACTATCGGGCAGGAGAAGGTAGATATGAGAAGATGTAAAAGAAAAAATATGTATCAATGCCCAGATGATCAAACTGAATGCGCTAAGTAGTCAGGAAGACTTTGAACTACGGATTCATTCGGCAATAATAGAGCATGAAACCTTTCATGGGCTTTTGATTTTAGATTTCCTCCGTAGCACGTCAGCTGTTCCTCACTAGCACATCTGCTACTCTTTTATCTCCGAGCAAGCTCCCTTGGATCCCCTAATTAAGATATCTGAACTTTAATTATATACTGCACTTTTATTATATTCCACCCAACTTCCCAAAAGTTAAGGAATGTCACCTCATAAGTTCGCTGTGTTATGAGCAGTCTCTGTCCTTCCCCTGCATCCCAAGGCCCTGCGCTCCTCACTCGCTCCTGACCCACACATCCTCCCTGGGAGCAGTGGGGACCCTCAGCTGAGCCACAGCACCTGGGAAGGGCCCCCCCAGACTCACACCGATGAGCCTGGCTGTGCCACGGCCTCTTCCTTCATAAGAGCAACCCAAAAAAAGCTGGTGTGCTAACGGAGCTGGAAGCTTCCAGCAATGTGTCTGCCCACGCCCATGGGGAGAAAAAGCATAAAATGAATTTTGGAAACGAACACGTTTTCAGTGTGTGTCAATGTGATTACACATCCCCACCCCACGTGGGCAGCTGGGAAGGCGATGGGCACAGCTCAGCTGCTGGAAGCCACGTCAAGCCCCTGACCTGCAGAGATGTCCCCCTGGAACAGGACTGCCCAAACGCTGCCCCTCCTGCAGCTGTGCCAGACCCTGCTCCGTGTCTGCAGCCCCCAGCTCCACCCTAACGTGGCCTGGGGAGCTCTGCACCGTGAGGAGCCACGGCCAGCCCGGCCAGGCACAGCCTCCACCGCGGCTCCTGGCGTGCCCACGGAGACGTGGCTGCACGGACACAGCCCCCGGTGCTGCTGTGGAATTGGCTGCTTTTGGTGGGGAAAGAAGGGACAGAGGTGTCAGTGCTCCACCACTGAGCAGGGCGAGACCTCCACACTGAACATCCCCTGAGCAGCAGCTCCAGCTAGGCTCTGCACCAGGAGGCTTCAGGTGATGGCCACAGCACAACCACTCCCTCCCCACTCTGGGCTTCTTCCTTCTAAATTAAGGGTTAAATGGATTCCTCATGCTGCCCAGAGCATCAGAGCCTAGCTGGATGCTCCCGAAGGTACAGAAACTGGAGATGATGGGGTGTAAAACCCTTCTCTGCCCACGAGCAGCCCCCCCCTACAGGGCAATGCACCTGCCAGAGTCCTAACCTGGAACCCACAGGTCTCCATCCCCCGGGAACCTGCATCTCCTTCCAAATAATGTTATCTTGGGTCTCCTCCTATGCTTTAATCCCAAGAGGGGGCAACCCTGAGGAAGTCCTGTGCTGTCTATTCGCGCCCACATGCAAAATACAGAGTCATTAACACATGTGAGAGCTCCCACGAGCTCTAAACCTCAGGTCAGTAACGCTGAGGACGTTCCCCCAGCCCTCCCTTGGCCCGGGACACGCACACAGAGCTACACAAGGAGGGACACCACCTGCCCCACTGCTGCTTTATAGCAGCAGCTTTCAAGGTTTCCATCTCGTGGGGAACTGCCTGTGTCCTATTCCAAGTGCTTTACTCTCTGCAGCATTGGTTGTTTCTTCAAACACTGACATAAACAAGTGGGTTTTTTACATTGTGAGCATGCAAATTACCGATCATAAATGCATATCTGACTTCATTTTGTAAACTGGAGTTCTGTGGAGCGAGAGGCACTAGAAAAACTACCCACATGATGGGATACCTGAGTTTTGCATAAGGTCAAAGCTGTTGCTGTCTTGAGTCTTTGGGTGAGTTTCTAAGACTGGGCTTAAAATCACTCCTGCAGAGGAGGCATTTGGAGAGGTCTGGGAGGCTCTCCAGTGCTTGACTGGATCAGAGCAACTCCCAGAGAGCTCAGACTGCAGAGCTGCAGGTGGCTGCTGCATGGAACAAACCACAGACCAAGCTCCTGTCCCACCTGAATGGAACCGTAGCATCGTTCAGGTTGGGAAAGACCAAGACCCACCACGAGCTCAGCCCAGGCACACACAACCGCTCTCAACAGAGAAAGTTTAAATATGCAGCCCAAGCAACAGCTCATCATTAAACTGGGGGATCGCTCTGCAAGTGCCTCCTGAATCTCCATTCCATGCAACGCCTCACGGCAGGAGCGTGAGCTTCACAGCAATGCCAAAGTAACGCAGGGGAAACCAAGAATTAAAGCAGGTACTTAATAGCACTTTAAAAGATGCTGAGGCATGTTTTAGTGTCTGCCCAGCTGCACAGACAGGCTTAAGGCATCTCATTCCTCCAGTTTATTTACTGGTTTGTAATTGTCTGGGGACGCTGGCTGATTAACTTGCTAATGAAAGGCTCGGAACGCCCCAGACCATTGTCAGGGCCACTGGAGGAGGTGTTACCAAAAGGACAAGCAATAATTGGAGAAGCGCTAGGAGAACTGCACAGTTCTCCCCATGCCCTGCCCTGCTTTCCCTTAGGCTTCGCTGGCAGCACGGGGCGGGAGCTCCCGGAGCTGGGACAGGTTCTGAGCCCCGGAGCACCCCCGAGGTTCCCCAGCCCCTACCCCAGCCCAGCGCAGTGTCGGGGCCTCAGGAGCTGCCTGCAAATCTGGCATCAAGCAAATGGTAAGTTCTGTCACAGCTTTCCGAGCAGGGCATGTTGCAATTACGTGTAAACGAGTCTAGAAGAACGGTGGTTTTTCTCACGTACCGTATACAAACAGCATGTAATCCGCATGTGATTTCCCCACCGCGTTGGAAGCCTCACAGCGGTATGTACCATTATCTGTTTTGTTTAGGTTACTAATGAGAAGGTTTGAACCAGACACTACAACGTGTTGAGGCATCTCATCATCTACTCTTAACCACCTCATGTCCGTAGGCCTACAGAGGAGGGAGAAAAAGAAACAGTCACATTACTATTTTCCTATGGTCAAGATGGCATCTTCAAAAGTTCATCCACAGACAGAAAGCCCAAACCAAGAAAAACTGTAAAGAAACAACACATACTTTTTTGCACTACTCAAGCCCAGATGCTGTCGGGCTTCCTCAATTTAAATTTATTTTAACCCAACAGGAAACTGTATCCAGAGCTTAAATTTTCTGAAAACACTAATGCAAGCAGGAAGAAAGTTCATTAGTGGTTAATCATTCGCTTACTCAGCAAACCTGAAAGCTCTGAGGCTACAGACTCAGCGTTCATCCACGGGGTGCTCTGAGGGCAGAGCTGGACAACAGAACAAGCATAGTTTTTGCCAAGTTTGAACCTTCCACAAGCTCCCATGGACCTGGTGACCTCTGTGGGGGACTGCCATGCCCTGAGGGAGCTCCAGCCCTTCTACTGTCCCCCAGCCCGCCCGGCAGCTCCTTCCTGCACCCCGGAACTGACAGAATCAATGTGGGCAGGGGCTCTGCATCGCTCAGGGAATGAAATGAGCCTGGCTTGTTAGAGCTGGTGAAGATCGGGAGCGCTGAGGGCCTTGGGGGTCTTTTGAGTTTGTGGGGGCTTTTAACATCCGTGATTATTATGTCTTTAAGCAGCAGTAAGGGCACAGATCAGCTCTTTCCCAGCAAGAAAACTCCAGCATCTTTCAGGCCACTCAAGAGGGAGCTCTTAGAAGGGAGTTTCCTGCAGCACAGGATCTCTCAGCCTGCCTGGTTCCGAGGCTGGCAAGTGGGACCTCGTGCTGCCAGAGGCATCCCACGGCTCAGACCTTTCCCTGGGTCCAAAGGGTGGATGACTGCTGTGATGCAGAAGCTCCTGATGCTTCGACATCCCAGCCATGCTGCAGGATGGACCCAGCCCCAAGTGAACTCGGCTGGGCACTGTCTGACTGTGGCTCTGGACACAGGCTCGGTGCTCTGTCCCTCACTGCCACGCCACAGGCACACGAGCGTGGGCAGCAGAAGCTCCTGAGAGTGCCCAAATGCAGTTTAACTCCAATATGGGTGGGAGGGTTTGAATGCTCCTGGCTGTGGTTTCCAAAGGGCTCTTTGTGCTGTGGAGTCCCCAGGTTCCCCAGCTGGTGCATGACACAGCAACCACTGCTCAGAGAAGCGTGTCCCTGGATGTCCCACAAGTGACCATTTCAGCATCATCCCCCTTCTGTCATAGTCTTGGGGGATTGTGCCTAATCTAACAAAATATCTGTATTAATATCAAATAGAAATTTCTCTTCTCTGGTCTTTTTTCCCTCTGAGCTTCCTTCCCCCAATATTTATGTTGCCAAATTTCGCAGAGAAATTACTTTGCTTAACTGGAGAAACCTCCTCCTTCTTCTAAAACCTCTACATGAAATTTCATGAAATCTCTGTCTAAAAAGATGGAGCTGAACACGGCTCGTTCTTTTACTGTGCATTTTCTTGGCTTTGGGAGACCCAGGTGAAGTGACCTAGAGAAGCCACCTCCCAGCACATCACCAGCGTCACGCAACGAGCAGTGGCAAGCTGCCAGGGAGATGTGCCTGTCCTATTTAACATGGGAATGTCTTACTCATAGCCTGCAAGGAAAAAATGTAGAGAAGCCTGTTCATTAGAGTCCCAGCTGATAGCAAACGGGAGGCACTGCAGGTACCCAGGGGAGCAGGAGTGCAGAGGGGCTTGGCAGGCTCTGAGCAGGGAATCACTCCTAAACGGAATTCAGCAGGGACGTGCCAGGCTCTGATGAGCAGGGAAGGGACTGGCCTCGTGCCCAACAGCAGAATCTGGGAAGTGGGAATCAAACAAATACTATGGGGATCAAGAAAATGCTGTGGGGAGGAGATGGAGGCTGCTGGGGAGGACGAGGGCAGCCTGAGCCTCCTCGGTGCCCGCCTTGCCCACGCCGCCGAGCTGGACGGGCTCCAGCTCCCCACGCCCCAGCTCTGGGCACGCTACCAAGGAGGCACTGACAGATCTTAGGGATGTTTGCAGAAATCTTATGGACATGATGAAAATAAAGGAGGATAGTAAATACTTGACAGCCACAAATCCAAGTGGAAGAGAAAGTATTTTAAAAAAAAAATAAAGCCGACAAAACTTAAATTAGAACAGCAATGAAAGTGTGAGAGAAAATCTACCCTCCCTTGCCAGGATTTTCCTGATGCATAAATTTCTTCAACTGCCTAAGAAAGCCTCAAGGGCTTGGCAAGAAGAGGAGAAAGAATAAAACTGGCATTCTATAAAAACCACACGGGGCACCAAGAGGGAGGAAAACCATCACACAGTCAGTACAAGCAGAAGGACAGACTGCCTTACCTGGGGATCCATCCCACTTCCCCAAGGGCTCAGTGCTGCGGTGCCAGGCTGCCTCCTCGCACCAGCACCTCATGGGCCACAACTGCAGCCCCTGACCTCGCCCGTGCAGATTAACCAAACCCAATTAATTGCACATTAATGCCACCCAAGCCATTCCCTGGGGAAAGAGGTGCCCAGTTGGGAGCTTTTCCCTTCTGCACCCAAAGGCTGCACAGTGACAGCGAAGAGCTCTCCTAGGAGCTCTTCCAGTGGAAATCCCTTGGCCATTAGGTGCACAGAATAAATGCAAATCAAAGCAGATGTTTGGGTGCAGGAAGCCTCTCTCCACTCTGGGACACTTTTTGCAGCAGAGAATGGCCACAGAACAGTGGCCACGCAGTGTCCCGTCACCCTCGGCCGTCCCTGGGAAGGGTCCAACTTACTGTGGCTTTCCAAAGGCTGTGCAGGTCAGCTCCAGCGGCTCCCCTTCTCTTGTCAGGCCTTGCAAGGGGTAATTCTGAGAAACCCGCACTTGAGGCTTATCTGCAGGACACAAAACACGGCTCTGTGAGCCCTGGGCCGCGCTCCCGCCGCTCCCCTCGCCCGCTCGGTGCCGGCAGCGGGACACGGTGGAGCTGGCGGCACCGCAATTCCCGCGGCGGCACCGCGCGCTCCAGGAAGGGCTTGTGCTGCACAGCTCATCTCTGAGCTCGCTCAAGCTCAAAGGAACTCGTTTGCCTTCGCACTAGGGGAATCTGGAGAGACCCGCGGTGCCAGGAACTGACGGGTTTTGTGTGTATCAGCGATTCCTGCGCCACAGCACCCGCGGTCCACGAGTGTTAACACGCTGGGCTGGACAAGAGATGCTTGTTAGAGAC
Organism: Origma solitaria; assembly: GCA_013397895.1. NCBI lineage: Eukaryota > Metazoa > Chordata > Aves > Passeriformes > Acanthizidae > Origma > Origma solitaria. Next base: position 490,494 of record VZRL01004440.1, read on the forward strand.
ACAAACAGAGCCACGGCCACCACTGCCTCTGTGTAAACAGCAGGAGGTTGTATTTAGTCCAGACGAAGCTCCTCTAAATCCTACAATAAACAGAGAATTAAAGCATGGGTAGTTAGGGAGCCAACTCAAAAACACTTTAGTAAGACCTTGCAGGAAAAAAAAGAGCCAAACCACAAACCTAGAGTCCACAATTAAAAAATTCATTACCTCCCATGACTGAAACAGAGATTAAAAACACAATCTGAGCTGTAGCTAAAACATTATCAGCGCAGGAAATCAATTCAAGGCTACAAGTGCCATTAAGCCACAGATATTTTTCAGGAATTTACTCAACTGTAAGGAACAAAGGAAGGAAAAAAATCAGTATGCATAAAGGTTGAAACCATTTAAATGTTTCTATTTCCTTTGAGAGTAACTGCTACCCAAAATATTGGCTGGCTGCATTTTATTAACTGTGTTTAACTCATTAACATGCCTCCTATGGAATAATAGAGATTAGAAAAAAAACCCTGCGTGTCAGGATTTAACCAATTTAAACTCTCATAATTTTCAGTAATGGAATAAGCTACACAAGTAAATCCTCTCCCGAGATGACTCTACCACAACATTTCATCAACTAATCCCTGCTGCAGATGCCTTCTGCAGCTCTGGAACTGGGGTGTCTGTGGGCTGGGGGTGGCGGCAGCCCTGTGGCACTTTGGGGTGTCACCGGCTGAGGGGACAAGTCCCAATCCCACAGGAAATGGGGCAGCTTTGCAGTGCTGGAAACGCACTCCAGCCCTGAGTGGCAATAGTGCTGCACAAGGAGCACGGGAGGACAAGTTCATCGCAGTGTTATGCAGCAAATAAATCACCCGCCACATCCCCAGCACTGTGCTCACCACTCCCGTCCACAGCTCCCACCCCCACAGCCATCTGCTCCCATCTCGATGTGCTCTGCGGCACGAGCCCGCGCCAGAACACGGACGGTGCTTAGATCCTCTGTGGAAGAAGCAGGGAACCTTCCCAGCCCAGCTCGCTCGGCACACGGGGACTGAAACACCTCTTCTCGCTGTGTGCCTCTCCTGCTGCACCCCCTTCCCATTAGGTAAGTTTAGTATTTCTAATGAGCTGTTTACTAATGACAATTACTTATGGAAATCAGGAGGAATACACCCAGGCTCTCCGTACTGAGAATGAACTGCCATCTCTGTGAGCTCCCTCCGAGCTGGGTGAGCCCTTCCAGTGCCACTGTCCAGCCCCAGGGGCTCCATCAAACCAGCAATGGCAGCGAGTGGACCTGCCCCATTCGGGTCCAGGCACCATCAAGGTGTCACCTGCAACAGGAATTTGTGTTTATCAGCATATGCGCCTGCACTGCTGAGCACGAGAGCTCCCAACAGTCACCACAGCTAAGGACTTGTCAGCACACCGGGAATTGCTGAGGGCGCTTAGGAAACCCTTCCCAAGCCTGACCGATTCAGAGGATGGCTGGACACTCTAGAGAACTGGCCAGCATCAGGCTCATAGCATTCAAAAAAAAATTCCACCCAAGAATCTGGAAGGGCAGTGGTGTCTTTTTTGCTTTGTTTAAGGACGTGCCTTTAGACAATCTTAAATTCTACTTCCAGTGCTCGCACCTGCCTGACACCAAGTCAGTGTATTTCCTGCAGATTATGGACTCTGAGTGTAGGTTTGTGAAATGCCGAGCGCCGTGGGACCCCGAGCCCGGCTCCTGTGACATTTAGCAGCGCGCACGGACAGAGCACTGATGGTTCCAAGGCCTGCAGCAGCTGTTTGCCACTGCCCTGCTACAGGGGACACGTTCCAGCGGCGATGGCTGTGGCTCTGTGTCGTGGGCTGATGACCATCTCGGATGGTCACGCAGGACACGAGGCAAGAAGGAGCAGTTTCACCACCGAGTGCACTCCAGCACCCCAAAATCCTCAACTTGGAACTTCACACATCACACCACTGGATTGTTACAGAAAAATAAAACATTTGCGTCTCTGCACCCCAGGCCCTGTGTGCTCCATGGCAGCCAATTAGACCCAACAACCCACAGCTATTTCCTACTACGCCTCTTCCTAGCGGCTTAAAAAAACCAGCCTCATAATTTAATAAGGCACCTTTATTAAGCTAAATTCATTGAAAAGCTCAGAGTGATATACAAGGTTAAATACCAGTCGTCTAAAGGTTACACTGTAGCAGCAACCAATTTGAAAAACTTATTACAAAGCCATTCTGCATCTGATGAGATTTCTCTCACAACAGGCGCGTGCCTGTGCGCTGGGCACCGCTGGGCACCGCAGCCCCCAAGGGACCACGCACCCCAAAATGTTCCACCTCCCCTCAGCACGCCACTGGCCACCAAAACTTGCACCCATTGACTTTCACAGCTCTCCAACTCCGGGCTTGGGAACTTACCAAACCACTCCAGTTATTCTGCGTTTGTCCCAGTTCTTCCTTTTTTTAGCCGCTTGCCCCATTTTTGTGCCATCAGCAAAGATTATTAACAGTGACTTTTTAAGAACTTCAAATGCTTCAACTGAACAGCATCAGGCCAAGCACCCAGGCCCCTGTGTTCCCTCTAAAAATACCAGCACTGCTGATTACTCCCTAATGACTATCCTTTGAGATCTGCCAGTTAGTGATTTCTTAATCCATTTAAACATGTGCTTCATCGATAATGCTTAGATGTCATTAATCAGCCAAGATAAAACATTACACCGAGTTCGGGGCCTTACAAAAGCCTAAGCCTATTATTTCCACCCGTTTCCTTTCATCAGGCCAGCCCACAGTGTCAGAGGCAGGCGAGCTCCCCACCCACAACGCGGCACCAAGGCTTTGGCGAGCCTGGCTCCTCGTGTGCCGCGATGCTCCGGGGGGCTTGGCCGCAGGACCCTCGCTGACCACCCCAGCCACAGCCCAGCCCACCCTGCCCGGAGGACACGCTCCTGCTGGGGCTGAAAACAGCCAAAAGGCTTCTTCCCAAGCGCTGCTCTGGGAAACACGCGGTGTTTTTGGCAGTGCCAGACCCCAGCCCAGAGAGAAGCTGGCAAACTGGACTCTGCCGGCAATTCAGCCCAGCAGGCCCTGCCTGTGCCGGCAGAGGAGGCGCCGGGTCCCGGTTTAAAATCCATGTTCTGATCACTGTGCGAACTGCTGACGTGCCTCCTGGCAAGCCTGACGCCAGATGGCATCCCTGGGAGCAGGATCCGCGGGCCAAGCCCTGCTCCTGCCCGCTGTGGGTAATTCCAGCCTCAGCACTTCCCAGATAATGCCTTACACATCTCCCTGCAGGTGGGCACTGCTTCCTCCAGCTCCTCATCCCTGCTCTGCTCTGCGCCCAAGGGAGCTGCTCCAAAAACTGACTTGTGGGAGGTTCTGATCTCACCGGGGGAAGAGCAGGAAAAATGCGCTCTTCGATATTAAAAGAAGTCAGCAAAGTTAACGCTGGTGCTCAGGTGTAAACACGACAGCCACCTCCATTCCAAAATCCAGCGGGGCTGCTCATCAGGAATGCGCTCTGCGTCAGAGCCAGCCCAGCCTGGCAATCCCCTGCCTGCTCCTCACCTCTGACAAGGACGAGAGGCTGCACTGCTGATTTTCAGCCAAAATACAGAAATCTATTCAATAAATAGATCCCGTGTCTAAAATAAGGAATGAGCAGGACTGGTAGATCACAGCTTGTCTGGAAGAGCCTCTCAGCCCCAAACACAACTCTGCAAAATTCACCCTTAACAAAAGCAATTTAATCATTTTGCTTGTTGCGGGAAAAGGAATGCCAGAGCCCGACAGGCATTTTGGGGATAAACATTTCTCTTTTAATATTTAAGCACACTCTGCTGCTTAATGCCTGCAAACAGCAGAGCCCCGGCCGCCCCACACGCTCCGCGCTCCCAACAACATTCCTCCGAGAAAACCTTATTAATGAGCTCACAAACGAGCACCCAACTGGGAAATGTCACAAACAAGAGTGGCTAATGCCCCAGAAAATCAAATAACTGAACACTCGGCTGATTGTGGTGCTTTTCATATTCACTAAAAGAAAAAAAAATAGCTTTAAATCAAAGTTTCTGAAGGGGTCAACACCTCGCTGAACAAAACAACTCATTTATTCGCTTTTAGCGATCTCCAGATGATAAATTACATTGATGTTAATCACTTCACTGCAAACTACGCAATTAATATTTGTACTGGATGGAAATGTAAGGATTACTGGAGATGCGGCAGCAAACGTATGTGGCCGATTTTAAACATAATTGGGCACAAAAAGTTCTGCTATCGCAACAGCAGAGACTGCAACAAGACTCCATCGGGGCAGACTTTAAAGGTACACGAGTAGATATTACAAAAATGAATGCACAGTTAATTATAACTTCAGAAAAGCACAAAAAGCCAGCCCGGAGAAAGGCCAAATCCAGGCTGCGACACTCACTCCCAGTATCACGTAATGAGAGCAGCAAACGCACCACAAGGGCTCAATTCGCACGTCTCCCAGAATATCTGGTTCCATTCAGTTCCTTAATGATATTTTAATGCATTTTGTTGCTTCATTTCCTTTCTAAAATTACACCCAACGCACTGGTCTCCCATCGCTCACTGACGGATCCAAGCCACAGAAGGAGAGGGACTGCAGCAGAGCTGGGGACATTCCCACCCCAGTGCCACTGATTGAGGCTGCCTCGGCTCAGGGCTGAGGATGCTCCTCAGGCGTGGAAGTGTCACGGCCACTGTGAGTGCCTGGCGCCCTTGGTCCAGCCCTGTTTGCTTTGAGGAGTGCTAGGGGAGAGTTTCACACACATCACACTGCTTGTTTGCAGAGATTTCTTTTCAGTCGCACACCCTACGGCCATGTGAAAGCATTCACCTCAAACTTCACCACGGGCCACGCTGTGCCAGGGCAGATATGCAACAAATGGCTTAGTCCATGAGCAGGGCAAGGTAATACCCAGCATTGTTGTTTTCTGCTTTTTTCTTGGAAAACAAATCCCACAACTTTTGAGTTGCATCTCAGAAAAAATATCTCCCTACTCTGAAATTTAGTCAGACAAAAAATACCTCATTATCCAAGCAGGCTCCATCCATCATCCTCCTGTCCTTCCCCAACACATTTCATGCTCCAGTTGGATACATTAAGTGCAGAGAAATATGACATCTGCTGAGAAAAACATTTTCTTGTGCCCTGCTGATGTTCTGAAGGGGCGGATCCGCTGTGCCCACGAGGGGAGCAGGCAGGATTTGTGGGGAGAGAACGTCAGAGTAGAGAGCGGAACACGCAGCCCTGGCACCGACCTGCCGCAAGGAAAGCAGCAAACCCACGGTGGAGACTCGGGGGCAGCTGAGCGTCTGCGAGGAAACGCCACGGACAGCGGCAGGAGAAGTGTCCTCTGCGGAACCTGCACACTGCACACCCAAACGGCAGCCGGGAAGGTGTCAGTCAGGGCTGGCTGCAGGAGCCCCAGCCCATGGCAGCACCGATGGAGACACCTGTGTGCCAGGGCAAGAGGCTCTTCCTCCTGCCCGCGCTCTCCCACTGGCCAGCAAATCATCCTCCTGAGACAGGAGAAGCCCAAGGGTAAGAGTTTGCTCTGAAATAGCCTTTTCTTTAGGCTAAAGCCCTGCAGCAGGTATGAAATGCAGGTGCCTGGCCACGCTCCAGCCCATCGAGCCCTGGAGCACCGAGCTCACAAGGCAGGACATGTTCCTGGGCCGGGGCTCCCCTCGGGCCATCTGCTGCTGCCCACCCAAGGAACAGTCCGGGCTAACGGGTTCCAGTCCCCGCATTGGAACGCAATTACTTTTAACAAGCTCAGAGTTTAATCAGAACACAGAACCAAACAGGTCTGAACTCCCTTCTTCTGCTCATCGCCCGTGCCTTTCCCAGGAAGCTCCGTGCCTCATTCCCACAAACAGCTCTGGAACAGCCCAAGGGGATGCCAAAATCAGTGCTAAGGACAGAAACCTGTGCATGGGATGCATCAGGGCCTCCAGAGCAGGAGCTGAACAAAGAACTGTGCCTTAGGGGTGCTTTGCCCTCATTGCATGGGCAACTCCTAAGGCTGCAAACCAAAATGGCCAAGGAGGGATTTATTTGAGGAAGAAGAAAAAAATAAGTTAACTATTTTACCCGAACCAGTGGCCCTCTCCTATTCCACCAAATCACCAGGATTCCAGAGAGGTTTCTGAAAGGAAGCCTCAAGGTTGTTGGGTGCCCTTTCAACCCAGGGAGTTCCAATCCCCTCACACAACAGGGCAGATGGGATTTTTTTGCTCTTCCCCGTTAAGTATTTGATCAAGCCTCACAAAGGTGCTAATGTATTATTAAAGCTAATGGAGCTCTACAAGAAATGTTAATGGACATTAAGTTTGCATAAATGAATTACACATTAGCACAGTCGCAAGAAATCTCGTATCTGTCAATTTAGGCAGTATCTGATCATTCCTGTTTTCCTCATTACAGGAACATTACTTCCCGCTACTTTCGGAGATACGAGAATTGTAACCAAGATGTTCATAATGAAACTACATAATGAAGCAGATGAAATAAATTAATACCAAAATTCCTCTTCTCCTTTCACCGTGATGTAGTTGAAGGGAACCTACAAAAACAAGGACTTTGAATCATCTCAGGCCCCGGTTTTCCAAGCACACAGCCTCGCTGTAGGGCCCACCCCACTTTGCTTTCGGGAGCTGCTGCAGAACAGAGGGATGCATGTACACAGCTGCAGAATTTCCACCAGGTGCATTTGGGACCCGAGATATTTCCAGGTGCCTGCTTGCTACTGTCATGTACAGCGGAGCAGCTCCTAAGGGAAGTGAGATGCATTATTAACAATGAACATGTCGGGAGCAGCACAGGAAATAGGTTGGCCTCAATCAGTGCTGCTGCTACAGATTCCACAGAATTCCAGTCGCTCTGATGTTACAAAACCAGTCGGTGCTCAGTGTTCACAACACACAACACTAGGTTTCTCTTGCACAGCACCCAGTTTTTGCAGCAAACTCGCTACGATAGCCACTTGCTTTGAAGTGGGACTAGAGAAGCAGTTTTCAAAGAGATAAGTAGGTTGCTAGAAGAAAAATACTCAGATTTAATCTGTTCTGAAAATTAAAAGGCCCAGCTAGAAATCTTTGATGCATATTCTATGCACAGAGAGTTATTTCATCACAGAACAAGGTAAGTATTTATGGTTATCACAGAGGGCTGGCAAAGTCATGGTTTCACCAATGAAGTGGTACCTTACATTGTGATTATGATTTCCCTGTAACAGGATACAATCCTCATCGACGCTAGAATTTTATCACGTAGCGAATGGCTCCTGAACTCCCAAGCAAACAATTTCATATGTTACGAGAATTAAAGGTTCTGCTACTCACACATGACTTCCAGGTAGCGCTGTGTCTGCAAGTCTTTGACCGCAGGGTGATCCACCAGGCAGATGACAGGGACGCCATCGTCCTCGCGGCCCACCTTCAGCTGGAGCTGGCTGGTCACCGTGTACATGTCGGACCACTGCTCCACCTCCACCTTGCCTGCGGCAGGACAGAGAGAAAGGGGTGATGGATGCACCCCTGCAGCCAGGCCACCTCCCTCCTGCCCACCTTCCCCTTGGACACCCACCCTGTCCTCCTCTCCATCGGGCTCCGGTCAATTAAAGTCCACGCGATGTTACTGCAATGATTAACAATCCCCTGAACGCAGTCCCCAAATTCCCGAACTCTTAAATCAATGAGCAACAAATCCCCTCCCACTCCTGAATCAACAATTAGCTACAAAAGTGATTAAACAGATTAAATTAATTAAAAGTGGTATCGATGGGCGGGAGCGTTTGGCAGTGCTCCGTTTGAGGGAGGGGAGCGCAGCTCTGGACTGGCTGCCTGAGCGATGCCAGGATGGAAACGAGCAGGAGACAAGACAGAACGAGACAAGACAAGACAGGAGAAAAAGGATTTTTCCAGGAACTCAGCAAGTGCCCGCTGACAGCGCAGCTCTGCTCTGATCTCAGCCTTTCTATTTAAGAATTCACAGGCAAAATACTAAGAGTAACTTCTGTAGCAGAGCTCCTCCAGACACCAAATATTGCTGTATAACATACGAGAGTGAAACAGGTGACACGCAGACACCCCTTGATATTTGGAGGAAAAGCTTTCCCATGGGCAAAGCCACACTTCCTGTGATTCACAAACTCACAGCCAAGTGTTTCAGTCTCTAGTTAAAAAAAATATCTGAAGACTGAGCAGGGTGAGCCGGTATTACACGAAGCTCAGCACGCTTCCCGGAGAACACAAAGCTGGGATGTGACTACTAACAGAAGAAAACTCAATCAAGGAGCTGGACAGGTCAGGCAGAAAGGGACAGACGCTGTCCTGCTGCCCACTGGGATGGGGAAGGGAAGCAGAACGGCATCGTTAGCTCCCTGCACATCGCGGCACTGGGACTCAGCGGGGCAGCACTCGGCCAGGCAGCAGGCGTGCATCCCACCTGCATCAGCATCCTCCCAGCGTGTGGCCTGCTCAGATGCTCTGCAGTGCTGGGCTTAAAGAGAGGATTTTATCCTGTCCTTGCAGGGGGGTGGCTTTGAAGTAATGAGTCTGGACTTGTGCGGAGAGTCCGTCAGTGTCTCAGACTGGGTAAAGCACAGAGGTGTTGTCAACCAAGCTCACATCTACATGCAGACTTAAACTAACAGCGTGTCACATGCAATCAGAGTCAGTGACTTGAATGTGCAAGCACCGGGAGCAACCAGACTTCAGGGAGTCGGAGAAACCCATCTTAGATGAATATTCAACTGAACGCAGGGAAAACGCTCTACAAACAAGGGAGCTAGATGTGAAGGTGAATTGCAAATCTTTACAGCCCAAAGCGCAGACGATCCCCCCTCGTACCTAAAACAGGGCAGAGAGCCACACAAGGCACAGAGAAATGAATTCAGTGCACAGCTCTGGGCTCCTCAAGGTCACCTGCAGCTACAGCAGGACTCCAGAACCCGGCACTCGAGGCTGGCAGGTAGGCAGAGGACCAAATGGAGTTCAGCCCCCTGTGTTAGGGAATAATCTGTCTGCCCACACAGTGCATTGTTCCTCAGCTGGTGCTCAAAGAAGCTCGTTCTACTTTTCTTCTTTTTTTTTTTCCCCTTAAACTGGCAGCAGGGAACAAACACCCGGAATTACATAAATCACTTCAGCTCCCTGAACAAAGCAAGGGACTGAGAGGGCACATCTACCGGTTAGCTCCTTGTTGCCTTTGAACCATCTGATGGTGGTGGCTGGTCTGCTGGCCATGGCGGTGCAGTTCAGCTCGATCTCCTCGCCCTCCACGGCCGTTTCCTTCTGGATATCAATTACCAAATTGCGTGGTGGGACTGCAATGGGAAACACAGCACAACACACACCAGATGAAAAAAAACATCTTTTGATCACCAACACAAGACAAAACCTTGAGGAAAACCTGTAAAATTTACTGAAGGAAACAAGCAACCAGCATTTATTTGATCTTTCAATCAATCAAAACCTTTGATAGGTGGTTTTGCAGTAATTGGAGTGAGCACTTTCACTCTCCACCTAATAATCACCGCAGTCTCACAAATTATTACTTATCAGGGTTGTAACTTTCTGTTCCCTCTCCCAAGCAGGCACGGTTCCAGGGAGAGCCGCAGCCTCCCGCGCCACTCGGGTGTGTGCTGCTATTTAAAAATCCAGCTTGACTCCGTGCACATTTCCTGACTTCTCTGACAAGGAGAGGAAACACAAAAGCTGACACTTGGCACTGCATTACTTACCAAGCCTCTAACCTCCACGGCAATTTTTCTCTCCTGCTGTTCAGCTTCAAGGCTCAGCCGTGAGTGTGGAAGCAGGCCAGCAAACATCAACCTCATTTAAGAGGCTCGAAAAGCCACTGAGCACAAGCCTGGGGTGGAATGCCATCCCTTGGGAGCAGCACTGCCTCCCACTGCAGCCCCACAAACCACCCCAAAACCACTCCAGAGAGGGGAGGGAGCCAGCTCTGCACAGACCAAAAGTGCTGTGTCCTTTGGGGTGGAGATCTGCTGCTCTGCCCAGGCACACACCTACCCCGGACCAGGACTCTCCCTAAACACAAAGCTGCAAGACTGTACTCAATGAAAAATCATCCAGCAATATGGAGAAACAGGCTGTAACTTCAGGGGGTAACAACCACTGCAGCACAGTCCAGAAATGGGACAAATGAGCTTAAAAATTAAGACATGGGAACAAGGGAGTCTTTTCCCCATGAAAGCACCAGCAGCAAGGCAAAATCCAGGAAAAAGTGAGCAGCGAGATTTCTTATGGCAGAGTCACGGCTTCAGAAAATCCCAAAACTTCCAAAGGAAACTCAGCTTTGCTCTGATCAATGTGATTAAGCAACTGCATAGTTCAGATGTGATTCACAGGTCTTCGAGCTAATGAAGAACAAATATGTATAAATACCATCCAGATGATCAAATGGACTAATTAGTCACTTGTGGCTTCTCTCTAAAAAGAACAGAACGGGCTACATATTTGAGACTTTCACATGTTCCAATTAAGCATGAATAAATCTACATATCGTGTCACAGAAGACATGAAAGTGCTGAAGCAAATGCGCAGCTCCCTCCGCACACGGCTGCAAAGGGGACACCTCCACGCCTCCCTCTGCTCTCCTGAGCTGGCAGCATTAGAAGCACACCAGCAAAATCAGTCTTTGATACAACTTCAGATCTATCAAAGGCTGGGCGATGGCCATGAGATTTTTGGTGGGGAACAAGTTCCTGGGAGGACCAGCCAACGCTGACACGGAGAGCCACTCCTCGCCCTGGGTCACCTGTTCCCCTAATAACAGACAATAATAGAAAAGACAAGGAAGACAAGCTATCCCTGTGTCTCAGAGCACAATCTCTCCATGCAGGTGCTAAGACAAACTGTACCCTGCTTCATCTTCTAATAATAATCCTCCCTCACCCTTGCCTGCTTCCTGAGCTGAGGTTTGACCCGAGTACACAATGAAGGTGACAAGAAACCACCTCCTTTATGGACGTGGGGGAAAGGCAGCACACACACCGGCCATACCACAAAGGCTTCTCAGAAACAACTGAAGTACAAGACAAGAAAACAGACTTTTCCCTCAATTCTGAAGCACTATTCATGTTTAAAAAAACCCAACAAAAACCTGCATTATGTCTCCCACATGAAAGACATGTGGTGCTGGCTTACAGGTGAATGAAATGAGTATTCTGATTTCAAACACCTTCTCAGCACTGCCAGCAGTGAAATTAAATCCAAGGAACTGTTTTTGCCTGTGTATGATTAGAGGCAGGAGCTGGAAGAGCTTCCTATGCCTGTGAGCGTTGGAAAGTGCACGGAAACTTTGAAGGTGTTGATAACTGTAATAGCTGGAGTAAAACTGCTTATAAACATTACTTAACAACGTATAAAAACCTAAGACCTAAATCTCATTAAGCAAAAGAAGGAAGATTTAAGCTAATCAGCGAGTGAGATCTTACATTAAGTCACCCTCCCTGATTCAGGTTCTCCCATTAATAGAGCCTTAAAAGCTCTGCTAATCGGCAGGAACCACTCTAATAGCAGAGCTGCTGTCACTGCCAGCGCGTCGCTCCCATGGCCACACGAGCCTGGCCGTCAGCACTCAGCACTCAGATCCTCTCCAGGCAGCTGGAGCTCTCCCAGAGCCACAGGGAATCCCATCCCAGTGCCCCTGTGTGCCCAGGGACCCCAAAGCTGCGGTCCTTACCGAGCACCGTGATGGTGGTGTAGATTTCCTGGGGCGGGTCGGTGTAGAGCTGGCAGAAGTACCTCCCTTCATCCGAGATGGAAACGTTCGTCAGGGACACTCGGAGCTCGCTGTTGGAGAAGTTCACCAGCTGGAACCTGCTGTCCTTCAGCGCTGCGGGACAAGCACAGCCTGGGTGACTGCACAGGGAGAGGCAACGTCCCCTTCCCACCATACCACAGCCCCAAAGATCCCTACAGTGTCCCCTTCCCGCCACACCACAGCCCCAAAAATCCTTACAGTGTCCCCTTCCCGCCACACCACAGCCCCAAAATCCCTACAGATGGCAGCACATCAAGGTGAGCACTTAAAGTGTCTCACCGTGGCACTGTCTCCAGGACAGGCTTATCCACTGGACATGCAAGAGATAAGAGATTTCAGTTCGGGTATAAAGCAGCACAGATTGTCCTGAAATTTTCAGTCTTTGGCCTGAGGAGATTACCTCTGAGAACACTGCACTGTCTCGGTGTCGCCCTGTTCAATTTGTTTGTGTCAGCTAAATATTTGGCACTCAATTGCAATTCACCCTGAATTACAACAATCAATTCCTATTGCAAAGTAAGATGCTCTGACTTATAGAGGGGACCGTGAAGTTTTCCATTAAGGAGAAGATGATGATTGTCTGTCTCGCCTACCTCCAGAGAAGCAACTGAACTGTAAGTGCCCAGCACTGCACAAACAGGAGAGATCTTGGCAAATGCTGTGTCCTGAGTGCAAGGGAGGCACAGGAGGAGTCACAGCCAAACGAGGAGCCATAAACTTACGCCTGAAATCTCTGAAATAGATGGTCTGCCTGTTGGGGTTCAGGAGCTGGATCACCGAGTCATCGCTGTTCTTGACGCGGCAGCTGATGGTGGCCACGTCCCCCTCCACCACTGTCACGTCCTCCGTCACCAAGTTCTGACCATCACCTGCAAGACAGAGCAAAGGTGGGACTCGAGCTCAGAAATTACACCTGCGGGTTTCATTTGGGAACGAAAACCTCCACTGCCACCAATGCAGGAACATCAGCTATCGACTCTGGGTGCCTCAACCAGCTGGGAGAGGAAGAATGGGAAAGGACCTGTGATGGGAACAGTGGAAAAAGGACTACGGCTACACCGAAAATTCCCCTCCTCTCCCAACACACAAATCTTGTTAAATTACCTTGAAAGAAAACTTGCTGTAAGAAGCGCTTATCCTTTGACTGGAGCAGACAGACTTCAGGGAATCAGTCGTTACTCACTCTGTGTAATCAGTAGGTGCTATTAATGTCCAGAGCCAGGGAAAAAAAAAAGGATCCCATGCAATTATGCTGTGGGAGCCTTGTAATCATTTACAGGTCATCACCCCAAAAACTCTCCTCCTAATGAAACGAAGCATCGCATCACTCGCACGCTGAGCCATTCGCCTCCAACACCAAGGGACGCAGGGGATGGGAGTGGGAAAAGCGCCTTGCATTTGAATTTCTCCGTAACTGTGGGGAATCAAGGTGGCAGGAATTTTGAGATGTTGATTGGCCGTGTTCCAAACAGAGCCAGGATACCTGGGCACTCGGCCACAGGTGGGTGGTCAGAGGATGCTCTGCTGCTCCACAGCCACGAGAAACTCAAAAATGCAGGATAAGGATAAAGTTTGCACACAGTAAATCTGGGGATGGTATTTAAACCCCAGCTTTTCTCTCACCCTGCATTTTCTCCGTTTTTCTTTCTTTCCAACTTGCCTTTATTATTTGACATCCCTTGGAAACTGATGTTTGACAAAAAGGTGCATTGTTTGGAAACAGAAAGATTGATAAATCATCAGTCTCCTCTCCACGCCTGATGGGCACTGAGCTGAAGTCTGGGCACATTTTTCTGCCCTCTCAGTACAAATTTTGATTCTCCAGATTGATGAACTTTGGGGAGCAACAAGAAAATATACTGTCAAACAGTAACACCTGTACTGGAGCACAGAGCCCAAGCCCGTGCCAGAGGGGAAAGAGCCTGTCCCAGACACCTGCCGGGCTCCTGCTCCACATTCTGTGCCTCGGGATGAGCCTGGTCCTGCTCGGAGCCCTCTGATGAAGATGAGCATCCAGCCTCCCCACCACGTTACCAGCACCCTTAACGTGCTGTTCTTGTCCTTAGGGACACACGTTAATGACAGCTTTAGCACTGATGGGTTAACGGTTGGACTCAATAATCTTAGAGGGCTTTTCCAACCTAAATGATTCAATTCTCAAATCCCAAAGCACTATGCAGACCCCAAAGGCCTTCACTGCAGAGCCCTACCCTGCCTGTGCCACATTCTGCCCTGGAGGTGCTGGAGCAGCCCTGCACAGCCACAGCCCGGCCTGGCGTCAGTGAAATCAAACACCTCAGAAGTGGTTCAAGCAAAAATATTAAACATCACTAACTGCTTCTGGGGAATAATTTTATCAAACCCATTCAAAACAAGGTTCTTGCACAAGGATCAGCTTGATATGTTCTCATAAACGCAATATTCCCTACAAATCATTAACAAAGCTATTAAGATTCGATTTCCATCTAAGCAATTATTGCCAGCATATTTTCTTACATTTACTTTAAAAGACTCAATCCTATTTTCAATTCATTAAACTGCTCCTTGCGTTTACTGAATTTTACATCAGCTTAGAAGACTATTTGAATTAATAAGAATTACAGTAGAAGTAATTTAGAAATAAATTATTTGAAGTTCAAGCCACTGAAGCTTTTCACGCCGGGATGCTGCTGCATTAAACCTGCCGATGGATGGCCACAGAGTGCAGTACCTCGGCCTGGGCTGGCACCAGATCCCTCTGAACAAGGCTTTTATCCGGGTTAATGATGGGCAGGGAGCACACGAAGACACGCTGAGCCCCTCCACGGCTCGGAGCAGCCGCAGCCTCCCGGGCTTTGCCTCTTTGTTGTGAATCAAAGGGCGTCTGATCGGCCGCCGTCTGCTCTGCTGACCCAAACGTGCTGCACCGCAGGCACCCCTCCATGTTTTGGGGTATCTATTCCTCTCTGACCCCTCTCATCAAGGCAGGAAAGCTATTTCCATTAGCAGCATCAATTAAAAACTCTAAATTAAACAAAAACGCAACACAAAGCAAGAACTCATTAGACCCATCCTCATTGTCAACACCTGGAGAAGGTTTTCAGTAAATATTTACGTATTTTGAGGAGCATTAAATACATACACAGCATGACAATATTTTGTAACAGAAAAGAACAGGCTGGGGAGGAGAGATGAAATTTATGAACTCAACATGGAATCTCAGGAACTGAGAGAAGCAAAGGAAATTTACTGTTGAGAACCAGCGTTAAATCCCCTGGCAATGCCTTGCGGGGTCAGAGCACAAGCAGATCCAATGGAAAGCCCTGAACAGAATGCTATGGGACAGATTTTGGTCTATTACAAGTGAAGGGACCACGACATCACAGTGTCCATGCATCAGACCAAAGCTTCCTGAGGGACTCCAAAACGAGGGACAAATCCTCATCCCAGTGTGTGATGCTCTGACAGATTCCAGCACAGACAGACTCCAGGGCTGGATTTGGAGCCTTGAAAATCTTGACCTGGAGCACAGGGCATTGCTCCAGAGGGAGTGGAACAGAACAGAAGGGAAGCCTTTTTCTGGGGGGGTCTCCAGGGTGAGCTACTGTCTGCAGGCAACACGTGCACCAATGGTAACGAGCAGGGAAACACCAAAATGGGAGAGGGAAAACACCATGTGTGCTTCCTTCATTACCCAAAGCAATTCTCCAGCCTCATTTACTGAGCCTCCCTTCGCAAGGTGAAAAACGACACTGTGTTTTATACTTACTGGAAGGCGGAGTGAGGGGGGACACAATGCTTGAGGGACTCTTTGGCTGCAACCTGTACAATTAATTTTTGCACTTGTCTTCCTGCCTTAGACCGCTGCAGTCTCTGCTCTTAAGGCTGCAGACAGACACAGATGAGTAAATTGTGTTTCAAACAAGTTCCCCTCAGCTGGACACGGCCCAGGGACCTTGGCTCATATGCAGCGGTCACATTTAAAATCAATTCTTTCTCCGCTTGTAGGACACTGGGCTAGAGGGAAGCATCAGGGAGAGAAGAGGGAAAGATTAAAATACGTGCTGGGGAGCGTGATTTTTTAATTTCTGTGGAATTTCTAACCACAGGTGCCCCAGTGTGAGCCGCAGCACTGCTGGCTCAGTCTGCAGGATCCCGACACAAACGCTTTCCAAGGAAGAGGGGTTTTCATTACACCTGAACTATGTAAGCCCATAAACCTAAACAGAATTCCTCTTAATAGATTGAGTCAGAAGAAACAACTCATGCAGACACACAAACTGTCTGTTCACATGCTCAAGGAGGAAAGCAACACAATGCTCCATCCCCAGAATTAACACAATTTAAATGTCAACATTCATCTATCAGTTTCAAGTACCTAAAAGTAATGTGGTGGTTAAAGAACCATCTAGAGCTGAGACAAGTGAGTTTATAAACACTGAGCATCCACCTCCCCCAGAAGCTTTTTCTCCTTTGTGTTCCTTCTCTTCCCTGAGCTGAGCAGCTCCTCTGCTCTCTCATCCATCACTGAGAGCTTCATCTCTTCCCTTTAGCACAAACATCACAATCAGCTTCTCGGGAAGAGAATGGGAACCAAAGAGAGCCTTGGTTGTGGACCGAACATAGGAAAAAGGAGGGAACCCAATGGCCATTTAACCACTCTGCAGATTTGCTCCTAGGAGGGAGAGGAGAACTGAGAAGGCAGTGTTGGGAGAAGCCGCGGGAGCTCTGTGCATCTGGGCTCCGAGTCTGGAGAGACTGCTTAAAAAAGCTGCAGTTGTCACACTTGAACTTTGAAAAAGAACGGACAATCCACGCTGATTGTGCTGGCAATCGCTGCTGATGGACTTAATTTCAGGCATTTTTCATGGGTGAGGGAACGGCACCAACTGGGGACCAGGCTGCCCACGGAACACACGTGTACACGCGTGGCACTCTGCAGAGGGCACAGCTGGAGGGTCCTGAGCGGCAGGGAATGGACTGGCTTGGAATGCAACGCCCGTAAAAACCCCACCAGAGGCAGCCTGGGCTCCTCCAGAGGTGTCTGAAGCACACCGGGACAGGGCTGCTCTCATCCTAACCACATCCAGGGCACTGTGAAAGGCTGGAGGGCAGGAGGGGAGGCAGCACTGCTCCTTCCACTCCCCAAGGGAAGCCCTGCAAGGACACCGAGCCTGGAGGCAGACGTGGATCCTCCGAGTAATTCTTCTCTCAGTGTGGCCCTCACCCCCAGAGGAAAATGTTGTTTTCTACCAAGATTCACAACTAACCTTTTGAAACGGCAACTTTCTGTTCTAATAAGATGTAATTACCAGCTTGGTGACCCCGAGTCAAGCCTCTCTGAGATTTTCCTGCATTCAAGTAGCTCTTATTCCCTCTACAGCATCTTCTCCATGGCCAGCAACAGACTCAGCAACTCCAATTCCCTGGCAAAGAACTCTTCAAAAAAAGTGATGGTGGTAAACAAATACAATTCTAGAAAAATCTCCCTTTTGAGTTAGCTCTGTGCAGGTCTGTCAGCTGCAATACAGCCCTGGGGAGTCTTGCCCATGAAAATCCCTATTTGCTGAGCACCAAGAGGAACAGGGACTTTTCAGAATGATGCAGCTGAGACAAACCGGGCAGAGCTTGCTCAGCGATGAAGGGAATGGGGTGTGGCAGCTCCACATCTCCCTCTGAGGCAGAGACTACAGCAAATTGATATGGTAACGCTCACCTGGTACTTGGATTTTTACTTTCAGATTTAATGTTATCCTTTCTTTGTGCTGCAGCCAGGTTTCTGAGCACTGCTCTGAGGAAGGGCACTGCTGACAGACAACTTCGCTGTGCCAGGTTTGGGATCCCCTGGTGATGCTCACAGCCCCAGTTCCCATTTAGGAGCGAAAAAAGGCGGCGGGAGAGGAATTAGCATTCACAGAAAGTGTTCCCAAAATGCTGATTTCCTCGAGTCTCCCCGACGCTGTCTGTGGGGACAGACCCGCTCCTGCCATCAGCATCCTCGGTGCCAGGATCTCATCCCTTGTCACAGCCCCAGCAGTCGCAGGGACCTCTCTCCCCTCCTTCTCAGCACATATTTTCGCGAGCGAGCACTTTCGGCACCTTTCCGCAGCGCCCGGCTCCTCTCCCCGCTCGCACCCGCCGCAGTCACACTTCCCCTGAATTACTCTCCACGCTCAGAGAGAACGTGCAAGATGGTGCTAAAAATTACTTATTGTGAGGAGCCAGTTTACGCTGTGAAACAGCCACTTCAGAGAAATATACGGCAAATTCAAGCGAGTTGTGCACAGATATTAAATTTGTGGAGAAAAAAAAATGCCATTGCCACCTTTATGGCTTTTCTGGCTTAAAGAGTAAGAATAAAAGATGACAATAGCTCCGAAATTACACTGGAGGCTGCACTGACTTTAAACACAGTGAATATCTGTGTGATGCAATGGCATCAGGGAATTCTTTCCACTGGTTGAAACCAAAATGGTACAGGGATAAAAATCCTGTGTTACGACCAAATTAAAATATTTCTTCGGATGTTAGGAGTGAAATTCTTTTTTTCTGCCATGAAAACCTCCTCACCTCTGGCCAAAGGATGTTTCAGACTGAAGGAGCTCCTTCGCCCTCCCCTCGCAGTCCTGCTGCCGCCAATCGCCCCGTCTGCGCAGATTTATGATCTGTCACCTGTGCTGGGATTAGATGTCACCCTTGTCTTTCTATTACCCAGATATTGATAGATCAAACTCCCTGGCCATACGCCGCCTGTCCCTTCAAAGGTTACCGCTGGCGGACACCGAGGATCAATATCCATCTGCTCTGTCACTGACCAGAAGGGACTTGGCAAACGTGGCACCGCAGCCCAGAGGGGGAGAATTCGGAACGGCAGCACGAGTCTGCGGCTCTGCACATCTCAGGCTTTTATTCCA
This sequence comes from Origma solitaria, assembly GCA_013397895.1. Taxonomy (NCBI): domain Eukaryota; kingdom Metazoa; phylum Chordata; class Aves; order Passeriformes; family Acanthizidae; genus Origma; species Origma solitaria. Next base: position 509,199 of record VZRL01004440.1, read on the forward strand.
CATTTCTAATGTGTTTCTAAGAAACAGAAGCAGCTGACCTCTCGCTTTGGTTCCAGAAGCTGATGGTCCATTGCCTAGACAGTAAAAGGTAACTTACTAAAGACTCTGCTGCTCCCAGAAGGTCAAAGGTTTAGCCAAGCATCCCCCGAGGACACTGCTGAGAGCAGCTCCTCGGCCGCAGCAGGGACACAGAAGATCTCCCGGGGAAGGATCTGAGAAGGGGAGGCTGCTCAGGACTCTGACGGGGCTTTTGGGGGACACTGAGGGGGCTTTTGGGGGACACTGAGGGGGCTTTTGGGGACACTGAGGGAGCTTTTGGGGACACTGAGGGAGCTTTTGGGGACACTGACGGGGCTTTTGGGGGACACTGAGGGAGCTTTTGGGGGACACTGAGGGGGCTTTTGGGGGACACTGAGGGGGCTTTTGGGGACACTGAGGGGCAGAAGTGAGGAAGAGCAAAACTGTAGGAAAGGGCAGAGCAGTGAGTGCCCCTCACCAGAAACAGTCAGGTCCCCTTCCCTCGTGCTCCCCTGACACTCAGCTGCCCCTGCCAGCCAACGCCTGCCAAGGACACCACCCAAAATCCACTGCTGCCGTGCCCTAGCACTGCTTGGAGCAGCACCAGCAAGGGAGAAGGTGTGACAACGTGAGATGGTCCCAGCAGGCTGCTGCCTCCATTCAGAGTGTTTAAATAACACTCAGTTAGGATCAACACACGTTTATTATTAATGGAGCCCTAACACAGAATTCCTTATCTGCATTTATCTTCCAGCTGCACTGCTACCAAGGACACCCAGAGCCCAGAGCCAAGGAAGCAGACCTTGATTAAACCCGAGTTTCAAACACAGGTGGGATTTCCTCTCCCCGCCCTGACTTGCTCCACGGGGAGCTGGACCCTGATGAGGAGGTCGTCGCTGCAGGTAAGAGGAGGAAGCACAGATGAAATATTCTGTTTCCACAATCAAAGAGCATTTTCAGTGCATTTCCCTGCCCAGCACAACACCTGCTGCCTCACACTCCTTTCTGTCTCTGCCACAGGGGTAAAGCTGCAGCAGCCCCTGCCAAATCCTGAGCACCAGAGGAGAGAATTTACATGTTTGCAGGTTTGTCACCATCATTGTCACCTCTGGTTTTGCCCTGCGGTGGCCGGCAGCTGCCACCTGCCTGGTGCTGAGCACGGCACTGCTCACACCTGAGCTGGCACAGGATCTGCTCTCTGTCCACCTCCTTCAGCACAGATCCGTGCTCCGGGATGGCACTGGGGACCGTGACTGGATGGGGACACAACTTGGGGACCGTCCCACGGCACCGCCCAGCAGCAGGGAGCCCTTCCACCATTCCAACCCCTCAGCCCCAGGTGCTCTCTGTCCCCTTCAAGCCCTCTGGGACGATGCCATCGCTGTTAGATCTGCTAAATTCCCGATCCGACAGCACCTGGCCCAGGTGTGCCCCAGAGCAGATTCCCATTAGCCAGAGCGGCGGGGCTTCCAACAGCAAGGAATCCTGTTTCAAGTCAGATGATGGGTTTCATTTTACTCTAATGAGCAGATATGTCTTATATCCATACCTGTAACCCATTTCTTGCAGACTTTTTCACATCCTTTTTATTTTTTACTGTCAGTAACATCTGTCACAACGTGCGGCTTAATAATCTCTTTTAAACCCAAGAAATCTCTATTTCCATACAGCACCCACGATGAATTCTGATCAACATCAGCCTGGTCTCTTCCTATAAAAAGGACCTCCTTTCAACTGCCTGCATATTTAAGTCTGAAATCTTTAGTTCACCATTGAAATAAGCAAGGGATAAATGACAAAATTAATAACAAACGTGCAAACCTGTGAAAAATGTCCTCAAAGCAAAGGACCAACAAAGAACACACTGGAATACCGTGTTTTCTTGGGGTATCCTGGCCCATTCCCATCATTTGATTCAGCACACAGCCGGACTGAAATCCCAGCACTGTCCTTGCCATGTTACACACAGAAATGACTCTGTGAGCCTTCCGTGAAACACCTGCCCAGCTGCTATCCCAAAAATTTACCGTGATGTAAAAGCAGAAGGCGAAACATTTATCAGCTAGAATAACCAAGAGCTTGTACATGGGAATGACCCATTTGCCACCAGCCCATCGAACACTGAACGAGGACCAGCTCCCCTCCACGGATTAAGCCAAGTTTCTTCTGCCCTTTGAAGTTAATTCCCAGTTTGCCACCAGGGGAGGAGAGCTGATCTCCTTCCCGTGGATTCCCAGCCTTTGGAGTGGCTTTGCTCACAAGTGTTATCTGTCCACTCTTCATCTCCCTGGGTGGGAGCGCAGACGTGAATGTCACAGTCCTGAATTTCGGAGCCCTGTTGTGCCCACGGTCACTTCCCTGGCCACCCCTCACCTGCCATGACGAAGGGCACTGTCTTTAGGGATCTCTTCTTCCCTTTTTTTTTCAAGTATGTACTCCCTTTTAATTTTTTTTAGAGACCAGAGACAAGATCTTTTCTCCAAGAACAAGAGACCCCCATCAGTGACAGACACTCCCCCCAAAATGGGTGGAAGAATCTCAGCAGCAACATCACAATCAAAGTGAGGACTCCTTCCAATTTCTACTTCCCAGGAAGGATAAAAAGGTATAAGAGAAGCCTTTCGTCTAGATCCCAGATCAGACATAATGATGAATGCTCACCTAAAGGGCAACATATTTGTAAGTTTTAAGTCTCTTGCAACATCAACTGTCCTGATTCATCCCCGCGATAAAGGCAGCTCTGAGAGCTATTTTACCATATTTATTATTTTACAGAGGAGGAAGAAAAAACGTGGAATCAGCCCTCAATCTGCCACCCGTCGGATTTATAAATGTTAGTATAGGACCAGTGCTAATGTCTCTAAACATTAATCTCCTCACTGCAGATCCTGCACGTCCCTCTTCAGCCTCCGCCCGGTGCCTGGTCCAGGCTGGGGGAAATAAAATGCAATTTGGTGATTTTTTTTCTCCCTTCATCTATGGGATTTGTTTTGACTAAAGCCATGAAAAGAAGAGAAAGGGCAGATGCTCCTGAACACATTCCTGCCTGCTGTCAGTGCTTTGCCAGCTGAGTGGAAGGCACAAAGCTCTGCTCCAGTGTTTATTTTTAAAGATGCAGCTTGCCTGATCCACGCTCATTCCTCACGCCTTGTTTTCAATAGAGGCTCTGTTCTCTTTGCTGGCTGCCAGGACAAAGGCAGAGCTGGGAGGAAGGGAAGAGAAACCGTGTTCTGCACACGAAAATAAACCCTTGGGTTTATAAACTGCCTTACCCCAATCCCTCTCACTGCCTCTGCAGGTGCAGCAACAGGACCGCAAAGCATATAACCAAAAAAATACAGTAATGATGAGAGAGAAAACAAGTCTGGATATGGTTGTCATCCCACCTTCCTCAAATCTGCACCCAAATCCCCTTGGGTGCCTGCCCCATCCCGCAGCAGGCACATCGAGCAGGCACTCCTCTCTCAGCAAGCTCTTTGTAAATTTTATCACTTATTTCTTAAAGTTGCAATTGCCTTTTAAAATTAGATTGTATTTAGTTCTTAATTAAATCGTCATCATCCTACAAAACCCCACAGGCTTTGAGGTTTAGATTGTCATTTTAAACAAAAGTAAAATGGTAAATGCCTTTTCCATCCAACACCATTAGGTATAATTAAGCAATGGGTAAAGCATACATCGTGCTATAAATGTCATTTAGTTTTACAGTGAAACTCATCAACATTTATCAAAACACTGCCTCGAGAAAGAATGAGACAGCTCCAGCAAGTGACTTCCATTCGCTGCTGCCTTGGAAGCGTCTGCTCTGAGGGAGAGCTGCAGCAGGAAGAGCCTTCCCATTCCATATTTTCATCTTTTGGGCAGAAATGTTAATTTTCTGCCACGTTCCCGTACGCGGCAGGATGGGCAGTGTGCAGCCATCGTGCACCAGTGTTTGGGGAGGGGGTCCTGGAGAGCCCCAAAGGCAACCTCAGGCAGAAGGGAGCACGAGGGGATTTATGGTGGGGGCAGGACAGTGCCACTGCTCGTCCCTGGGGACACTGTCCCTGTCACAGCACCATGGAGGGCCCTGGGCTGCCCAGCACACTCACGGCTGTCCCCACAGCCCTGTCCCACAGGTGGGAAGGCTGAGAGGAATGGCACCTCATTCCTGCTTCCAGGTGAGGCATCTCTTGAGCTGCCACCAAAGGGACACAAACTGTAAAGAAAGACAAACACCAGAACTCACATCACCAGGCACCGCCGTGCCGCTTCTATTTTAAAATCTCAACATTTCTCGTGTTCTCCCGAGGAGCATTAAAACAGTCAAACCGAACCCATTTAGAAGCAATTTTCAATTTACTGCTCCTCGACATCCACACGGCAAACACCAGCAGGCACCGGCTCCATCAATAGGGATCTGGGCACCCGGTTGCCTGCGCCGAGCCTGACGCTGCAGCTTCAGGCTCCAGGCAGAAAAAGAGATTTGAAATTGATGTTTCATCATTACCCATCATTAAAAAATTATGCTGTTGTACCATCTCAGAAGTAGCAAGGAGTGAACATTGAATGCCTCTGCAAGTGTTATTAATTCTCCCTCCCCGCCGTGGTGCAGAGGGTGTTTTTGGGCGGTGAGGTTCTCTCCTCCTCCTCTCCCTGCCGCCCCAGCCCCGGCACTGTGCCGCAGCTCTGCTCCGACATCTCCTCGCACCGTGTTGGCAAGGCAACAGCAGCGCAGGGCTTTGGGGAGCAGAGCGGAGCAGGGCAGCGCTGCAGAACCAGCGATGCCCCGAACATCGCCCCTGGACCCACCCGGGACCATCCCAGGCTGAGCGATGCCCTGGGACCCAGATGGCAGCCAGGGACCATTGAGCAGCCATGGAACTGCCTGCAGCTCCCTCTGGAAACCTGCACACGTGGCCAGAACTCGAGCAACTCCCACCCCAGCCCTTCACCTTACACACTCTCCCTCACTGCCTGTCTGTAGAAACCATTCCAATGGGACATGTGCTGGGAACAGCCGCGACTACAAAGCAAAGGTGACATGAGACAGCCACACAGCGCTTGCTGTCTTATGGAAAACCCCCCAAATCAGTGAAAATACCCAAAAAATTAATTCTTCCCCCCCTCTTTTTTCTTCCCTTCTTGTTCTCAAGCAAATATTTTCCATCTCTTATGCTCTCCTGCCTGTGGGAAGCCCTCGCTGGCAGCCTGCACAAGGATGTCCTTAGGATCGGGAGGAGGACACACTGCGCTGCTCATCCACCACATTTCCAAGCTCAGAGACAAATGAATTTTGGCCAGCACACACCTGCACTCCCCCTCAACAACCCTCCGCCTGTCCACAGGTGGTGTCAGACCTACCAGCAGGGAAACAAACTCCTCATCTCCAGCCCAGTGCAGCGCCCTGAAGGGAGCGTGGATTTACAGGTGAGCTGGAGTGAGCAGTACAGCCAGGGATTTTGGAAATGGACACTACATCTAGCACCGATCCTCCAGGTCACCTTGTTTGAAAACTGCAAATACAGAGAGGCCACTCCACCAAAAATCCGTCTTCTTAACTGCTTGAAACTAAATTTAAAATGCATGTATGCAGCGTTCCTCTCTGCTCGCTATTCTGAGCTTCTCCTTTGGCCTTATGATAAAAGAATGCAGGAAATTATAGCCAACCTTCCCCCAGCCCGGAAAAGGGAATTAATTACTGCAAGCACAAAGTCAGCGCTCTTCCAATAAACCAATGCAATCCATCCAGGCACTGAAAAGCAAGGAAAACATCCTGGGGCTCGATACCTTGCTAGCCATTCACAGCATGCGCTGCCGTGGATATTTCGGAACAGCTGTGCCCGGGACTATCACAAAGCCAACATTATCTCTGCCATTATTAGAATTAAATAAAGCCTCTCCTGCTCGATGTGCCCAGGATTACAAAGCACCTCAAACCCCTGCAGGCTCTCGCCATGCCTGCCCCCATGGTGGCTTTACCGCTTTTAGCCAGGATTAGATGGTCTGCAGCCACCAGTGGCAAAGTTCCTCAATGTGCCAAGCTGCTAACGCCCCCTCAGTGCCCCCACAGTGCTGCAGAGCTCTCTGGAACACTCTGAGGAGCCCAGAGTGGGCACAGGGAAGGGATTTGGGGCTGGGGGGCACGGCTCACATCCCAAACCCACCTTTCCAGCTTGCTCCTGCTCTTCCCTGCGCTCCTGGGCACAAAGCTGGGCGACACAGGGAGCCCTCAAAAAAACCTGGTACACTATTTTTTGGCTGTAATTTTGGACAAACCCCCTGTCTCACACCCACGAAGGAGCTCTGGGCAGCGCAGGGCTGGTGACTGCCCGGGCCAAGGGCTCAGAGCCCCAGCACGAGGCTGGCACCGAGCACGGCTGCAGGTGGAACCACATGGAGCAGCGATCAGACACAACCAACCTCCCTTCTTTCTATTTGTACACACACTAAGTGTATTTCAAATAAAAATACACTCCAACCATCAAAGCCAGGCAGGCTCCAACCCTCCTGCTGCCATGTCACAGGAGACATGAGACCTTTTACAGATGTTGCCAACAGCAGCTGAAAATCTACCAGACATTTGCTTAGCATTTCTTGAAAGAACAGTTTCAATTAGACACATTCTTCACAGTTCTCTTCTCAAACCCCAACAGTTTGAAGAGATCTGCTTGTTTTTGCCAAGTTTTCATGAACTGTAAGCCTGGCCCCCTCGCATTCAGCACATCAAGGGTAGGATATTTAAAACAAGGCTTATTTTCAATGGAAATTCTCCACAATAAATAACTCAGCAGTGCCGTTGTGAAAATTTAAGATTTCAGCAGTTGACTTTTAATCAGGAGCTGCATTTGCACCTGAGAGCAAGAGAAATCCTCCCCTTAATCACTTGCATTTAAAACCACCTTACAAAACCTGCTCTAACTCAGGGCATGGTCTGCCCAGAACCCTGATTTTCCTGTAAATGCTGCTCTCACCCAACTGGATGACACACCACATTCTGGAGCTACAAACGAAGGACAATTCCTCATGGGTATTTTTCTAGCAAGGCACTGAAACGACAGTCTGGCTCAGGCTGGCTTTTAAAAATGGTTTATAAACGTTAAAAGGATTTTTGCTGAGGAGCCACTTGGGCAGATCCTGTAGTGAAGGTGCTTTTGGGTTGGGGATTATTTTTTTTGCTAAACCTGCCAGGGCTGTGTGTCACTGAAGGGTTTGCCGGCAGGCAGCTACTCTGGAGAGCACGGGTGTCATCAATCACCGGAGCCAGGCTCTCGCTGGTTCTGCCTCGGAATTAACACCAACAGCTCGCCCCGAGCTCCAGCACCCTCCCTCAGCTCACCTCCTCGTGCTGCGCCCTGGAATCATCACCCTGGGATAACCACCCTGTGAATAGAATGCATTAAGCTCAGCTGATGAGATAAAACACTCAAGTTTTGTGGAAAAATGCTTTGACACAGACACCATATGCTCAACACCCACCATGTGAGGCAGGTGACTTCAACCAGCAAAATTTCCTTTTCCTCCTGCCTGTACTTAATTTGGGAGCAGCTCATCCTGCTCTCAGACCCTGAGCACAGGGATCTAAGCAGCGTGTGTGGGAATGGATCTGGAGCACAACAGGTTCCTCTCCAGCTGGGGCTGAATCCTCGCTGTGGATACCCCGCGGCAGCGGCGCATGGCGATGAACGGCTCAGGAGTTCGGGCTGCTTGTGAGAACAAAACAAGCCATCTTGAATCTGAAGGTTTTATGGGTATGCTGTTTCATGTAATTTCCCAAAAAACCGAATTACATTCTGCTCATTAGCAACCGCCGCTGCACAAAGCGGAGGGCTCTGCAAGCGGATTACACGCGGCAGCGCGGGGACAGTGGATAACGACTCCAGTCAAATTCTATTTTAATGCGCCCAAAGAAACAATAGCGCAATCAAACGGGGGGAGGGAATCAGAAAAGAAGGAAATTCATCTGCCATACTATTCCTTTCCATCTGAAATGCAATACAAGGAATTAAACTTGTCAGTCTCAACTGCAAACTGCACGACACAGTGGAACCACGTGCGATGCGCCCAGGAGTGTGTCCTGGCACTGCCAACCAGAGCATTTGGGAGTGCTGGCTTGCAGGAGGGGAAGCACTGGTTCCCTGAACCTTGCACCAACTATTTTCCCGGAGGAAACTGCAAGTTTGCACTCATTTACCCCAAAGTGGCAGATCCTGGTGGAGACACGAGGACACACAATGTCACCATGGGCACCACACTGGTGCTGTGCCTCAACACTGAGCCACAAACCACACTGTACCTGTTGTCTTACTCAAAATCCCAAGGACAAGAGTCTCTCCCTGGCTCAGAGGGTTTTTGGTTTGTCTTTCAAACAAACATCAACAAAACATTCTCTGACAGGCAAGTTACCCACATAGACTCGAGCCGCCCACCTCCGAGCAGCCTCGGCAGTAACTCACTGCAGAAGCCAAAGCAATTCTTACTCAAACTCCACTTCTTATTTGGAACCTACCAAGCTCTAGAGGAAAGATTCAAAATAGGGAAGCTTTGAAACACCCCAATACAAATCCCAGGTTTGTAAATAAATGGCAGCTCGGCCACGAGGACAGCCACCTGCCTGCATGACACTGTGCCGGTCCCCAGCTCTCCTGCACCCACCATCCCGCGGCTGCTTCCCCAAGACCCTCTGGAGTGGGAATGAGCAGCTCGGTCAGAGCAGCTCCTCCATCCCCTGCCACCCCACCCTACTGGGGACGGTGCTGGGGGCTGAGGAATCAAAACCTTGCAAAGCAGCAGGTGAGCGTTTTGCCACACAGACTCGCTCGGCTGAGAACACTGCTTGCAGCACTTTCCTGGTCTGAAAAGGGCTCAATCGCACCTCGTCCCCATCGCCAGAAATCATTAATGGTGAAACCCCAAAGAGCCACAGCTTCCCAGCCCTCTTCCCTCGCTGCCACCCCTCTCCCCGGCCAGAGCCTGGTCACTCTGCCAGGGCCGGAGGGAACAGGGAATGTTCCCAATGGTGATCCCAATTAACGAGCCCACAGCTATTCACGTTCAAAGCCTTCGCAGCTTCCATTGAAGGTTTCCCTTTTGTCTTGCTGTCCCTTCCCAAAGCGAGGGCTCATTACTGCTGCAGCCCCGGCTGTAATTGCTTGGGAATGCGGCTCTCGGCACAATACCCCAGAGAAGCTGCTTTATGAGGCTCCTCATGCTACTGAAGAATGCCATGAAAACCCCAATCCCAGATGTCTGGCTGCGAACCAGGGAACTTGGCCGGCCTGACGAGATTTCCATCGTGTCGCTGCGGCATCGTGCTTATGTAAGGGCGGCACTCACAAAGGGACACTGTAAAATAGAGATGCTGTCACCGCTGCCTTGGGCCAGCTCCCCTTGCAGCAAATGAGCTCCAAGTCTTGGCAGCACTTTTTACCTTTCGTGACCCACACGGGACCTAGAAAAAAATTCAGCACCTGCGCTTAAGTCTTGCCCAAGTGAAACCACAGAAGCACCTTCTGTCCATAGGGAAAAAGCAGTCAGAGCATCTTAAAACAGGGCAGGGTCAATGAACACCCAACAGAAGGGACATGGCCTGCCAGGCGAGTGGCCAGATGTGCCAAACTCAGGGCAATTTGAGCAGGGCAGGGTCATGGGGCAGCCTGTGAGCTCTTCCTCACAGCACACCAACACCTGTTACAGCAAGGAAAAACACCTTATGGATGAGATCTTCAACATCACAGAGGCAAAGTGACAACGATCTTGGAACAGAAACAGGTCAGAAGGAGCCTCAGAACTGTGGCAAGAGAATTACTTGTGCACCAACTTGTACTCCCCCAGTAACGGGCAACCAAATGACACAGTGGAATTATCCACATTAACAGCTCTCACGTGGCTCAGAGCACTCAGAGCAGGGCTTGGACCGAAGTCACATGCTCCAGTTTCTGCCTGAACTGGAAGGGATAACCAAGGGCACCGGGAGGCAGTATCGCCAGAAAAGCACCGATTTCTCTGCAGCAAACTGTGATCCTGTAAGAATCGTGCTCCTGCCAGGACAGCCGTGCATCCTCTGTGCCATCCGCCTGGCAGAGCACAGGAGAGCGCTGCCTCAGGGCTGCCCTACCCATGGTGTCTGCAGCCGCAGTGCTCCGGTGCCAGCAGCACTCTAGGAACAAAATAAACACAGTGGAGCCTCTCAGGGAGACGGCCAAGCTCGGAAAGCCAGCCCTGGGTGCAGCACCAGGAGCTTCCTCTGCGTCCCCAGGATGCTCTGGCACACCTGGAGACACAGAGCTGCTGTCCACCGCTAGAAAAGGATTTTCCTGAGTTCAGCACACCTTCTGCTGCCACTGTTTGTCATCAAACACAGCCCACGTAAGACGTGCTGAGGCGTCACAGGTACCGTGTGCCACCGGCAGTGTGCACGGGGCTCTCCAAACCATCGCTTCCCAGCCCAAAATGCACCTCCTCAACCCCACGATGGGGAAAGCAGCTCTCCTGGCTCAGGGGCAAAGCCACCGTTCCCAAGCCATTCCCTCTGTCCCACTAGGCAGGATCACTGCAGCCCTGCCAAGGACAGGGGAAAAGGGAAAAGAACTGACTGGGAAAAGGATGCAGGGAAAGTCCTTGGCCAGAGGCTCCAGACCACAGGAAATGCAGATCTTTACTCATTGAAGACAAAGCTGAATTTTCCTTGTTTGTCAGCTCAGGTCCTGCCACCACATCCCTCCTTCCCCGGGGGTTACAGCGAGGAAGGTTTTCTGCGAGTGACACCCATGGCGTTTGACAGATCGTCCTTCTGCGAGAGGGAAATGGAGGATCGGGTTGCTAAAAGCATCAGCCTGCTTATCAATCTACGAGCAGCATCTTTAAAGGTCACAAGTGGGAAAAAAAATAAAAAATCAGCTACTCATTCTAATTCCTCGCAAACAGGAGCTCGTTTTTCACAAATCCACCCTGCCGTGCTCGGTAACGTGACCTTTCACTTACAAAGAGAACAGCCAATTTCTGACTCTCATGCGTTACCCTCCCTTCTTTTCCATAAATTAAGCACAGCCTTTGTACCATCCTAACAGGCTTTTCCAGCAGTCCCCTAAAGCTGCCACAGCTGCTCTGGTTCTGCTCCTGCTGAGGGTCTGGAGCCCACTCAATGAGCAAATCGGGAAAAGCAAAACTTCAGTGAAAAATGGTGTCTGTCACCGCAGGAGTGCTGGATGCCAGTCCAACCCCCAAAAACCCCCAAACTCTGCCAACCCTTTACCAGCATGACACTGGCCTCTCCAATAGGGATTTTTAATTTTTAACCTGGTATATATGAAGACAATACAAAGCAAAGAAATTGGACAATAAGAACATGAGCTGTCCTCTCCAAACCTTTCTCAACATCTGCAAAAATACAAACCAACACTGGAGTCAAGTTGGAAGACACAAGGAAGTGAAGCTGAGCACAACCTGGAGGACTTGTGGAGCCCTCAGGGGAGATCACAGCATACCTTTTTTCAATCCTTGCCCATTTTTAACCACTCCAGACTGCCAAATCCAAGCCAGATCCATCCCCAAATGCCACTTTAGGACTGGGGATGCTGACCTGTGCTCCCATCCAAGGCAAGGAGGTAAAGGAACAGAGTTACCATCTCGAACAGCACAGTACACACCCACAAAGAGGTTTAAACAGGATTTGCTTGTGTATTTAACACAGTTGCTATGCTTTGGCAGCAACAGATGTTAGCAATGGGAGGAGAGGTTGATCTTCAACTCCTGTACTTACTCATAGCAGCCTTCATTGCTCGTGTGCTCTTTGCCCACTCGTTGCACAGCTCCAGCTCTCACAGGAGCAGAGCCCACGGCATTTACCATGGCTGTTCTGCAATTACCTCTGATTTCTGCTGAAGGTATCTGAAATGTCAGCATGGGATTCCACCCACACCCATCGCTGCCCAACTTCATTTTGGCCAGAAACGCTCCCGCATCTCCAGCCAGCCTGACAGCTCCTCCTGCCTAACAAATCAGCTTGAGAAGGGGCTCATGCTGTCCCAGAAACCATTCTTCAGCCTGGAGATGACCAAGGCTCCTGAGGCATGAGATAACCATCACCATCTCCTGGAAAACTTTATCCTGTCAGCATACCAGGCTGGAAAGCAGGAGAGCACCTGAAACTGCAGCTGTTCACCTTGCACACACGCAAGGGAGAGCGAAGGGAAGACCATCCTGGTCCACTCAGGCTGTGCTAACAAGCAGATTCTGTAAAAATATCCCGAATTCCTCCAATTACCAAAAACGGGAAGGTAGTAGCAGCCCTCCCTCGGCTCTGCTTGTGGAGGAGGGCGGTGAGTGGGTTCTGCTGAGCCATCAGGACCAACACCATTGCAGTGCTGATGAGCCACGCGGGTGCAGACCAAGGCAGAGTAAGGAGCTGTGGGAGGGGAACGACCCCATTTGCATGGAGTTGTGGGAGCTCTTGAAGGGGATCTGGCAGATGACTGCGATTCTCTCCACCCCCGGTGCTCTGGAGGTGAGTCAAAGATGAGTCAAGGGCTGCGGGCAGAGGTGAGCACGGAACGACCACGCTCGGCTGAGGCCGAGCAGCAGCATCAGCATCTTCCCCAAGCCATTGAGCAACCTCGCCTCCAGAGCTAACGCTGCTCCATATGTCCATGAATTATTGATCCCAGTCGCTCTATCCATTGCAGGAGGCAGAGCAGATCACGGGCAATCCACCCTGTGCGAAAGCAATGCTGGAAAACTCAGCACAAAAGAAAAAGTCTCATTTTACAGATTTCAGTTTAGTTGTGTGTTGCCAGCAATTCCCTTCATCCATATCGTTATCATTGGTATTTTATATCGGCTCTGTGCTTTTAATCCTAACTTTGTCTGGAAAATATTTCTGAGAGCTGCCTTTGTTTGCCACCCACCACTGCAAGGCTGCTGCCAGCTCCCGTAGCGGCACCGCCGACAGCATGTGCCAGATGAAGAGAATGGCACGTACCTGTCAGTCTTTGTCAGAGCAGCTATTTCTGGCTTAGGTTTACACGCACAGCCTCCTGCAAGCTGCTTGAAATCTCCATTTTATAGAGGGATCTGATGCTACCTGAATGCTGGCAGGTATCGGCACTCTGACAGCGAGTGGCCAGCACCGTGGGGTCCAGGCTCAGGTTGGAAAGGGCTGACTACAATGCTCAGCTCACAGCTCATTTCTTCACAGATTTAATTAACTCAAAAGCCTTTTGCCTCCACACTTGCAAAAAAAGCACTTTACATCTTAAACTAGGGATAACAAGGGCAGTAGGGCTAAATCTCCAATCAATGTACAGACACTGCAACGCTTACGAAGAACTGATGAGAAACCAAATAAAAATGCTCTTTTGTGTTCATCAGCCCTGTTATGCTCCATCCGCTGTTGTGCTTCAGAGCTCCAGCACAGTGGTGTGTCCTGGGGAAGCCTTTTGGACCGGACTTTTTGATGTACCTTCCTAAAACGCAGCCTTGAATGACTAAATAGTGCATGGAGAAACACAACCATACCCAATGCCTGCTCAGGGAAGGTCCAGGGATGAATGCCTTCTCCAGACTGTGCTCGGCTGCTGCTGAGCCTCAGCCTACTCTGGCTACCAAAAATAAAAACAGAAAACGCTGAAGATTTGGGAAGTAATGGCTTCTGGTTTTCTCAGCACAGTGATAATGCTCTGTTCCATTTGCACAAGAACTACTTCTCTTCAATAATGGCTACAAACCCTGATCCTTACCACAATCTGCCAGCTCGCCTGCACCAGCATAATTTTGGGATGAAAGCTGCAAAGGTGAAAGAGTTTCCCAACTGAAATTGTGAGAGTGGACTCGAAAATAGCATCGCACTAAATCCTGCAGCCAGTGAAAAGCCTCAAAAGGCATTTGCTGCACGTGGACTCTTTGAATCCAGTGACTTCCCTTTTCATCCCCTCGAGTGCACCGAGCAGTGAGAGAAAGTCTTCCAAACGCAGTAAAATAAAGTTCAGAGGGAGGTGAATGATTTTTAGTGCTCAAGTCAGACATTCTGATACTGGAGCTGGAACATCCTTTAAGTATCTGCAAGAGTTTTTTCTCCCACCTTTCCTCAAAGGCCAGAGGCCACTGCCGAGGGACACGGCTGATCCCTCAGAGTACACACACAACTGCTCATTACATACGTATTTTTTTAATTATATGACATCAGGGATAGCTGAAACCCCCTGTAAGTGTGTAGAGAACCGACCAGTACAGAAGGTGCTGTTGAAAGCCAGAACTCCCTGGTTTCCATCTGGAGCAGAGCTTTGACAGGCTGTTAAAGAACTAATCCACCTTTCTGCAGCAGTCGGGTATGTGGGACAGCGGCAGGCTGGCAGCTGCGGGCTCTGCCACTGCCACACCCCCAGATGCCCAACTCCGGGAGCCCTGAATCCCGGGAACGTCAGCAGCTCGCGCAGGGATATTTGTGCTTCGCTCTGTCCCAGCTGGGACTGCTCTTGCAGCCCTCAAGACCACAAAACATTTACGGGTTGGAAAAGGATTCAGCTGCTGGTCTGAAACTGGAGGACAGCAACAACAAAGAGCAGAAGATGAAGCCAAGCTGAGGTGGGAGCGGATGCCGAGACAGAAACGTGCGTGGGGAATGCGGAGGCTGCTGGGGCTCCCCATTCCCTCCTGCGGGCAGGGAAGAGCCCACCAGAGAGCAGGACACGGCACAGGCTCAGCAAATAATCAGGTTTGAGCATCCCTTCTCCTCTGGAAGCCAAGCACAGGATTCCAGGGTAAGAACAGACCAGGGCATCCCTGGGGTGGGGGAGCCATCCTCAGCATGGCACTCCCCCCGCTGGGAACATCCCCGGCACCGAGCGGCGTCAGGGAGCCTTTTATCAGGGATACGCCGGATAAAAGCTCCGCTTCTGTATGAGAGTGACCGAATCTACAGGGATATTGCGTGCAAATTGTCTGGTTAGAATAATAAATAGCGGCTTCGCCTTATAATGTCGGCCGCGCACAACACGTTCATTTGTGATCCGAGGCTCCGATTTAAGGGAGGAAGAAAGGATCCTCGCCTGCCTGGAGATAAACTTAAGTAAATAATGTTTGCCATCAACTCCAAATGAAGAATGACAGTTAAATTTTATAATCATCTTCACAGCTCCAGGACTTACTTTATATTTTCTCAGGCTCATGACCCAGGGGTTGTCATAGCAACTAGGAAATCCTACCTTATCAGCCTCTTACATTTACATTCCTTACGGCTGCTTCCCTTTATGAATTAAATCCATCACGGTCTTCTATTCTCCAAATAAGAAGTTCTTAGGATTATCTCGCAGAAACAAGGATCAAATGCTTTGATTGAAACACTATGCAAAAGCTAATTCACTGGTGGTTTTCTTTAAGGGAAGATTGACTGTGCTACAAATAAATGGCTCCCATCCAAGCGTGCAGTTGGCAGCCGCTCGCAAAAAAAAGTTTAGAGAGCAAACATGGTTTCTGCAGCGCGCTCATGTCGCTGGAGAACGTTTCTACATCTGGACACTAAGAAAGGCACCTGCTCAGCTGGGCGCTCTCCTCATTTACAGAATGTAACAGAGATTCAGTGCTCCAGAAGAAGAAATCTAAACACACCGAATACACATGGCCATCCAGCACGGGACAGACCCTGGACACTGCTGAGAGCCCAATAGTCCATGCACAAACCAGGAAATACAAAGAGACACCGAGCCCATCAGCCTGGCTGTCTGTTCTAAGATATCACCTGCAAACAGCATAACCATTACACAAGGTTATCTGTATATATATATTTGGTTGGGGGGCAAGACCATTTAACTGCTTAAATTTGATTTTTCCACATTCAATGCACTCAGGTTCAGAGTCCAGTTCAGCATTCAGAGGGAGGAGCAGCAGCAACATCACTTGTCTCTGTCCTGAACAACACAAATAAAAGAAACTTTAATTCCCAGAATGTTTTCTGCAGGAGTCTCTTGATTAACAGAACTCCTATAAACTGTAATGAATTTCAGAAAGGCAACTCTGCAGTTACAGACCTACAGGCATCAAGAGTTTAATTTACTTAATGTACTTTTTATTCATTACTGGTCCTCCACGAGAAGCTGATCACCAACTTGCAGAGTGCATTGCTTAATTATCCATGCTGCACTTCTCCAGATGAGAACTATTGGAGCTGCCTGTCAATACGGCAGGCAGGGATCGATTGATGCAGCCAGAGCCATGCCGCCGGAATGCCAAAGACAGCAGTGGCCCCGCCGAGTGTGCACGGAGCAAAACAATCAGAAACTCATCTCACAGCCTGAAAACCCTTTCTGCTCCCAGCGATGGTATCTGCTGCACTCACAGATGGTGAGCAGAGCCCAGGACTCTTCTTCATGTGCCCTACGTCTCTCTCGGTGCAAAGAGCTCCTCAACACCTTTGTGCGGGCAGCCTGCAGCCAGCACTACCCGTGTTTCTGCTTTATCTCTGTCCTCCACACAGGCAGGACAACGGAAATGTGTGTTCCAGTCCCTGCAGCTCCTTCAGTGCCCCAGGGAACAGGTCCTGAAGTCAGAAGTGATCCCTCAAGAGGTTTGCTCACCTACAGCTGCCTGGTGAGGCTGAGATTCAGAACAGCACACAATGTCAGCACAATGCATCACCTCAACACCAACAACTCAATAAACACAAATTATGGTTCCTTTGGCATCAGCAAACAGAGAGAATCTGCATTTCCGAGGAGTAGAGGCCCTAGGAAGCTCCAGTACTGACCTAGGGTGCCATTGTGCAGAGAGATCCCCCCATCCAGACCGAAATCCTGCCCACTGACATCCTCAGCTCTCACATCTCCTCTCTCCCTCCCCAGCGGCAGCAGCACCGCTGATTTCAGGGAGAGCTATGACAGCCTGAAGGGTGGCTGAGAACCTGTGCCTGCGGAGCCACGTGCCAAGGACGATGCCCAAGGACCTGTCCTTGGTCTGAGACACGGCAGTGTGAGCCTGGACACGAGAGACCCTGCTCAGCCGAGGGCAGGGCTGGATCCGCCGGCAGCAGCCTCCATCCGCGCGCCTTGCCCGGAATATTCACAATTGGTGGATCAATAATTCATTATATAATGTGATAAAAGGTAATCCACTGTTTGAAGTCAAAGCTTAAACAAACTCTGCTCAGTTACAGCGCGGTGAGGTCTCACTGAGCTCAAGACACCCAGGAAAGCCAGGAAGAGGCAGTGGGAAGAGACAGAGACATCCCTGCTCCAAAACCTCCCCGTCTCTGCTGAACAGAAACCATTCACAGATCCAAGTTAAGCCAGAAGCCCTTTGCAAAGGGATGCTAATTCAATATGAAGTAACATAAGTCAATATTCCTGTTTCCCCTTTCATCCTTTCAGCCAATATAAACTAATACAAACGATAATGACATGGCACCCACGACCCATTCAACATGCTCCTCATGTTGGCAGTTGGGTGTTGATTCTCCCCTTAAGCAGACAACTCAATTTGAGTGGAAATTAACTCTGGGCAAAGGAACACCTAAACTGCATCAGTGCAGAGCTGCAGACATGCCCCAAACAGCAGCACCACTTGCAGTGTCCCTTTTTGAGACTGCACACAGGATTTTCAATGCCATCCAGGTGCTCTGCTTGAGCAGCCAAGGCTGGAACTCAAGCACATAAAGCTGATTCTGAGGGGATTGGATCAGCCTTGCTGCCATCGCTGGACCATTTGCCAAAGGTGTCAGAGCTGCGAGTGTGAAAGCTGAAGCAACCACACACTGAAGTCCCACATTGTGAGAGGCAAACACAGCCTGCGTTTCCTTGGGCCCCTCATCTGCCCCAATTCATAAGGAAGAGCTAAAAAAGGTAAGTATCTATATCAACAAACATCTCTACATTCCCAGCCACCTCACAGGCACAATAAGCACTGACTGAGAGGTGCACGAGAAAGGGAAAATCAAGCCTCACACCTCTGCTGGCATCCTCCGAGCATCACAAATGCTTTAGCAAAGCTGGTGGCCACAACAGGGGCTTGTTCTTTGCATAAAAGGCCACAACAGCACACAAGAAACCCCGCTGATAGTTAAAAGGCACAGATCCAAGGTCAGCCAGGCTGGGAGCCAAGGCTCCGGCAATAAACCGCCAGATCTGTTCTGAAGTGGGGAAAGTAAAAGACCTTTTAATTGTCGAGCTCTAGAAGTCTTCCATATTAATTTCATGTTCACCTTGAAAGGTGATCTCTCTGCAGACCCTCTGCCGAGCACAGAGGATGGGGCAGACCACTGGCAGCAAGGAGGAATGCTTCTCCCCAGGGTTTAACCATGTGGTAATCAGGATTACAAGAGAAAGGCCACCAAACTGATGTCCCAAAGCCAGCCACCATGAAGACAGCATGCCCAGAGCTCCTGCAAGCCTGCCCGTGCCTTCACACCCTACCCCATCCATTCCCATGAACATCAAGCCCTCACCTGAGGATCTGCACGTTCTACAAAAATAGTTACTGTGGGAGAGGCTTTGTTCGTAAACTGAGTGAGAAAGTTCATTACACGATAAAAATTCCAACCGTGCTACCGGGATGTAAATTGCCTTCGTACCCAGAGCTGACATCTTAAACAGTTTAATTTAGGTACTGCTCTAAGCAGCGTTGGGTGTCTGCAACAGAAACAGATGCCTTGAATCATTTCAAAGTATGCTCCTGTCAGAAATGTCCTTTCTGACACCAAAATCAATTTCCTTCTTCTTTACTAACTACTTTTCCAAAAATAGAAGGGGAAAAGTTGCCTCATTTTATCTATTGTGAGCGGCACAAGACATGCTTTAGGCTCCAAGGAGGAAGATGGCAGCGCGCGGCACGTGCGGCTGCGGTAATTAGTGCTATTTTGATAGAGCAACTGGCAACGAGAATGAACCTGATCCATCTTCATTATGGAGATCTATAAAACCTTTGACAAGCCTCGTGTACAGGCAGACAGGCTGCTTCCTTGCATCCACGCCGGCGTTCCCGCACAGACAGTGGGATCCGGGAACGGCCATGGTGCTCCCTGCGCACTTCACGGAGCTCAGTCTGAGCAAACGGAACGCACGGGGCCGGAATGATTTTCCGCTGATGGTCAGATGAACACCTCCAGCAGTCCCCAAGACCTCGCTGTGCATATTTGAGCAGCTGTTGTAAATCACGGCTCTTCAGTGGGCTGCAAATCCAATTAAAACAAGAGGCACCGCTACCCGGCGATGTGCTGGGCACAAAAACATCCTTCCACCTCTAACAAGCAGCACCAACGAAAGCCTTCCCTTGCTCCGCAGAAGGCTGGCTGCTGCTGTGGTAGCCCCGTCCTGCCCTGTGGCCATGGAGAGGAGGGATGGGGACAAGTGCCACCAGTCCCACTCCACACAAAACATCCCCTGCATGCGGTGACGGTGCCTCCTTGCTCTTTGGCACACCTGAAACCTGCCCCGCTCCCATCTTCCCACAAGCTCCCTCACCTCTGCTCCCATTGGGATAAGCCAAGGGCCCTGACCTACCAGGGAAAGTCCTTCAGCAGCTGGAATTGAAATTTGCTGGGAATTGGGCTTGCTCAGTGCCAGCCTGGCACCCAGACATCAGCAGAGTGAGTGCCTGGTACCTCCGGAAAGCCACTCCCTCCTAGGGACAATGAGAGGCCCAACTCCACCCCATCTCCTGTGCTGGAAAATCTGATTGTGAGCCCCACAAAGAGCCTAAAGCCATAAACACCAACGGTTTGGGTCACAACAAAAACATAGGAGGCTCCCGAAAGTGACTTCTCTGAGAATGCCAGCGCTGACATCGTTACACAGGCTCCTGGTGGACTTGGCAGTGCTGGGGAAATGGTTGGAGTCAATGATCCTACAGGTCTTTTCCAACCTAAGCGATCCCGTACACTTCTACAATATTGGCTTCAGGAAGGCCTCAAAGAGCCTCAGCCCAGGGATGTGTCCATCACCAACTGCCTCCTCCAGCCTTTCAAAACGCTCTGTTAGTTTAACTCCTGCCCTGAACACACCAAAGGATTTCCAAGACTGCTTCCCTGCAAACACGCTGTGCCAGGGTCTACAGCCAGCGCTCAAACACACAAACAGGGCAACGTTTCCTAATAGCAATTTTTTTTAAGCTATACAAAGGAAAAACCTGCAAGGATTTGCGTTCTAAAAGCAAACACGATGTGGAAAACAAGCTCAAAACAAGTAAAGCGACAAAAACGCAGCCCAAAGTTCACATTCCTGACAAATGGCTTCGGAGGTTTGGAATTGCACGATGGATCAGCTGGGTAAGGGCATCTGCATATCCCATTAACACGGCCGGGAGAAGGGGCCCTCGGCAGCCTCAGCGCTCACCATCATATTTTAAGTTTATTTTTCCTTGTCTGACCAGCTCCCGCAGGGCAGGGGGGTAATGACGGCACTTCATCACCAGCCGTGGCGGGTATTTACATCCATCCTGCGAGCGACAGCTGTGTCCCCGCGTCCCCAGCCGTCCCCGCGCCGCGCGGGCGGCGGGCACGGGGCCGCGGGATGGAGTGCCCTGCAGCCATTACTCACCGAGCACTTTCATTAACAAACTGCCCTTAATTACAGCCGTAATTGCAAAATTATTTCATAGCAGCAATTATTCTTCTCAGCCCAATCCAGGCTATTTAAGCGGGACATTGTCTCCGAAAATGGCACGGCGCCAGCTCATCTCCAGCCCAGGGTTCTCATTGTGCTGCACAGCTCTGAAATGGAGCGCCCGGGATGGCTCCAGGCGGGGGGAGAGCTCCCCGACCCCGTGGGGGTCCAGCCTTGCCATGGGGGGACCCTGTGAGCGTGGGGGACAGCGTCCCACCATAGGTGACCATGCTGTGACGAGGGGGGACAAGGAACTGCCTCATGAAACCAGAGGAAAGAAAGGTCAAGAAAGGACAAGGCCCTTTGAAACCCAAACCTGGAGCTTTCCTGCACAATTGTTGGTTTTCAAAATTCACGATTTAAAGGATGATCCCAGATCATCTTGTAATGGCACAAGACCAAGACAAATGAGAGGTTTTCTCCAAAAAAGACTACAGCTTTGTTAAAAACTTCTCATAGATCATCCTTGTAACAACTTTACAGCCAGGAAGTGAATCTATTTCATTTTGATAATTTCAAATACTCCATTAATGAGAAAAATTGAGGCATATTAGTCAGTGATCTGAAATACTGAGAAAGCACAAGTTCAGGGCGAGGCTGTGAGCAATTCCCACGTCTGACAAGTCATGGGAAAGAAAAGGGGATGATGATGCAGCAGTGGGAGAAACTGCAACTGGAGTGTTTTAGACTACCAGAGAGCAGGGTTAGATGGGATATTGGGAAGAAATTCTTTCCTGTGAGGGTGGTGAGGCCCTGGCACAGGTGCCCAGAGCAGCTGTGGCTGCCCCATCCCTGGAAGTGTCCACGCTGCTTGGAGCAACCTGGGCACAGGGTTAGAATGAGATGATCTCTCAAGTCTCTCCAACCCAATCCGTTCTGTGATTCTGCGATTCATGGCCTGGACCCTCTTTCAAAAGCCTCGGACTGCTCAGATTTGCTCGATTAATTCCATGCTCTTCCTTGCTTCTGCTGCTTTCTAGCATCTGAAGTAGCTATGGCAGCTGCCAGTGCGCAGAGAAACACCCAGCATGGACAAATTCATGCAAAGTTTTCATGTAATAGAGGGGAAAAAAAAATCAAACAGCAAATCAACCTGCCATGACCTCAGCTCCTCTCGGCTTCCTACACACCAGCCGTGCTACAATGCATCTTTAATGCCTGACCTGGTTATGTATATGCAAATATTGGAGCAGCACCATCTCCGAGGCTCTGGGTGTACCTGATCTGCAGACTCAGGAGCTGGCAGTGGCTCGGGGTTTCCAGCCCATTGTGCTCCTCAGTCCCTCCTCGCTGCGCTGCCGCCAACGCCATCGCATCAGGCTGGCCATTCCTACTGCGAGATGTTTCTGAAGACTGAATGCTGGGGTTTGGGGGTTTTCTGAATCCATGTAATTTTGGAAATTCTAGGGTAATTTGTTTGTCAATTTTATTAGAAGAACGCAGCACAGACCCGCCTCTGCTCAGGGCAGTTGGTACGACAAGAACATTTCCCTGCAGAATTTCATACTTGGGAACTGCTCAGGGGTGCAGAGGTGACTCTGCTCTCACACGAGGTGGCAGCTTGGCCAACGCCACCCCAGCATCTTGGCTAAACAGGATGGAAACATCAGCACCCACGGGCAAGTGCAGACACACAGACACCTACACGTACTCTTGAACGGCTCAAATATTTCAAATCACAATACATTTAAGACCATGGTGTTACTGCACTTTTCAGTCAAAGCAGAGACATTCAATAATCACCCAGAAAAGCACCATCTGTTATGCCTTATAGCTTAATTAAACTAAAATACAGAACTCCTTAATTCTCCCAGCTCATAAAGATAAAGGTCATCCCACAGCTTTATCCTGTCCAGAAAACGCAGAGGTTGGAATTTCTCTCACCCAGACATCACTCAAATGTGGCACCATCCACCCAACACACACAACCATAATTCCAGCAGCGTGGCGATGCATTGATGGGTGGCTGACACAAGGACAACCTGAGCTGAGGGACACGAGGGTGCGGCAAGGGCTGGACCTGGCCAGGGTGGGCACCCTCTCTCTGCTGTCCAGACCCCTCCCTGTTCTGGCCCTGAGCACCTGGAGAACGCCAGTGCCAAGGTCTGTGCCCACCCACAGGATCCTGCTAAAGGCTTCTGCCCAGGCTACTCTGCTGTCCTGTGAAAGCACCTGCAAGGGCAGCACTGATATTTGAGAGTGCCCAGCACCGCAGTTTGCTCCATCCTGCGAGCCCTCCGTACTGGGGTGTCCCAGACAGGTCTCTTACACTGGAAAACCATCCCGATACTCCAATGAGGATCACCTTTGTGCCCCCGAACAGAACACTCCAACACAGCAGCACGATGGGAGGCACTGAGAGATGCTTGTCATTTTGGGAGTGAAACAGGAACTGAAAGGTTCCCTGCGGAGAGGCCTTGGAGGAGCCACCCAAACACTGTTTTTTTTCTCTTCTGCATTCGCATGCAGAGAAAAGGGAAACAAAACTGAATATGGAATGCGACTGAATGGATACAGCATAACCCAGCCTCAGCCTCACTGCAGGCACCGCCAGAGCCTCCCCACCATATGAACGGGAAATTTGAGCCCTTTCCCTCCCCTGCAGCCCCTGCCCAGCCTGCTCGGTGTGCCATTGTGGATATCACTCCTGGTCCTGTTTTCCTGTGCTGTTCTCTGGCTGGTGACCCCAGCTCAACACTCCACCCTCCCCAAAGCTGCGATTCCCCAAACCTTCCTGCACCATTACTGCTCTCCTCGGAAAGATCTCCTTTGTCTTTCAACACAGATCTCAGCAGAAGCCTCGCTAACACGCCCAAAATTCAATTATTGGCTTGTCAGCTTTCACATGTTTCCTTGTCGAGGCCTGGCTATGAGGAAAGGGGAATTAAAACCTGCCTGAGAGGTACGAAGCCTTCAGGCTGCCAGAGCACCTCAAGGAGCAGGGCTGTGTGCTGCTCGGAGATGGATGAGATGCTCCTCCGAAAGATGAAGGCTAAACACAGAGTATTGTGTGATTACGGGGGGTTTTCTTGCTTTCTGCTTCCTGTAGGTGGAGGCAAACTCCTTGCTGAAAAGAGGACAGACAGGAAAACAGCCAAAAGGTACCTGCAGCAGCTGCCAGAGAAGCATCTCTCCTGCAGTGTGCTGGCTCCTGCAGAGGAGCACCCTCGCCATGCCACCCACCCCAAACCAGCTCCCCCTTGTGCAGTCCCACCCATGGGAACAGCCCCAGCTGCTCTAAATGTCCCCACGGCGTGGCTGCCCCACAGCACTCGCTGCAGAACCCTGGAATGGCGTTTCTGCCTCACCGCCCCACACATCACCACGGCACCCAGGCCGATGCCATTTACTCGCCCATCCTTTGCCTCCCTGAGATTTTCAAGCTGCCCAGTCTGTTTTGGGTGTCGTGCCCTCGCTCCCTGGCCGCTGGCACACACAGGCTTTCAGCAGCAGAGCCATCCCACCCCCCAGCCCCATCCTGCAGCTGCAGCAGACCCGCAGCACGAGGGAGGGATGCCCACCAAGGCAGCCCGAGCCGCGGGGATATTGCCAAATCCCCGGGACAGAGGGCTCCTTCCCCTCAGAGCCATTCAGCTGGCTGTGAGCACCACCACAGCCTCTAATAAGTTGCCTAACCTTGCCCCTCTTCTCCACCCAGGCTTTAAAATTTAAAGCTCCAGCCAGCTCAACATGAATAGATGAGCAAGAACATCACACTGCTCTCAGTGTAGGTGCAGTGCTTTATATCTTCATTAATATTTCAGTCTTTGCCATCTCCTCCTCCTCCTGCAACTGGCCTCGTTTTATTTATATCTGCAGGATACCACTCTTACTTCTTCCAAGTTCTTGTTTGCTTGGAGAAAGGCTCCCTGCCGAGGGACTGCGCCTTGCCGGCGCTGCCGCCGTGTTCTGGCGCGGGGAGAACTCCAGCCCCACGGCCAGGGGACCACTGTGGTGCTTGTCCCTTCGTATGGATTGTCACACAAACGAGTGGCATTTGGGGGGCAGAGCCGGGGTGAAGGTCAGCCCAAACTGAGGGCAGGTCCAGGTCATGCCCCATGCCCTGAGACCCCTCAGACGGACGGCACAACGGAGGTCTCTGAGCCCTGTGGTCAGTTGATACTTTCCTGACTTGATTATGAAGAAATTAAATTATACAAATATTTCATTAAATATCTTTTTAAGCCTATTAATATTAATATCAATTCCGCCTCTTATGTGCCTGGCATTTAAAAATCCATTTTAAAATCTCATACTAATTTAAGATTTACATCTAGAATACAAATCAGCAAGCAAGACTCCCCACTCTCTATTTTGCCTGGCACCCATATCTGCCCAGTTACTCTTAGATGTCACTCGGTGACACTCATAGAAGATGAATATTCAAAGCGTGCTCTCGCCTGCAAATGTTTTACAGCTTTCCGGCCACTGAATTTGTTTAAAGCTGCAATTATACCGAGCAGCCAGTCCCTAGAAGACCAAAGTATTCTGTTTGTCTGCACGTCACCACATCACTCGCACACTGATACGGTTCCAAATTAATAATCAGAATTCTGTGCTGAGGGAAATAAGTGGTGCTAGAGGCGCGGGCGAGTTTGCCTTTCTGTCAGATGGAACCTTGAAGGGAGGCAGTCAGAGATGCCACCACCTGGCTCCCAAGCGATAGCCTCGCCTTTCCTCCTTTCCCACTGAACTGCCTCCGATTTACAGGCGTTGCGTTTATTTATTCCAAGAGCCACTTTTTCTGCAACCATCTTGCACGACACACGGCTTCTTTTTAATCGTCCAGAAGCCCAGGGAAAACGAAAAAATTATCTTTTCTGAGCAGCCATCCAACAAATGAAAGGCGAACAGAAAATTAGCATCGTTTAAACACTGGAGCATCAAGGAGGACAACTGGGAGAGGCTTCTCATGCTGGCCGAGCTCTCCAGTGCCTCAGCCCCTGCCCAGGATCTCTCAGAGGGCAACATTCCCTAGCTGGCACGAAAAAAAAGCTATTAGTGGCCAAGACACTTCCCCTGACACCTCTCCATCTCACAGCAGTGAGGAGCATTCCCAGGGGAGCACAGACTCTGAACAGGGCAGGAGCCCAGCAGGGTTATCCCAGCTCATGTCCTTTGGGGACAGGCCCCTCCATGGCCACCCCTGCTCAGTTCACACGGTGACAAATGATGATGGAAGAACCCTACAGGCCGTGTTTCCTGAAGAACACACCTGTGCAGACCAGGAGGGACCTGCAGGGCGGTCACTCATCCTTAGGGAGAGCTCATGGCACAGAGAGGGAGCCGAGAGATGCTCAGCACCGACCCAGAGGGCTCAGCGCTGCTCCAGAGCTGATGCTGCAGCCCCACTCACTGCAAGGACAGCAGGGAGCCCCACGGGTGCCACATCTGCCCTGCTCTGGGGCTCTGCCACCGCGGTGTGACCGAGCTGCTCCTCACACCACAGTATTTCAGACTTGGCTGCTCGGGAAGCCACAGGCAGCTCTAGTGCTCAGACTTCCTCCCTTGTACCTCCGATGACTCACGAGCTTGAATCAAAATATTTTCTTTATAGCTGGGAAAATGTGAAGCCAAATTTTCCTTCCCTCTTACAAATACAAGTCTAAGTGCTGCAGATGCAGTCAGGGAGCTGCTCCTCTCCCATCCAGCCTGCAAACCTAAAGGATCACACGACATATTTTGAAGGGCAACACCCAATTAACATCACGCTAAATAAAACTTCCTTTCATGCAGAAAAAACGGCACATCAGCAAAGCCATGGACCTCATACCAGCACTGCCTGGCTGATGATCAAGGCACAGCACAAGCAGGAGCACTGAGGGAGAGGCTGGATCTGTACCCTGAGCTCTGTGCTGACCACATCCACTGGCACTTGGGCAAAGGAGGAGAGGAGCCAGGCAGGAGAGCACAGAGGCAGCCCCAGACCGAGGGAAGGAGCTCATTCCCATCAGCACCACTGGCAATCCTTGAGACGCCGCTCTGCAGCTTCGTGCCAAGTCACTCTGGTTCTGGATGTCCTTTCCGCAGCTCCTGTCCACACTAGTTAGCCAAGAGACAGTGAAGGAAGGCCCTTCCCTGCGTGATCTGTACCTTAAACCAAACATCATTATCCTTTGAACCAGAGACACGCAGCTGAAAGAGATACTGCTGGAGTGGAGACTCAAACAGCACTTTGCTGTTTGTTTGGTACAACAAGACCTCCCCAGGACTTGGGTTGGGGACATCTCAGAGTGTGTGCCCTGCCCCAGAACCACACTGAGTATCACCAGTGCCCTCACCTGCAGCACCCAAAACACACGCGAGGCCCATCCCGGGTAAGAGGCACATCCCTGCCCAGAGCATCCCTGCCTGGAGATCCCTGCCAGCCTGGCTGCTGCACTTCGTGCCCCAAGCGCCCTCCAAGGTCACCCTGCCAGATCCACACACCTGCTGCACCTGCTCCATTCTCGTGGCAGGCAAGGCAAAACAAACCCCAGTGATCTTTATCTCATGGATTATTTTTCCTCCCTCTAAATGACACAGCAACAAAAAGCTGCCGAGGAACTTCACCAACTGAGTTTCACTTTATGGCACCAACAAGATCAGAAAACAATTCTCTGTCTTCTTGTCATGTTAAGTGTTTCAATATCCAACTCAGTGTTTCCAGCCTAAAAATTTATGAATTCAGCGAGCAGCCTGTGCAATATCTTCCTTTTCTATCCATCTACTAAGGGAAGAAATTACACTGGCCATTTGTCATGACCGTCACTCCAAAGATAAGTAACAAATGAAATAACTTTAACTTACCTTAAGAACTGCAGCTACCATAAAAAACAGCTGCATGTGCAGGTTCTGCCATGCTGTAATAAGAGATTACTTTAATTTGATTACTCAGAACAAAGGTAGTAGAGGACCTACAAACCAGGGCCAATTCATCATACTGCAGAGCCACTGTTATGTTTGGCTCATGAACGTTATCAACGTGTAGCTAAAAAACACATCGACTGTGTAAGAGAATTTACAGAACTTGTAATTTTCATCTAAACAGCACTGAGGAAATGAGATTTGGGCTGGGGAAACTCGAGTTTCATTCCCAGTTGGAAACAGCACACACATCCCCTTGGTTTCAAAAGTAAAGGGCACAGATAGTTGTTTTTCCTAAGTAAAAAGCAGAAGGGAATATGCAAAGTGCTGTTATTTAAGAAGGAAATTGCTGGGAGCACTTCTGCTCACCCAAAGAAGCTGCTGGCATCTGGCACATCCCAGCCCACAGCAGAAGGGCCACGTTTCCCCCGTGGGCAGCTCAGCTCACTGTGCCCACGCTCTGCACCGTGTGAAACTCGAATTTACACAGATGTGCTCAGGTTCGAGACACAGACGGGCGAGTTCAAGTGGCAACAGGAGGAGATAACCAACGGGACAGCCAGACCCATTCTTCAGCTGCACGGGTAACAGAAATGCTCACCTGCCACCAAAGTCGCATTTCAACACTCAAGAGGGCTTAACTTCACAAGCGACGGGGTTAGCTAATCCTGAGATGTCACCAATTTCTCCTCATTAGACATGCACACCAACTGATGCTGGATGAAGGGCTGGAGAAGAAGGAACAGCCGGGCAGCAGAGACGGGAGGAGCTGAGGGAGGTGCCAGGGGTTCACCAGGCAGAGCCCCCAGGAACAGTTCCTTGGGAACAGCCCCCGGGGAACAGCTGGGAACAGTTCCTTGGGGTCTCTTTGGGAAGGACCAGCCAGCTGAGAACAGTCTGTCCCATGAATGAGGTGACCAACACCACATTCGTCATCGCCAGACACTCAGTGCCCCTTCTCAGCAGGACAAGATGGGTTTGAGTGTCCCACCTCACATGTCCCACCCGTTTATCCACCCAGGCGCAGCGGAAGCAGCTGAGATTTGTTCATTTGGAGCAGAGCCCACACCCATCAAGGGTCAATTAATCTGCTTGTCCAAATGCAGAGACAGGAGTTCAAATTAAATCTTGAGGCTCAACTGCCTTAAAAAATTCCTTCCCCCAAGGGCTCAGCTTCGAACAGCCATCACAACACAGCAAAATAATTAATCTCTGCTCAAACAGGGACTAAATGAGACTATGGGACTAAATGAGTTGGGGAATGTCTGAGGAGGGCTCTCGGAGGAGCCGCGAGGAGCAGCATGCACAGTCTGTCAACACTGATGCTCGCCAGCACCAGCTACTAAATTTCCCGATCAGGGGCTCCATCCTGCACCAAGAGACACAGAAAATCCTCCTCTCTGAAGCACACAAACAAGGGAGAAGTGCCAAGACAGGAAGAGAGCAGGGCACAGCCCGGGAAGGGGAAACAGAGTCTCCAGATTCACTTCTGCAAAGGACTGAAGACATGCCATGCCAAGGGCTCACTTCATAAAAAACCCAGGCTTCTTGTCAGCGTCACTTTGCAAAACTTCACATCTGAAGCAGAAACCAAGGGCAAAACTAATCAAAAGGATACGGATGCTACGCCTGGAATGGGTAGGGTGGGGGGGAAGGAGGGATGGGGGCTCTGCTCCCTGCTAAATTTAGTCTGATTTTCATCTGCCTTGAAAGTGTCAGCACTCAGCAAGGAATAAAACAAGGTTAAAGAATGTGAAGTTGAAAGCGGATGTCTTCATGTTTATCTACAAAAGCAGCACAATTTTTAAGAGCATCATCCCAAGTGAGTGCGACGCAACGCTCAGCTGCCAATTTGCATAGCAAACCAGCTCAGAGAGAGGCTCTGTCCACAGCCTCCCAAACACCCACAGACCCCTCCTCCTCCTCAGTGAAATCCTCCTGACACCACAGCATGGCCCTGTTTAACCAAAGCAATTCCCTGTCTGAGAAGGGTTTGGTTTGTGACCTCCCAGTGTGGTGCAAAGGCATTAAAATAAACACCAACGAGAAAACAAACTGCTCCCTGAGCTGTCTTGGGACTTTCAAGAAGTTCAAGGGACTTTAGGTCCCCATCAGTGACTCACTGCAGCGCTTCCAGCACATCAGCACTGCAGAGCCAAGGAAACTCCAACGAGACTTGGAAAAGTTTCACTCCACAGCTTCTCCCAACTCTCAGCGAGACTAGACTACATATGGCTACTATTTTCTTCACAGCGTGTCTCATACCACTGCTTGAGAGAAACCCAAAAATCCCACATAAAATCTGTGGACAGGCTCTAAGTCGTGGTTAACCACTGAGAAGCATCTTAAAAAGAAAACCTGGGGGATTTGGCAAAGCAGGCGGAGAACCACCAGGAATCAAAACAGGCTCGTGACTCATCTGTGGCATATAACTGGCGAGAGGCACCACGTACAAGTGAAACAACCCTGGAGCTTAACGAGCTTGGCTCAAGATAGGAATACCAGCACTTCTTTCCTGGGAAAAATGACACCAGCTGCAATAAAGGTGCCCAAAATAAAGAGCCTTCCAGCGTTATTGATAAGTTCTACAAGTTTGTTAATAAAGGCTGCAAATTACCAGGCTGAAACCTGTCATTTACTAATCAAATTTAAGACTAATTTTCCTCCTACAGACACAAGATGAATTATTAATTCCTTCATATCACTGGTTAAGGAGAAGCCTCCAACACTGCAGAAGATGAGATCTTGGGAGCTTCCCACCAGCAGCACTGGGGTAGTCACTGCAGGTGACACTTTGGTGAGCCTGGGGTCTGACACTGGGGCACCGACAGGTCCATGACACCAATTTCCACTTAATGAAAATTTCACTCGGATTTATAGCCAAAATCCAATGCAAAAATGAAGTGCCAAGAAGGAATTCCCCCAACCTGTGTACTTCAGCACTGCCAGGCATTTAGGAGCCATCAGGTTTTGGAGGCTGTTTGATTCCAGCCTCTAATGAGCATCCTGACATCGCAACACAGATTAACCATCCTGGGCAGATCTCCCTGAGCACTTCTGAGCAAAAGCGAAGGCAACTGCTACCCAAGGATTTCCTACAAAACTGCACATAGAAGCACAGCTTTAACCAAGGCTCTGCTGCAGCAGAGCCATCAGATCCTGACGTTCAGGGAAGCCCAAACGCCAGCCTCAGCACCAGTGTTTGTTCCCAGCATATTAGATGAAAAGTTCCATGCTAATGTGACATTTCACTATCGTGAAGAAAGCCCACTACTAAAATTAGAACATAAATCAGGCACAAATATTCTTCCAGACACGCAATCAACTCGGCTTTCCACTCATCCTCCTTTATACACCGGGGGGTCACAGCGAATTCTGTTACAGATCTGTTAACGGCGAGCGGAGGCTACGGAGCACAGCAAACCGCACCAGTTGGCTGCAGATAAAGCCAGCGATTAGAGTGCTTGGAAATATCCCTTTAAAATCAAGATTGGAAGATAAATCCTGCCGAGTCTGGGATATTTATCCCAACGCGTTCCAACTGCAAGGCACGCCGGGGAAGGAACGACTTTAAATGCGGCATCAGCTCGTAAAAAAACAGTGTTTGCCCCGGAAAGGCCACGGCGAGCCCAGGGGCTGTTTGGGGAGCAGGAGGCAGCCCCAAGGACAGGCTACACATAGAGAAACTTCGAATTAATCCAGTCAGCCTGGGCCAAGCCCTATAAAATATTATCCATTTGTGCCCAGACCCACACCCAGACACGTGTGCGACATGTGTGCGACATGTGAGCGACATGTCAGTGACATGTGTCCGACATGTGAGTGGCATGTGTGCGACATGTGTGTGACATGTGAGTGACATGTGTCCAACACGTGAGTGACATGTGAGCGACATGTGACTGACATGTGTGCGATATGTGTGTGACACGTGTCTGACATGTGAGCGACATGTGTGCCCCATGTGTGTGACATGTGAGTGACACGTGTGTGACCTGCCACCCGTCACTGGCTAGCCCAGGGGAGCCCATCCTGCCGCTCCAGCCTGTCCTGCTCACGCCATCCCTGCCCAACCCTGTCCTGCTGTGCCATCCCTGCCCCGCCCATCTGCCATTGCCCATGTGACACACACCTGCCCTCGCCCCACGGCGCCCCCTGCAGGCACATGGGAGTCATGGCACCTGCCCAGCTGGGAGCCAACAGCGCCCCTGCTGGCTGTGACCGGGACTGCACCAAAGGGACAGTGCCTGGCAGCCCAGCACGGCCGTGCCTGGATCTGATGACAGTGTCCACACCAGGGGGACAAGCCCATAAATCCAGCTGAAATTCCCTGGCTATCAAGGAAAACCACCAAACCACATACAAACACAAACTTTGAATCAATATGCAATGAAATATAAGCAGGCCACCACAGGCCTTGCAAATTAAACAGCGTGTTCACAGCGCATCGGAACTCGGCGCATTAATAATTAGCATGTTCTTTGTTTTGAATTCAATGAATTTATATCATCCTTCAACACTGTTTAGCCAAAGCAAATAAAAACCAAGAAAATCACATTACTTTTTCCCATCCATACAGAATGATCTGGATATTCACATTCAAATTTGCCGTCGTGGATTAGCTGAAGGCAATTACTCGACTTGCTGAATTCTTTTACAATAATTTAAAAAGAGAACTCCAGTCTGTTCTAATAAGAAAAATGAAATCCCATTAGCTGCGTCTCCCATGTATATTAACATTTCTTTTGTTTAGAAAGGTTAATATCCCCCAAATAAAGGAGCACAGACTGCCTGTTAAAATAATTACATCATGACATTTCCAAAGGGTTGGCAGATAGACATGGTTTCCAGCAAAGAAACAAACAAAATAAGAGGGCTTTTATAAAATTAGCCAGACTTAAAATATGGGAGGAATTGGTAACTCTGAACACTCCAACAGCTTTTGGGAGGTTGGACTTTCCCAAAGGAAACACTTTCCAATCCCTGCTCCCATAATACATAATCAGAGTTCTGTCTAGTTATGTGGTTTGGGGAGGTTGGACCTTCAGCAGAACCCTGGAAAGCCCCAAATCCACTGCTTTTCTGTAAAACTGTACAAAATGAGAGCAGAGAGGGTCCGTTTGAGCTTCTGCTCACCGAGGAAGTGAACCTTGGACCTCCTCAACACAACAGAACAGCGTTTGAGCAGCACGAGCCAAACGCTTCATACCCAGAAACGCAGTAATATTTAAAAGATTGTGGTGCCAGGAACTCGCAGGTCCAAGGGGCCAGCGCCTGTGAGCGCTGGTGACGGCAGTGCCACCCCTCCTGGCTGGGGCACAGCCACACCGCGACAAACACAGCCGTGAGAAACCCCTGCACATCGCTGCAGCTGGAGCTGGGAATGCTTCCTGGTCATCTTCCCACCGCTTGCTCCACAAATTCCAGATGAAGAGAGCAAACAAACTCTCCACCTGCTCAGTTCTCACCTGTGATTAGGCACTGGCACCAATCACAGAACCCTCCCCGTCCTCCTCCTCCTCACTCCTTTCACAGGACCCAATGGATTTGCTTTGGGCCACCTCTAACATCACATTTGGCTGTAACACCATTTGTGGCTTTTTGCAAAAATCAGCTCTCTTCATTGCATGAAATATTTGCATATTTTAAAGCGCTTGAAAAGCAACAAATGTTACAGTTTCCAAATGATTTTGGAACAAGCACATGTAATTAGCCCTGTCTAACAAATCTGCTCCCGACTGCGGTAGTAAACAACTGAATTTAAGCCAAAACCTGTTTCAGAGACATCAAATGCCAAGGTCTGACTCCTGTTCTAACGCCCCAGCCGGAGCCTGGCAGGTAAAACCTCCTTGGGGCTTATTTGCTTTGACTGAGCCGTGTTAGAGGATGAGATGCCCTTAATTCTGTGGTTCCTCGTGCAGTAAAATGCACCATTGGGCTCCCGCAGTCTCCTCCAGCGATTCCACTGCAGTTTGCATGGAGCAAACATGGTACAAAAACATGCCCCAAACCCCCCCAAAGTGCCACCCTTCATCCTGGGGCCACCCTCCTCCTCGGGCTCCCGACCAGGGCAGGGGCAAGCTGTGAGTACAGAGTCACAAGTTAACTTATCCTGGCAAATTCTGGAAGTTACTTAAACCAATCTGCTCACGATGACAGCAGTCAGCAGCGGATTGAAAGCCAGAACTGTTTGTGAGCCCTCCAGTCAGGCTCCCACTCCCCGCGGCAGCACCTCGGGGGAGCAGCAAGGTGACAGAAGCTGACCTGTGCCCACACTGCTCTGGTGGTGACAGCAGGACCGTCCCACGCCCCATGGGCATCTGTGCCCAGCAGGGCACGGAGATGAGGAGCTGCAGCCCCCAAGCAATGGGAATGCAGCTCTGAAACTGAGACAGCCTCCACGCTGGAGACACCCAAACAGCCAACACGAGACGTGTTCATCATCCACAAGAAACTAAAACTGCTCCACAGCTTCCTTGCTCGGGAGCGTGCAGGGAGAGGGGACTCTCCTTGGCATGGCATTCGTGACACAGGCAGAAAACCAAATTTAACCAAGGGGTTCTTGGCGACTCCAAGTGGTGCAGAAACACTCTGCTCCCAGGGCAGGACGCTCTGGAAAAGGTCAGACTCATCTCCAGGTGAGAACAGCGTCCCAAGGCAGTGCCAAACCCAAGCTTTGGGACAGAGGGTGACAGGCAGGGTGAGAATCAGGACACCATCACAGGCTCCCTCCCCTCTCTGCTCTGAAACAAGGAGAGAAAACTGGTTTTTTGCAGAACCCTCTTCAACATCATTTCTGCAAGAACATCAGACTGCAATACTGCACTGTAAAGAGGTTTAATACTGATGATGAAAATCCATCTTCTCTTATTGCCTCTTCCATGGGCTGGGAATAAAGACTGCCTTCATCCTGAAAAGGTCATGTTTGCATTTCTGGTAAACACAACACTTTGTTTTTTCCTCTCCACCCAATATGCTCAAGTGAGTCACATCTGGCTGACTTGTCAAAAGATAGTGAAAGTTTGAGGAAATGGTGTTCCACAGATGTTACTACCTAAAAATAGCTTTGCCACAACTGATAACAATTTTCCAGCTCAGTGGCCAAATATTCTGCTCCAAGGCATGTATTGCCAATCGAGATTATTGCAGATGGCAAGTTCAGCAACTTGTTTCTTGTCCTCTAAAAACTTTCCTCTCCTACCATCTCCTGTCAGCGCAACCACATGAAATCATTCCAGAATTTCAACACACCTACTGTTCCATCCCATAGCTGAGACCTCTCTATCATAAACATAAATTCAACGCTGCTTAATCTTCATCTTCCAAAGGAATAATTTTCAAATCAGGTGCCTGTAATAAACAGTTGTTCTCTCACAAATTCATCTGACAAAAAGTGCAGATTTGGCATCTCAGGGTAGCATCTTTCCAAGCTGTGTCTTTTACAGGGACACAGAGAAATAATCACATTAGAGTGTCAGCCAATAAATACTGGAGAAGTAAAGCACAGACAAAGCAATTTCTGCAAACTCTGCTCGGGTTGCTTCGACAATTATTGATAACGGAAGAACTGAATGCAAACGACGTCAGGCTGGCAAAAATAAGAAAAATATCTTCCGGAAAAAATTCTATAAAATGAATACTGATATCCCATTGCCATCTAAGTTAAAACTCTGCAGAGGATAAAGAGACTTCAAAAGCCAGTGCATTTACTGTTGAAAATTCTTTACATTCCATGACTAAATCACCAACACCACGGAGGTATTTCCATCTCTGATTCTGCTGATGTTCACAAACCAAGCGGCGCTGGTGTGGTTCACGCTGTCAGCAGAACCCCCTGACTGAACACCGTGTCATTCATGAGATAAAGTGTCCGAGAGGCAATTCACCAGGTCTTAAACAGGAAAGAGCGATGACCTCAATCCCCTTAGGAAGAATCTCTCCCTAAAATGCCTTCAAAAAGTGAGAAAAAGGGATTCTGCAGGAATCCATCATCTCCTCCTTAAGTAGCCAGCCTTAACGTCTCGCCTGCTGCACTCCTGGCCTTCAATTATTCAGCATTTAAATGGATCCCTGTCCTCTCTAACAACTGGCACACGGCTGCCGGTGGCACCGCTCCGGTCCCTGCTCGGAGCCCGAGGGCTTCGTTTGGCTTGGGGACATTGGTGGCAGTGTGAACACAACCCCACTGTGTGTCTGTGCCCCACAGCAGCACTGCGGCTTGGGGGCTCGCCCTGAACAGAGCCAGAGCTGCACTTATTGACACAGCCCCCCAAAGCCAGCTTTGCTCCAACTGATTTCCTTAGGAGAGGAAACATGCTTTGAATGAGACCACAGCCAGCAAGACGACTGAAACCTAACCAGAAGGGACTTTTTACTCCACATGATCCTTTCTGTTTGATTTTCTGATTACTGCTTAAATTCAGAAGCCTAATAAACAGATGGAAAGAAGATATTTACAAAGCCTTTCACAAGCATCAATTTAAATGATGGAACCAAGAAGATATTTTTCCTCAGTGATGCTGAAAGAAAACATAAAAGAATTTTAAAATCCCACAGCAGTCCCTTCCCTCCAGGGGAGGAGGATATTTGATATTCCAAGTCTCCCTACGGCAGAACTGTAGGGAAAGAAGGAGGCAGTATTCTCAGGGGTGCTGTGTGTGCTGTGAGGTGGAGGGAAACACCCTGAACCCATCTGTGGGTTCAGCCCATCCAGGCACCTGGATGGACCGAAAGGGAGGGGAGGGACAGGGGCAGGAGCTGCAGCAAATCCTCAGTGGACACTCCTGCAGTCCTGATGGGACACTGCTCCCCACCCTTCAATCCTGATGAGACACTCTGCTCCCCACCCTGCAGTCCTGATGGGACACCGCTCCCCACCCCATGGCCTCGGATGGACACCTGGCACTGTTACTAAGACATGGCAAAAACTCAGAAGGTTTCTGGGAGGCTGTTTGCGAGTTAAGACAGTTTAAGAGGAAAGGAAGCAGCACTCGTAGCTCCTGGCGCTCTGAGCTCACGGCGATGCCTCGGCATCGCAGCCAGCTCCCAGCAGCAGCGCGAGGTTTCCTCATCTGCTGCAGGAGGCACAGGGACACGAGCAGAACACACCAGAAATAAACATCTCACAGAGAAAGTTTTGTAACATCTCCTATGCCTGTCACATCCAAATGTTCTCTGCAGAGACAGATGGTCCAGGCTTCTATTAACAACGAATAATGAGATGTGAAGTGGAAGGTGTGAGATGCTGCTTAACCTTGCTTCCCCCCAGCACCCTCAGTCCTGAACCGTACAGCATTTGATATTTTCGTGTTGTAAACCACCAAGAAACACCACAATAATCACAACTTTGCCATGCACCGGTTGTCCCGCTGTCTTTAAAAACAAACCTGTTTCTATTTTAGCCTTCCTCAAGACTCACAAAGCTGAACCATCTGCCGTGAAATCATGCCGGAGCCAGCCACAAACCAAAGGAGGCGCCCAGCGAGCATCCACCATCCTGCCAAGCCACGCCAGCTACCTCCTCGCACTCCATACGAAGTTATCCTGGTTAAACAAGGGGTGCTGGGCATCACCACGGGCTGGGGGACCAGCTGGAGCAGTGAGACATGGTCCCCGTTTGCTCCTGGGTCCCATCGCTGGTGGCACCGTGGGCTGGGAAGGGACGTGGCAGGAGCAGACACAGCCAGCGCTGCTCTCCACTGGAGCAGTGCCCAGGCTGGGCACTGAGGCTCCCCGAAATACACAACCTGTGCGGAGAGACGGAAAAGGGAATGCTCTTCAACCACCTGAAAGGCAGCTGTGGCGTGAGGAAAGCACATCCCTGTGCACTGACACCAGGGCCTGGCAAGCTGCAACAGGTGAGACTGTGGCACGGAATGTTTCTGCAGGCACAGAGAAGTTAAACACCCAAACTCACGGCTCCAGGCGGTCACGGCTGCTCGAAAGGCCACTGTAGGCTGTGCCCGGAGCAGATCAGGCACACTCGGGGCTCCATTCGCCCCGGGTTTGCCCTCTCAAGCCCATCCCCACTGCACGGAGCAGCACCAGCGCATCTGCTCACCTGCCACTCCTCACTCGGAGCAACGGAGCTTTCGCAAAGAATCATCTAAAACTATTTAAAACGTTTTGTTCAAATTAATGGGCTGTTTCACACAAAAGTGTGTTCCCTAGAGCTGTGTGCACTTGCAAACGTGCTTGCTTAACCGGTTTTAGCAATTTGTAGACAAAAGTTTGGCAACATGATACGCTCACCTGGGGAATACACATTATGTCTTACTTAGATAAACAGACATAATCGCTATTCCCCCTCTCTTTGCAGCACCTCTGCTGCCACTTGAGTTGAGTAATACTCACAAAGGGTCGCTACCTGCACAGGGAGGAAGGTCAGAGCGGCCACAGGGGACCTGGTGCTTCATCCTGGAAGCGCAAGGAGGCACCAGCAGCGCTTCTGGGATCACCAGACACGCAGATGAGGCTGTAAACAATCTAAGTTGCCTTCAAAATCCACTTATAATGATGCTGCCCGCAGCATCCCCACTGCCCTTTCTCTCTCGATGACAGTAATCCGCAGGGTCTGCTGTGTTTTCTCCTGTCTTTATTAAGAAGCGGTGGTTTGCAGGGGCAAGTGGAATTTCTGTGGGAAACCAAAGGACTGCCTTGATTCCATTAGAACACTGACATGGGGAAGAAGCCACACAGCGAATACCCAAGAAACTCTTCCTATTGCACAATTGCAGAAAAATCCAAGGGAACATGGAATGAAGAGTCTGCCTTGGGTTATAATGGAGTCATTAACATCATCATGGCTTTTTTTCCTTCCCAAATGAGACGAGATACAAATCTGATGCCAACAAATGACCAACAGGAACTCTACACTGAAATCAGCAGGACGCACTGGGATTAGGGATAACTCCTGCTCAATCAACCTGCATCCCAAATTCTGACAGAACTGGGACATCAAAACAAGCAAACCTTGCATTCGCCTTCCCTATCACAAACACAAGCACACACCAGACACATCTATGTGTCCACACGTGTTTGTGTGTACACACATACATGTGTATGGAGCAGTGGAGGGCCCCAGCAACTATGGCAAATCCTTTCTTCAGGGCACATAAAACCCTCTCGCAGGAGCAAGTGTTTTAAATCCAATTTGCCACAACAAACAAAGGCATGAAATGCTGTGTTACCCTCACACAGGCATTTACATTCCTTATTGTTAATTGGAAAAGGGAAACCACATTTCTCCCGGACAGATGAAGCTGAGGTCTCGTGATCTGACGCGAGCTCGCAGCCGAGGTGTTCTGCCAGGAGGACTCTTCCTAAACGCTGCAGTCAGTATTAATAGGTTTGGAAGCCTCACGGGATCAGAAGCAAAAATTAATCCAGTTTAACAAAGTCCGAGGGCACAGTGTGCTGCTATAAACTCCTGGAAGTTCATCTGAAGGTAATCAATAACTCAACAAGGCACTTCCTATCTATTCCATATTAGAAACTGCAAAAATGCCAAACAAAATGCTTGTTTCCCCTGCGGTACCTTCACTGACATGATGCTGCAAAAATTCCATTTCCAAGCAGGCTGATATTCAACACTGAGATGTTCAGATCCGACTGATCCTTTTCAAAGCAGTCTCCTTGCCAAGGCACCTCCCTGTGCCTGATCCCCTTCCCACAAAGTTGCTCATGATTCAAGCGGGTAATTTCTTCTTTAATCAGGACCCCAGTTAATTTAAACTAAATTAACTTCTCGGGGCCTCCAGTGGATGACGCTGCCCCAGAGAACTCGCACCTGAGGAGCTAAGGCTGTCAGATATTTCATGAGCAGGTATTTACAGAAGGCTCCAAACACCTTATGGATGCAGGGACAAATCCCATGAGAAGTGAGACCTGGGAGCACGCAGAGCTTTTGGCCTTTCACAGATGGGGAAAGAGAAGTGGCAGCATGGCCACCAGCAGTGGCCAAGCTCCGCACGGAGCCCAAGGCTCAGGTGCCCAGGGCCACCAGCCCCTCCTGCCTTCCCATGGGTCTTTTGGAAGACCACGGCTTTAAATTCGATAAACCAAATTCTAACCCACAATTTTAAGTCAAATGCTAAGCCTGAACCCATGATAGCTCCTCGGGTACAAACTCCTCGGAGTGCAGGCTGTCCCCACAGCCCAGACACGGAGATGCTCCGATCAGCGATTCTGGGATGGGAGGGGAGGCAAATATTCCATCAACCCCTGCACACCACGGGCACACACCACCCTGGCACACCAGGAGGGCTCACACACATTCTGTGTCCAAAAAGAAGTCCCCAGGCCATGGGATCTGAGGCTCCTCCTGACACTAAGCTGCTGTTTTGACAATTGCTTTTTTTTACGAGACATTTGTCATTAACAAACTTTAGACAAGGTTAATGAAAGTTCTGTCACTTTAATGTCTCGCCTGCTTTAAATTACAGATGTCATCTGCCATGACTAAAGAAAGGGCACTGAGCAATAATACCATAAACTATCATCTCCAGGGACACACAGGTAATTGCATAGCTCATTAAAAAACTGTTTTAATTATTAATTGACCGTGTCAGAGTTGTCCTTTGAAGTCAGTTTTAATTTTTTACCTTGCAAGCCTGATGATTCCAAGCTGACCTACACAACTTTCTCTACCACCTCCAGGAACTGGAGGGAAGGCTGGGGACCCGGCTCACAGCACGGCGACTGCGGCTCGACAGCACAAGTGTGGCACACGCTCAAACATTCCCAAACCACACGGGGAGTAGTGTGAAATAAAAAGACTTGGGCAATGAAGTGAAAAAAAACATCCTAAATGTTGGCTGGCCACCAAATCTGAATGAAGAAGAAAAATCTGAATGGTTGACAGGCCACAGACACAACAAAAAAATGCAGGAAGGCTTTTGGTAGTTCCTATGGCAACAAAATCATCCAAGTCCCCTTCTCCTGAAGGGCTCCAGCTCTGTCCCAAGCTCTGGGGCTGCACTGCGAGGTCCCTCCCACCTCAGTGACTCTGCACCTTGCACAGCAACAAAGACCAAAAATGGCTTGGAAAACTATATTGGAAATCCACACAGCCGAATTAAAAATTTTGCTCAATAAAGCTTATCCTGATGCTGCAGCCTTGGGAAATCCCCATGACCCCAGGGAAGGTGTGGAAACACAAACACAGAGGCAGCTCGGGGCACTCAGCTCATGGGTTGGCCAAAGCTGATAGGAAATTAAACACAAACCACCACCTCCACGAAAAAACACCTGCACAAACCCAGCCTAAAGCACAGAAAGAGAGCAAGACACAGAGCAAAGTCATCCTACAGAGAATGTGCATCCAGACAAATTCCAGGAGGGGAGAAATCCCAGGCGAACGTGTGTGTGGGTTGGGGTTTTTCAGCTTCTGTGTTGTTTTTTGTTAAACAGCCAAGTGAAAAAGCCCCAGAGGAAGCAGAATGAGCTCGCAAGCCTCAGCAACCTTCTGGGGCCTCTTGTCCTACAGCCCGCGATGTTTGCACTGCAGGGAGGGCTCAGCACAAACCCTGCGCTGGTGACTCCTGGGATGAATCACAGCCACATCGGCACTCACCCACTCCTTGCATCTTAACTCAATCCTGAGCTCACCCAGCATTCAATCCTGGGCTCCTTCCTGGATCCTCATACCTGCCCGAGCACGGGCAGAATAACACAGAAAAGCAACGAGAATTTGGAGAGTTACCTCTCTTCAATTAAAAGAGAACATAGAACATAACTGAGAACAAAACCACACTAACCCTTACCCGCACTGAAATTCCTCCTGGGAGGAATTCTCTGCATTAGCAGAGAACCAAATCTTTTGAGGATGGGGGTTTCTCCCCAGCAGGTTTTGGGGGTTATTTTTTACAGAAGGAGTACAGTGAGCACACAGCACCACTGAAACACTGACAGCAAAATGCCACACGAGCTGTGGGTCTCAGCTATGGCCAAACTTTCCCTTCTCCGAATCACAGCAACACCAGGGACAGCAGAAGCAGGTAAAGATCAAAGTACAGGCATCACACGGTTCCTTAATTGCCAAGTGCCAGACTGGGAGGAAAAGAACAAAGTTTCAGTTCAAGATAAGAAAACACCTTGCCCGCAAGCACCAGGTAATTGCACACCTCGAGGAATGCTGTAGGAAAAGGGGTTTGCAATGGCACTGCTGGCGAGTCCCACTCCTGCTCCTCTGAACCTCACACTGAGGCAGAATATACAGTTAACTGTTAATATTTGTCTTGGGCACCAATTAATTGTACAAGAAAGCCCTGTAACACAGCCACCTTGACGCCTTGGCCTTTTCAAGCACATCCTTTACATGCCAAGAATACAACTCATTTCTTTCTGGGCATAACCAGCAAAGTCACCCTTCCTGCCCTGAATCCTGCATTAAAGCAGCTCAGGAATACACCCTGTGAGCAACAGGGAGATTATCAAAGGGCTCGGTCAGGTTTTTCCCTCTCCTGATTCTGTATACCTAAGGCAGGGAATGCCAACATCACCTCTCGGTCACCAGGGACCCAAAGGCACAGAAGTGTTTCCCAATAACAACACAGCCAAACCCAACTCCCAGGCTGGAAGGAGCCCCAATTTGGGATGCCAGCAGCACATGAACTATCACACACACACCGACAGCTGCACAGTCGCATAAAGCCACCACCTGAAGCCACTCACAGGTTCGTCTCCATGCAGCACAAACGCGATGTGAACGGGAGAGTTTAATGAAAACGATGTTTTTATCGTAGAACTCCATAAATCCGCATCCCACTGCCCTACGAGCTCCCTTCCTGCCCAGCTCTTGCTCAAGCTATTTGCCAGTGTAATTGAATCCTTCTCCCAGACTCTTTATATTCCGCTCTGGTTTGGGGACAATGCTGCTGAAATACGTTTACCATCCATCTTTCTTAACGTGTTTAATCTAAATAGAAGACTCAAATCCAAGATTGTGCAGTTGATGGATAGCTCACCTTCTTCCACCAGCACGCCTTAAATGCCTCCTGCTATACTGCTCTCAGAAACCTCACAGAAAACCTGCATTCGCAGGGATTTCAGCCTCTCCTGCCCAGCGAGTGATCATATATTCTTATTACAGTAGAGTACCATTAAAAATTGATAAGGTTCAGGGAGCTGCCACGTGTCAGACAGAGATATGTGAACGCACTTAGCAGACCCCCCAGCGCCACACGAGACTTTCACCAGTTTCAGGCTTTAGAACCGAACCCATCGCTCCCTCGGGCACCCCTCAGTCCTGCAGTGGTGTTCAATAGAGTGAGAGACCTTCAGCAGCACCGAAGTGTGCTGGGCTGCTGAAAAGGGGACAGAAATAAATCACAGGCAGAAAGCATCCCTGGTTTGCTCCTCAAATCGGGCAAACACAGATGCCCCTCCCACACTCACCTCATACCAAAATACCACCTGCCCCATGAAGTCCCAAGCAATTCCTAATGAAACTTTAAGCATGGAATTCACAAAGGCAATAATTCTGTTATTCCTATCTGTAACTGTGAGGGTGCTGAGGCCCTGGGATGGAATTCCCAGAGCAGCTGTGGCTGCCCCTGCATCCCTGGCAGTGTCCCAGGCCAGGCTGGACAGGGCTTGGAGCAGCTTGGGACAGTGGAAGTGTCCCTGCCATGGCAGGCGGCGTGGAACAAGACGCTCTTTAAAGTCCCTTCCAACCTGAACCACTGTGGGATTCTATGGTTTACGTATTTAGATGCAGAATTGGGATATTTAAAGGTATTACATTGGAACCAACAGAATCCATTACCGATGCCGCACGGCGTGAGAAATGGACTCCTACGTAGCCAATAAAATTCTGTATCAGAAGACCAACTTGGGTACTCTGGATAAAATGCCTGTATTTTCCTGTCTCCGAGGGGCTTGGAGTGCTGCATTGTGGCAGCACACACAACGAGGGGAAGGCAGCCCTGCAGCTCTCATTGTGCAGTGCTCTACGGAGCCGAGTGCTCCCCGATTTCACAAAAGCACATTATTCTGTGCTGCACAGAAAACCGCCCGCTCTGCCAACCACAACCACATCGTCCTCTGGAGCAAACAGCTGGCGGCACTCCACATCCCGTGGATTTCCTACATAATCTCTGCTTAATCCCAGCCACACCCTGCACCCAAAGCCCAGAGCTTGGGGCCCTGGGGAGCACGAGGGGTGAGCCGGGGTCACTGCTGCCCTGCTCCAGCACCCCAGCAATCTATTCTGGAGGCTGAACACACAAAAGGTGCGAGTCTGGTTTCTCTCAGCCCCATCTCTCAGGGCAGTGCTGCTCCAGCCCTGACCCTGAGCCTGCTCACTGCCCATGGACCCTCACCAGCCCTTCCCCACGAGCTGCTCCCACCTGTGAGCTCCCACTCTCACTCACTGCCACATCTAGGGTGTCACCGGGGCAGAGCTGTGCCAGGAGGCACCTCCTGTCACCCTCAGCACACCTGGCAGCTGGACGGTGGCCCAGCGCAGCCAGGACAGCTGCCAGCATCCCAGGGACTGACACCAAATGACCTCTGCTGCGCCTGAACCTCGCTGGGTTTTTCCTGGGAAAGCTGGTTATGTTGAAAGGTGAGCGGAACAGGTGTTTCGCAAGACAAACGTCCCAAACGAAGGCTGTGCTGTGCCTCTCCCCCTCCACACAAACCAGCAAGGACCATCAGGAGAACAGGGCAATTCCCACAGCCATGGGATTCCTAAATCCCATCAGAGTAAGGGTGAAGCACGTCCTTCCCAGAGGAAGAAGGAATAAAGCAGAGGAGGTGCAAGAACGAACTGAAACCATTTGTATTTCTGGGAACAAAATTGACACACCCCTCCCACTCCTAAAAGCTCGCCCTCATTTTCACAGCACAGGCAAGAAAAATCTATGAGGTCAATGTCTCACATCAATTTTGCTGCTTCTCCTCAGTCAATGAAATAGTTAATTATAGTTTTTCCTCCTGGTTTAATTCAGAGAGAAGAGTCGACCACTTCATTTAATAATTTAGCTGAAATGTGTCCACACGAGAACACACTAATTTCTCATTCAGTTTTCAAATTGAATCAATGTAAAAGCTGCCAACAATACAGAGGCAGAAATGCAACCCCCCCTCGCTGACAGCGGAGCAAAGTTCCTCGTCCTTTATGAATGACTTTTGTCTTCAGGCCTGCAAAAGAAATCGATGTACATCCCCGTCTGGAAACCGTGAGCCCACCTGCGCTGGGCGGGAGTAACTGAGCGCAATTAGACACACAGTTCAGAGAATTCATCAAAAAGAACAAAAATAAAGACATTTCCCTTAATTCCTGCTCCTTCCAGGAGCACACTGCCCACACTCAGCCCTGTGTGTCACTGATCCTCAGCTGCACCCATGATCTCCATCAGCGTGGGATGACAAAGATCAGCGTGTGTCTGCAGCTGGG
The DNA here is from genome assembly GCA_013397895.1 of Origma solitaria. Lineage (NCBI taxonomy): Eukaryota > Metazoa > Chordata > Aves > Passeriformes > Acanthizidae > Origma > Origma solitaria. The sequence goes on from VZRL01004440.1 coordinate 554,025, forward strand.
GCTCCAGATGAACCCCGAGACTTTAGGTGAACTCTGAGATTTTAGGTGAACGCTGAGATCCCAGCTGAACTCCAGGATCCCAGCTGAACCCTGAGATCCCAGCTCAACTCTGAGATCCCAAATGAACTCTGAGATCCCGGCTGAACACTGAGATCTCACATGAACCCTGAGATGCCAGTTGAATTGAGATCCCAGCTGAACTCCGAGATCCCACCTGAACCCTGACATCCCAGCTGAACTGAGATCCCAGCTCAACCCTGAGATCTCACCTGAACTCCAAGGTTCCTCAATGCCCTTCACGGAGCTGTGTCACCCTCTGGCTCCTGCCACACGCCCCCATGGAACCCACAACAATGGTTTTAGACTGAATACTCTGCTGCAAACCTCAGTGCTTCCCCACCCTTTTTTTCTAGAAAGATCTTTACCTACAGCTCATTGGTTCTAGCAGTAAAATTAATTTTGCCCTTTCTTGCAGCTCCAGAGCTCCCTGGCTTTTCCCGAAGCCCAGGGATGCACTCAGCTGCAAGGGGACGCAGGAGGAGGATATGAGGACTGTTTGCCTAGGGATGCTCAAGCCGTGGCTGTTACACAATTTTGGTGGCTATGCCCACCCTGTTCCATTCCATTCCACACCATTCCATACTTGCGGTGCCTCGGGTTCCGCAACTGTTTGTCACAAACACCTCACGCACACCCACACGCTGCAGATCTGACCTGACTGCTGACAGCATTTTCTATTCAGAGGTGGTAGCTGTTAACTTGACTAACTTTGCACTGCATCCTTCAGAGGTTGTTGCTGTGTCTTTTTAAAGCACCATCACATATTTGGACACAAGCAGGAAGAGTCAAGTTTAAAGGCAAGAATTGTCGCTTCCCAGGTCACACTTCCCTGGTTTTACCCCTCCACCTTCAACTGAAAAAGCTCAAGACTAAAAACGGGCAGAGCACTGAAAGGAACAACTCTCAAAGTCTTCTGTAACTGCTGCCCTGTATCCTCAGGATCTCCCAGGAGGTGGAAATCCAAGATACCCTTATGGCTTCGTATCCTCACCTTCCCCAACACCACACCTGGCTCAAACAGGCACAGGGGAAGAAGGAGCTGAGTAAAGAAGTAAAGACAAAAGGGCACTTTTGAGGCCAGCGCTCCTCTTCCCATAAATCTCCTTCCTTTTATATTCAAGGAACCCATTGACAGCAAATGCATTTTTCAATATTTCAGCCAAATATAGAATCTCAGTGAACTCGGTCATAAATTCCCCAGGAGGCAGAGGGCTGGCTGGGGAGGGGAGGGAAGCTGCTGTTACACAACAGCACCGGGATGCCCTACTTTCACAGCATCCCGCGCTGCCAACGCGCTCCTTCCCTGCCGCGCCGCACCTGCCGCGGCCCCTGCAGCCGAAAAACCCTTCCATGGTCAGGAAATAACATCCCAACGGTGTGCAGGAAGCGTGAGGGCACTGTCCTCACACAGAGCTGTCCCCAAGGCTCCCAGGCTGCAGTTAAAAAACAAACTCGGGCGGTGCATGCTGTGAACAAACCCAGGAGGAGCGAAGAGCCCGAGCAGAGCTGCGGCTGGTCCCTTTTGAAGTCGCACACTTCTCAAGGCAGAGCAGAGACAAGATGCTCTGAGAACAATACACTTCCTTACAGCCTCTTTTTAAATCTGTCTCCAGAGGGAAAACTCGTGTTTGTTAAACCCCAACACATGTGAGAAGCCACGACAAAGCAAATAAAGCCGCGGAGGTTTAAGTTGCAGGCAGGACTTTACGGTTTATGGGTCGCAGAGATCTGTACTTAGTCGTCTCCTCTCGTATTACCAACTGCAAGAGGAAAATGATCCTTAAGCTCTTAAGAAGCCAGAGGACAGGGAAATTGCTTAAGAGAGAAAGGGAGTGCTGAAGCACACGCTCTACAAATCAGCCCAGCCCTCGTTTTATTCCCTGCAGGAAACCTCAGGGATAAACAGCAAGGGATGCTGTTCCTCTGAGCCCTGTCCCAGCACACCACGAGAAATCCCCTCCAGAGGGTTCTTCCAGACAAGCAAGTCCTTCCTGTCCTTGTAGAGCTGTCTGGCTCCAAACCAGGCTCCTGTCCTCAGCCTCTGGATGTGCACACACATCCCTCCGTACCCTGCCACAGCCACCAGACCTCACTGAGGCTTGAGCTGCTCAAAGATCTTATTAGTGCTCTGAAGGATCGTATTAAAAATACATTAAATATGCGGAGAATAGCACTCCTGGATGCGGCTGTGCTGCCTGGAGCACCTGCACAGGGAGATAACACTGGAGCAGCACCAGCTCTCTGGATGAGCCTCTCTGTTTTTGTCACCTGGTTTGATGGTCAGGAGCTGGCCGAGCTCGACGCAGTGTCGCTCCAGGACCTGCTCCAAGCTCCACTCCTGCTGGACCTGCCAAGGAGCTCTGGGGCAGCTCCCACCGTACAGCAAACAGCCTCTCGCCTGCTGAGGCTTCCCTTCCAGGGAAAATCCTCTGCTTTGGGAGGCGTATGGTGTCAGTCTGGGGTCAGCACAAATGACCAAAAAGCACCGTAAGGTGCAACACCCACTGATCAATACCCCAAGTGTGCAGAATTTTCTGTTCCCTCTCACTGCCGTGACACGCTACCCAGCCTGTATCTCCATGACAGATAACCAAATCTCTTGTCTACCTTTCCTTTATTAATCCTTGCTTAATCTTCTTTCAAATTCCAGCTGCAGCTTTCATTAGGGAAAGTCTGATTTCTTTAAGGCATCAAAAAGCATCACCTTGACACCTGTCACTCCAGACCCCCGCAAACACACCTTCCACAGAGCAGCAGCGCTGCAGCAAACCCACGGCTCTGCTGCTCCCTCGTCCCCATCTGACACAGGGCTGGAACCCCAAAAAGACAAATACCAGACACTGTGAAGAGCTCGAGTGAGCACCCAAATCTCAGCCCTGCTATCTGAACCGCAGGGGGAAGGGAAGGGTCTGCTCCTCCTTCACTGTGCTACTGATAATGCTGGGAACCGATGGGGAAACAGCAAAGTTCAGAGCTTTAAACGGCTCTGGGGCAGAGTTCCTGCACACCAGGACAGGGTGGGACAGGTGCCCGCACTGCTGATCAGACAAACACACCCCAGCCCCGGCTCCTTCTCTCTGCTTTATTTTGCTCCATCTCCCGAGCCCCGGGGCTGTTTTTCCCCTGCTGCTGATCATTCCTAATGTCATCTTCCAGCCCACATTCTCCTCCTTTGCCATCCCCGTTGTGAGGTCACGATACGTTTGTGACAACGTTTCCATGGCAACAGACTGATGACATAAACATAAGCTGAGGATTTCTCCGCAAAGCGGGAGGAGCAGGAGATGGGCTGCTCCTCAAACAGCTCTCTCCAGCGAGAGCTCTGGGAATAGAGAACATTACTGGCAGAGTAAATTGCTTTTTGTGAAAGTGTTCTCTTTTTTTTGAAGTTTGCCCCCGTGCGAAAGTCTCTAAGTCAGAACCTGCCCATTATTTTAATGCGCTGCTCGGTATTTAATAATCTTCTGCCTCAGACACCAGTCTGTTGCCATGGGAATGACAGCCGCACAAATACAGGATTAGGGCTATCAGGCAGGAGAAGAGAAATTATGAATAAGCAGTTATGTTCAATAATTAGCAACTCCACGAAAAAAAACCCCGAAATCATGAATTTAGATGGATGCGTTTATCTCCGTGTTTGAACACAGCCAGAATGGGATTCCCACACCACACACGGCTTCTGGGCTAAGCGGGTCCTGCTTGGAACACAATTTATCTTGCCCCTGCTCCTGTTTTTCCCCTCTCCGCCTCTCCAGATCCCTCCGAGGTCCAGATTCTCCCGAGATGGGCAGGTGCCCAGCACCATCCCCGTTCCTCGCGTTCCCAAGCTCAGGAGGGCATTGCTGGAGCAAGGATCATCTCCTGCATGTCCAGGCCATGAGCCGCAGCTCACTGCAGCAAATTAAAGCCTTTAAGTCTTTCTTTTTAAAAATACGGGGAAAGCTTTCTACTTTAATTGGAATTAGTTACAGCGCTGCCGAATAGCCGACCTCAAATGGCACCTGCAGCAAAATCCTGTGTTATTTAACCAAGATTCTCAGGCAGAAAGACACTGGGAGCGTCTGTGCCCACAGTGAGATGCTCCTGTTTTCCTGCAATGTGCCCACGCCTCAGGAAAAGGAGGATCTATCTGCCCCTCTGCCCTCGGAAAGGAGGGGAACACATCCAATAAAACACAGCACACCCGAACCAGGAGCTGGAGCCAGGCAAGGGAGACCCTCGGGACACTCGCCAAGGTTAAATGCCTTCCTTTAAGCAAAGCTGTAGGAGCCTTGGAGCTCCAAACCAATACTGCCACAGCCCCTGCCCAGCCAGGATGCCCCAGCCAGGCTTGGGGACACTGCACCCCCAGGTCACTCCTGGTGGGACAATCCCTCCACAGCAGGCAGGGACTGAAAACCAAAGAGAGCCAGGTGCTCTCCTCTGGCTGTGCTAGGGAGGACCAGGTTTGTGTCTGGGCCACGGAAATTTGTGCTCTCGGAGCCGGGAAATGATCTCTCTCCCGCGCAACAGCCTGCATTTCCTATTCACCTGAGATACCTCCCTCTTTGCATATCTGTTGCTATTAAAATTCCTCTTCCAGCACGTAATTCCCTCTACTAGCTTTTCTTGCTTATTAGAGAAGACAAAAAGTATTCTGAGAATCTGATCAGAGAGATCTCATTTTCTCCAGGCACTCCTCTGAATTTAATTCTAGATTAAGCATTATTTAAAAAAACAACAAACCACCCCTGCTGCCTCCTACCTCCTCACGCTCCCTTTCAACACGAGGCTGGAGAACATTCCCAAGCCCCGGAATCCAGCTGTATTTAAAAATTACTCCTTGAAGAGTTACACTCCTAAATATACTACAGAAATCAGAAACAGAAATCACAAGACTGGAAAGGCTGTTTGGGTTTTCCCTACAGCGTTGTGAGCGGAAAAGTTCTGAGTCCTCCTTTCCTCACCCAAACAGGAGAATCCCAGAAAATCTCCAAAAGCTGCTGAAGCATTTTTTTATCGTTTTTTTACATGACATCACCCACAATTTCTGGACTTACTAATGAAGCATCTCCTGGCTGACAACTGCCTGATCCACTGTCCGAGCCTGGTACCTGTCCCAGTGTTCAAATCCCACCTCTGAACGTGTTCACTTACCTAAAAAAAGTCAGGAAAACAAAATTAGCACAAATGTAGCAACTTGGACATAAAACCCGGGACAAAGACAAGTCTCAATCCAGGGAGGTGTTGACAGCTGCTCCTCCAGTTCCACAAATTCAGAAAAAAAAACCCAACCAGATAAAGCCTTGGCCAAGCAAAGCCCCTGAAGAGGAGGAGAGGTTAATAAATACTGAAACAACCTTTGAGGCCTCTTTATTTATACCTACATACATATGAGCACAGGGATTTGACGAATAATACTCCTCAAATCACTCCTACGATGTTAACACTCCGGAGTATTAACTTGCCCGTGCCTGAAGGAAATGGGTCAATTTTAATTCTTCAAACAATTCTTGGCGGCACAATAACTCATTCTTCGGGCTGCAGATAGCGAGCTGTGCTCTGCTGTGCTGGGTCCCAGCACAGCGCAGGGAAGGGGGGCTGCACCCCCCAAAAAAGGGCCACCAGAGGAGCCTCGCTGCCTTATCAGAAATAAACAACAGAAAAATCCACTCTAAACCAAAAATAAAGGAATTAGAGTTGTGGGAACTCTTGATTGTAAAAAAAAAAAAAAAAAAAAAAAGCAAAGGCATTTGAACACCTGCCTCTGCCAGCACATCTTTTCAGTGCTGACGGTCACCTCCAAAGCACAGTGACAGTGACATTGAAACCTCGTCCCACCGCGGGGACTCCACAAACAGAAACAGAGCCTTCGAGACGCTCCCAGGGTGGCACTTGGGTATCCCCAGCATCGGAAACGGCTCAATGCCACCTCCATTAGAGGCACATTTGACTGCTCGCCAAGAGAACAATTTTGGCAGGTACCCATAGGTCAGTCTTTCTCCTTTTGAGCTTTTGTTTTCGGGCATTTTTTTTGTATTTCCTCTGCAGCACCGACTGCAAACGCAGTGAAGTGTTACAGAGAGGGAAACCACCTGCTGCTCCACCATCATGAGCCATGTGCACACAGAGGTTAACAGGAATATACAGGAATATATTAATAGCAGATATAGGCAGCTGCCTGCAAAAAAAGGTTTCCTGAAATCTAATACTTCAAAGGCTCCACGTGTTTAGGGGGGCAAAAGGAGGAATGCAAGTGGGACAACTGAAAATTATTTAAGTTTTTATACTGGGGAGCAGCAAGGTGCTGCAAGCGCATTCCCATGGTCTCATGCTGTTTCCCTTGATATATTTTGGACACTGAATACTTTACAGCAGCCCATGGGCAGACCCCAGCCCAGACCCCAAACCTGCACCAGCACAGCGCCCAGGATGCTGCCGCCCATCCCTCACACCACAATTACACACAGTAATTACATATTTAATTGTTGCGCATTAATATCACCTCAGCCTACAATTACAGCTTATTCATGTAAACCTAATCAAGGAAAACCAGCATATTTGCATAAAAGTTGTAATGAAAAGTATAATGATTTCACTAACAAGACGGGGATAAGAACGCGTATCTGTGACAAACACTTTGTGTCAAGGAGAATAGAAAACGATTTTCTTTCCTGAAGATTATTTCAGGCCCATTTAACACAATCTGTACCACTCCGGTGATGTGCAGTATCTTACACACATCAAGTCATATCTCGATAATGTTCCTGACTTCAAATAAAATTTCATTACTATATTTAGTTCTAGGATGGTTGGAAACGGTTGCATTGTTAAACTTAATAAAAATTGGAATTTGTGAAGTATTAGGCAATCCTGAGTGCCAGTTTTCCTCCTCATGGTTTGAGCATGGCAGCAGCTCTCTGCCAGCCCCCCCCGTGCCGCCGTTTACATTCCAGCTTCATTTTCACCCATAAAACAAGCAATTAAGAATAAGTACAACTGCTTCGGAGTTCCCGGGGCCAGAGATAAAAATAAATGGGCTTTTATAAATTCACTTTTTGCAATGGTAAAACAAAACCCAGCCCTAATTATCAATAATTTGTTACCTCTAATTTCAGCAGCCAGGCTGCCAGGCATGTGCATGTGGATCCTCCCAAGCCCTGATGGGGTGCAGGCACAGGAAGGTGACTCCTGGGCAATCAAACTGCAGCAGAGGGGCCGAGCTTTCAGTGTACTGAGCATCCTTCACTCAGAGAAGCAGCAACACTCACTACACCCCCGGATTCAGCTTGCTCTAACAGCTCGGTGTGGAGTTTGAAGCCCTGGACTTAACACCCTTAATTTCAATTTTCTATGGAAACTTTACAGAGATCAGTTAAACCCATTCAGCATCAGGAAAGCATCTTCAATTTCCCACTTCTTAAATGTTATTTCCTCTCCAATTACAACTTCTCGCATCTCATCTCATCTCCTCTGGTCATTAAGGTGGCTCCTTAGCAAACCACATTATCAAGGTAAGCAGAGAATTTCCAGAGCACAGATAAGAGACGAGGGAATGAGTTTGCTTTTTTGTACGTAATTTTGAAATCTATATTGTAAAGGTAGCAGCTGTACGTAACATCTGGAATCCTGCACCGCCTCAGAGTGCTTCTAGAAGAAGGAGGAACCATGCCAGTTCCTCCAGCACAATCCCTGCGAGTTCCACGGGCTTTATTTGTCTCCTTGACAACGCGCAGCATGACTCAGTCATCAGCTCCCCGGTAATTAAGAATTTCATTTTGAGCAAGAGGTCAAGACAAGGGAGGCACCAGGGCTGCGGCAGACGGCTGAGGCTGCAGCTGCCCCGTCCCGGCCACGGCAGCGGCGCATGGCAGACAGGAGCTGCAGTTTCAGGTTATCTTTGCTCCACCTGCCACTCTGTTGGAGCTCTGTGGCTCAGTCAGCCCCGAGCATCGTCTGGAACAATTAGCACGAGCAGTCCGTGGAACGGCGTGGCTCTGGAGCATGCGTGGGTATTGGGAAGGAATAGCACGGAGAGAAAACATCCTCCTCCTCCCCAAATCTGCACCTTCGGCCAATCCTCTGCCCCTTTCCTCATTAATCCCCCGGGAACAAAGGCGTAGGAAACAGCACAAAGCATTCCTCTTTAGCCTATCAAAGGAATTAAACCAGGAACTGGAGCGATAGGCCAAGGAGTAATGCATTCAAATGGAAAGAGAGGGGAAATTTAGGTTAGATATCCAGCAGGAAGTCTTTACTGGGAGGGTGGCGACGCCCTGGCACAAACCATTCTGTGATGCTATGACTTTACATGAAACTGGCCGTAAGCCAATGTGGCACAGCGCAATGCCAACAGCAAGAAGAGCCCAACGCCAGTGATGGCCACACAGAGGTAATCGCTGGTCATGGCAGTGCCAGCACCAGCTGCCCCTCTGTCACACCAACATGCAGTTCCCAGATTCCTGCCCTCATCCTGGCACAACTGACTGTGGTGAGCCCGAGCCCCCCCGTGTCCCACCCCAGCAGCCACCACGCCTCGCCCTGCTGCGGATTAAGCGCTTTGCACCATCTGCGCTCCCCTCCTGTGTTTGTATTTTGCCCGCTACCTATTATGAAACCGTGCATATAATCTCACCATCAGTTCATCAAGGGAGAATTTAAACATGACACACCAGTAATTGAACTGCAGGAGGACCTGGCTAATTCGCGGCGGTGATTAAGAGCCACTGCAGACTAGCGAATTTTACAAGTGAGTGAACATGCAATAAAAATCTCGCTCATTTGTTTTGACAAGTGTCACTTCATATTAAAGGTACACTCCACCATGAACTCCAGTCTGGGAGCACAACTCTATTCCCAACATGGCCCCTCATTAAGTCCCAGACTCAGCAAAATGTTTTGCCATGTGCTTGAGTGTAACTGGGAGAGCTGGGAAAGCTGTGGGACAGGGAGGTCCCTGTCACCGGGGGGAGCCTGCCAGGCACCATGTGCAAACAAGTCACCTTCTTTCCCATTTTCCAGTTCATTTTTCAGATGACACGTCCCTGCTGCTCTCTCGTCCTTGTCCCTTTGCTGGATTAGGGACAAAACCACAGTCAAGACAAGTGAAAAATCATTCAGTGCCTGTTGCTATTTCCCAGAGAACAAGACCAAGACTGAAACACAACTTCCATGGAAGCGGTCTGATCCTTCTGGATTTACGAAACACGCCAGGAGCATTCTGTTGTGTTTCCCAGCTCCAAGGTGCTTCCACTGAAATGGTTAATGCTGACGAAGGACACGGGCAGGGCACACTGATGTTCCAGTCCCTGCCTCGAGACAACACACCAGAATCAAACTCAGAGCAACATGGTCACCAAAGTCACCTTCAGCACGCAGGAAATACGAGTTCTGAAACCCACAGGAGGTTCGCAGGCTCACCCCAAGGGGCTGCAGCTCTCTGCCATCATGGTCAGTGATTAGTTTTTTCTATTTATTTACACACCTGCCTCAAAGTCTCCATAGCTCTCTCCCCCCAAGTGGAAGTTGGCATTATTGGGATTCTGGGGACCATTTCCGAGAGTGTGTAGGAAGTGGCAATGGGAGCAGCTCGAGCGTTTGTGACTCAGCCGCAGGCTGGGACGGGGCCGTGTGTCAGGATGCTCCTGCTCAGTCAAAACACGCGGGGAAGCAGCCAAGGAACCCTCCCGTCACAATGACGGCAGATGGGGTGCAGACAGAGCACTGGAGTTGACATGGAAACATCTCCAACGAGGCCCACACCCCTGTATTTTTCTTTTTTTCTATTCTAGGAATCTTTCCAGTTTCAGGAAAGCAGGCTGCCCCAAATTGTAGCTGACAGCGCACATCCCCGAGGGTACTGCCACACAGGGCTGTTCGCAGGCTCGATGGGAAGAGCCACAAAGCAGCAGTTGAGCCTTCACACAGAAAATCTCTCCTCGAACAGCGAGAGGAGCTTCAAAAAGCCAACTCAGTTTCCACTGAAAAGAAACTCATTCGATGCTCCTGCCTGAACAAATTGTACAGCTTTCCATCAGGCACTTTCATACCCATGTACTCAACAACTTCAGAGATCATTTAAAAAGAAATATGTTACAGGAGCCCTGCCAACCACAAAAAGGTCTTGTGACTCAAAAAGATCAAATCTGAGAGGAAAAAAATACTTAAACATTTTTACACAAACCATTTGAAGTCAAAAGTTCAAAAATTAGTATTTTTACATGCCTGCTCACAGGCAGATGCCCTGAGGTTATTTTCTCAGCCTCTCTATCTCCAGCTATCTCCTTGTAACACTCCGCCTTCCCTGCCGTCTGCATCCAGGCAATTAACTTCAAAATTCTGCTACAGGCACAGGGTGCTTTGAAAATAAACAGGAAGATCTTTCAGAGACAGCCACGACTGAGGAAGGTGGAAAGAAGACGAGTTCCCGAAGAGGCTCCGAGGTGAGCATCCTCACCTGGGGGAGGCTGGCATGGGCCCCAGGACAGCCTGCCCGCGGCTGTGTTTTTGGGAGCACCTCACCCTGGCAGCGCACACAGAACAGTGCAGCTGTGCCAGCACAGGGGAGGATGCCCAGCCTTGTGCATGGTTTATCGACCCTCAGGATGAGGGGCAGAGAGTGCCAAGGAAAGCCACGTGTCACCATCAATACGGAGAGAGGGACACGCCATCAGCTGGGCACCAGCACCCAGCTGGAGAGCCGAGCTGCCCAGGACAGGCCACGCTCACAGGGACACACAAAGCACCATCAGGAGATCATTCCAAGGGTTTTCAGATGAAGCACCTGCAGCAAGTTTTTCCCGCAGGAAGTTTTCCCAAGGCAGCAATGTGGCAGGAGGAAGGACGGACACACCGCACGCTCACCGTGCTGGCACCAGCTGCTCTGGCCATATAAAACCACTGATCAGCTCCCACGATACATTCCTGCAGGACCGCTCGTCTACTGTAAAGCTCACGGCACAAGGTTTAATGCTGCTGTAATTTTTATTGTCCAGGTTCACCCGTAGCTGTACAGCCTGGTCTGAAATGGGATGAAACCGCATGGTCACACAACGCAGCGCTGCTGGTGGGGCTCCAAAGTCTGTATTCCAGTGCACCAGCTCCGCAAAGACAAGCTTCCAGGAATTCCCTGTACCACAGCTTCACTTCGCTGCCTTCCAGCCACTTGGACTTGCTCTAATTCACCCCAGCAGCCAACAAACCCCTCCGCAGCTATTTTCCGATGCATTAAGCTCTGGGACACCATGAGCCCCTTTGGCTTTCTCCTTCCAAGGACATCCAAGCCCTGGAGAATCCCTCACCATGAGGAAAGGCCTGAGGAGCACTCAGCCCAGCAGGGAAGGTGAGCTGTAAAAGGCTGCTACAAGGACAGACAAGGCTGAAAATCCTGCATGTTCCTCACAAGACAAGGCTGCCCAACAACAAGTCTAAATTCCTTGGTCACACTTCAGAGCTAAAGCTGATACCCCTTCTATCCCAAATCCCTGACTGCCCTATTTTGCATCTTATATTTATACGGCACGTGGCAACACTAAGTCTTGCAAAATATCCCAAATTGCTTTCGAAAGGGTGAAATTAAAATAGAGGGAGACATCAGCACCAGCCTGTGCAGTGTCTCAGGCTTAAGCCTGAGATCTGCCAGGGTAAAATAAAAAATAATAAAAAAAAAGGATTAACCTTCTTTGTTGGTAATTTGAGAATATCAGTAATTGAAAAAACAAAATCTCATTTTCAGCCTCTAAACCAGGAAGAATAGAAATGTGCTGCTTTTACAGTATTTCTGTCGTTCGGTCCAGCAAACCCAGCCTTTCAGGCAGAGTCTGCGGCGGGGATCAACAGCAGATTCTTAATGAACCTTTCCGAGCCCTTTAGCTCCCGTCAGCAGGAGCCCGTGGGAAGCGTGGACGGCGTCCATCCGTCCATCCCCGCGGCGGGGCCGTGCGTGCGGCTCCTGCCAGCCAGGGCGGCCAGCGGGGCCGGCGCTGCCCCTTCCGCAGCAGCCACAGCCCAGCCGCAAAAGTTTTGTCTCGCTCCGGGCTCCCCATGAATTGCAAATCTTCAGGTTGCCACAGAAACTCTCTGGGTGCCACACAGCCATCAGGAAGCATCACGGTCATCTTTTCCATCTTGTTTGCTTTGCATCAGAGCACTTTAAACTCCCTGTGGCATTGGTGCTCCGCAGAACGATTCCCTCCACGCAGTTATTCCTGTGCAGTGTCCAAGCCGCAGTGATTAATCATTCCTGCTTCCTCGGCTGACATATCGAGGTGGGGAAACGACATCCTAAATGAGCAGAGCTGATTACCTGGGAAAGCAATTCTTCAAGATAGCACAGCTAACTAATAGCTCCATCTGCTACAAAAACACATTCCTGAGCCCCAGAGTGGTGGCAGGGTACAGCCAACAATTTTGTTCCAGCTGCCAGATTTGAAATTGTTTGTCACAAGTTGCCACAAAAACGTGGGCAGCTCTTTGTCCTTCCTCTCCCTGTCGCCTCGAAGAGCAGGGAATCTCAATCAGGAGGTCTATGGGGACTGGTGACAGGGACGCTGAAGGTGAGATCCGGACTGAAAAAACAACCTGATATTCTGTATTAAATGCTTTGCCAGAACCTTAGCTTTTATCTCCCTGATTGCAAGCAGGCGCAGCAAACACCCACCCCACGGGTACACAGAGGGGCTTCGGCCACAGCATTCAGGGTGGGACTTTATCGAGGCTTTCCAGTCCCTGCCATTCACAGGTTAACACAGATTTGAACAGGAAAACAACCCAAAGCCCCGGAGAAGGCTGCACCCACAGCAGCCCAGCCACGGCCAGCAAACAGCAGATCTTTGTCCCGCGGAAGCTCTTTGAAATGCTAATTCGCCCCAGGAATGCTAAACATGTCAATTTTGTTTATATTCCTTAAGTAGGTGGGCAATTCAGAGTGCTACATTGTTGCGAACAAGGCAATTCGGATGATGACCACTCCGTGCCATATGAACCACCAGGACTTGCTACAGGACTTGCTAAAACAAGGCAATTCGGACAGATGACCATTCTGTCTGTCATATGAACCATCAGGACTTGCTACAGGACTTCCCAAAACACTCTGCAGGAGTTTTCCCCAGGATCATAACCCTGGGGTTCCTCCTCGTCCTGTTCTCTGCCCCTCCCGAAATCAGAGCTTTAGCCATATTCAAACGACTTCTGAAGCTTTAAGAACGAGTTATTGGGATGCTCCATTTGCCTGTAATCTGCATTTATCCACCTCCCTTTCCTATTCAAAGCTCTTGGGAAAAGCTCAGCCACAAATTAAGCTACAGCTGGAGGTTTGCTGCTCCCAGGCGGGCACAGACCGAACCTCCCCATGGGGAGAGTTGGTTGGGTTTTGATATTTCAACACTCCAAACTGCCTGGCTCTCCTTGGCTCCGCCGGCACATCCTCGGCTCCTCACCACATCCATTTCCCTGATAGCCCTGCCACGCTCCCATCATGTGTCAGCAAAAGCCAGGAGCTCTAAATTAGGACCATTGAGTGATTTGCTGGCTGTGGTTTATTTATCACATTTGTGAAATAAGTAAATTACCATGGTATCCACTGGAATGATAGAAGTTCAATCACTTAAGAAATTAGCCCATCAAACAGAGAACCACATGACCCCGATCTTGGATTTGAAACCTGATTTAATAACCTGGTTGTGCTGGTTGCTCACATTCAAATCAGAACTGAAGGGTTATACACTTCTGTAATTAATACAAGAAAACGGTGCAGGCAAAAGCATTCTCCTAAAAATTACTTAGCTTTTACCTAAACATATCTGTTGTGTTTCCCTCTGCCTTGGAAGGAGGGAGAAAAATGCCTCAGGAGCAGAGACTTCATAATTTCATTCAAAAGTCACCACTCATGTGTTGTGCTGTTGACAGCTAATTAAGTTCTCCCAAGGTAAAATAAATGTAATGTTTTAAAGCTGCTTCCTTGCTTTTAAAAAAATCTTGACTGATATTTCACTCACTTATTATTAATCAAGGAAATACAATGAAATAGGGAATTTGAATTTGCTTCAGCCAGAATCTCAGCACCTTCTCCATCCTCTAAGTAGGTCACTAATCAGGTCTGGGTTTAATTTTGCTCAATTCTGTTTCTTGGCACTGACAACGATCACCCTGGACACAAGTCCTGACTCGGCAGCTTCGGTGATTAGACAATAAACTCCATCTTGCTTTGTAAGGGCAAAAGATGTGGAAAGCTAAGCAAACGAGACGAAAACGCTGAGATACGGCGCCCACACCTCCAGCGGCTCCTTAGCCCCACTTGAAGTGGCTTTGAGAGAAAGCCTTGGGTTTGTGCTGCTCCAAAGGATAACAACAAACCCTTCCTGCAAAGGTGCCGCACTCTCGGGGTGTTCACACACGGCAGGGACAGTCCCTTGGAGCCGCCTGCAGCTCCCTGAAAGCCACAGCAGCGCCAAACCTTCTCCCACACGTAAATAAAGAGACTCCTTCGCTCCTCTGCCCAACACCACCACAGTCCTCACCCATGGGGCAGTGCCCAGAGCAGCCCCGCGGTCACTGGCCAGCCCTGAGCAGGCTGAACCAAACTAATGACACAAAAAAATTAACCATTACAGCCAAAATCGCTGGACACCTGAAAGCAGCTCCAAAGCATCATTTATCAGCTGGATCTGCTGGGCTGTTTTTAAAAACAGCGAGGAGAAAATCTATGGAGCCACATCCTGCTGTGAGTGCTGGGGCGTTATCCCGACGCCGTTACTGCGGCAAAGAGCCTTTTCCTCATCCCCTGAGAGCCCGGGGAGACGATATTTCAGCAATAATGGCACATCCCTCCCCACAGCACTGACACACACGGGAGCAGTGCCAGCAGCTCTCAGGGCTCTCTCAGGTGAGCAGCACCTCCAGCGCAGCTTGGATCGATCAGCTCTGCAGCCAAATCATCAACCCAAGGGCAGCCCGGCTGAGCTATGGATCATTGCTGCTCCCACCTCTCCGACAGAAACCAAGAGAGCCCAAGGTAACCCTCGCCCGGGGGAAATCGAGTCTGTGCCCGGGACAGAGCAGGGCTGCTGCTCTACAGAAAAGCAATGTGGCACCTCGTGGTCGTGATGGTTCGGGTGACAGGAGCCACCAACGCAGCCCCCACACCCTCTTTCCCTAAGTGACACCTTCCAAACTTGCTGGCCCCAAGGGTAAATCCAAGCGAGGAAAAGATACAGGCCAGCTCTGCCAGGGCGCTGCACTGCAAAACCTTCTGCAAACAAAAATAAACCTGTTTACTTTGCCAAACCAAGGGAACTTCATGTCCTCTTTGTGGCGAGTTATTCCAAGATGGTTTTCACACGAGGCTGCCAAGGAGAAAGTGAGGTTTGTGGGCTGCGCGGCAGGAGGGGGATTGGGCGCCTGGTGGAAGCGATTGGGCTGGAGGTTGTTTTTGAAGTTCTCTGATTTGCTCAGATTTCCCCTGAAGTGACCTACAAAAGCAAAGGGGAAGGGAAGAACTTGTGCTTATTTTCTCTAGTTTACTGCTGTCAAAGACACCTTAAAAGCTGTTGGGAGATATTTTTCCTCTCGTTTTCTTCCTCCGTGTTGTAAATTCAGGTCAGGCCTGCATTTGAAGATTATCAAAAGGCAAACTGGAGAAGCTGTCTTCTCTGAAAAAGCAACAGGGGCTGCGTTTGATGTCCTGGGGGCTGCTCGGGCAGCATCGCCACCGGGAGGGCTCATTGTCCCAGCCCAGCTGAAACAACAGGAGCCCGAGATGTGATCGGCTCTTAAATGGGGACAGACTGCCTACTGCAGACTGTGAGGATCAGACACAGGGGCTGTGGGCTCAGCAGCTTCCCCTGGCAGGGAATGCAGCGGGAATGCTGCAGGACACGGGGAAGAGCAGGTCCGCTGAGCTCCAGCACTCCTTGCATTCCAAGAACAAATCCCAGGGGATAACACGCCCATCTCCAACCAAAATCAAGGTGCACCACACCAAATCAAACAGGGAGCGAGGACAAAACCCGCTCGTGTCCCCAAAAATGGCACAGAATTGGAATGCAGACCGCTTTGGTACAAGCGCCTTTCCCAGTCCTGGCTGCTGGGAATCTCACGGCTCCACAGCCAGGAATCTCAGCTGTGCCGGCTCAATGATGTGCAGAGGACACTCCAGGCTGCCTTTCATGTTTTCTCCTGTGTGTTGGGGACAGAGGATGAGGGAATTCTTTACCCTGAAAATACTCAATTATTTTAATAGGATTACATTGGAGATTGACAATATTTAGAACAGTCCCTGGAATTTATTAGCCTGCCAGCACTCCAGATAAGCAATTTGAATGCAAAGATCTCTTAAACTTAAGTAACTAACTGGCAAAAAGCCAATTCCCACCCTCCATGGTTTTAGGCACAACACTAAGTTTTGGAAATGAGCTCCTGAACTCAGCAGTAAAACACCTCAGACAGCCTCACATCCCAAACCTTTCACAGAGATCTCTCCTAACAATGTTTTTGCCTTATTAGAGACAGACAAACACAAGGGCAGAGGAGCTAAACCCCAGAGAGCAATCCTCTCTCTTTAAACATCTCGCATTAAGAGCAAACCAAGCCATAAATGCATGGAACACGGAGTCCAAAACAACACAGATTAACACAGTCGCTCTTCTTCTGCACAAGGAACACTGTGCAGCACAAAATGGCAGGGCATGTAGACCTAGAACTGGCATTTCGGAGGGACATCATCATTTCTGTGACAGTCCCAAAGGAATTCTTGGCGGTAAGGAGGGGCTGATTGGAATGTCCCCTGCTGCACTGCAGGGACAGGAGTGGGTCACACACCTGGGGAGGGCAGGAGCTGCAAACCAGCACCTCTGCCTAACTGGGCTCCAGCACAGCACTGGGAAGGGGCTGCAGTGGCTCTGGGAGGGGACACGGTGGTGCACCAGCCTTTGTGCCTTCCCCGAAGCCTGCACAGGCTGCAGCAAGAGCCCGTCACACGCAGCACAGGTTATTTACTTGGGGGAGGGAATTAATAAAAGAGTCATAACTGCTATTTACATAAAGCTTGACATACTCAAAGCCCTGTGCAAACATTAATCCTTAACAGCCCTCAGAGGAAGGTCAGAGTTATCCTCTCTCCACACTGAGGAAATCTCTGACAATTGTGCTGGCTCTGGCTGCCCCAGCCCTGCTCCAGCTCACCAGCCCAGGTGCGCAGCCACCCTCCCCTCGGACACCCCCACGGCAGGGATGCCCCAAAAACCAAGGAAACCGTCCTGTCAGCAAGAGTGACTCCCTGAAACTCCTGCCAGAACAGCCGAGTGCTGCTCAGCGCTTGGCTCTGGCTCAGCCAGGAGGAGTGAGCTTCTCTATCCTGAGGCAGGAAAGAGTCAGAGGAGGGGAAGCCATGCATGTGGAAGAGAGCAGTGATTTCCAGCAAAATGGTGCTGGCTCCCCTTCAGAGGCAGCCAGCAGTGCCCATCACATCCCTGCTGGCGGCTTTGCCATCAGCTCTGGCCATGAGCATCCACAGCAACCGTGCTTGACAAAGCAGCTGGGGAGAAAGGAGGGCTCTAGTGGAGTTTGTCACTTTTGTCACAGCCATTTACCTTCAGTTTTTGTGAGACAGGCCAGGTCTGCTCTGAGGGCACTCGAGGGGCTGCAGACCTGGCAATTAAAGCAGCTGAAAGCTTCACACCAATGCCCAGCCCCACTGCGGGATGGGTCCCCACAGCCCCAGCACATCACCGTCCCTAAAGTGGGGCCAGAAGGGCGAGCGCAGGGAGCCACACCTGGAACTGCTGCCGCCGCCAGCCTTCGGGGCACAGGAAGGGTTACGAGAGCCAGCGGACACCAAAAAGCCAACCGAGGAGCAAACAAAAGAGCGTCTGGGGAAAGAGCACGGAAAAATCTATCAGCAGAGCTCAGCTCCTGGAGCCCGTCCGGGCTGCTGTCACCAGGAATCTGCAAAACCTCTGAGCAGCCCTGGCCGTGAGCACAGCTCACCAGCCCCGACAGGACACTGCTGCTGATCCACTCCGGAATAAACCACCTCGGGACCCCACACTTCCCAGTTTTCACGCAGGAGCCTGTGCCCGAACACGCCAGCAGGCACTGGTGCTCCTCCATCCTCCCCCAGCCCCAGCCTGGGCGCAGGCAGCCGCTCCCAAGCAGGATGCTGTGTGAGCAGAGCCGCAGCATCCTGGCTGCCAGCTGCTCCTGAAGCCTTTGCTGAGCTTTTCTCTTGAAATTCAACTTCCTGGCACCCCGGGGTGCGAGATACAAGTCGGATAGGGGAAAGCAGGCGCCCCTTCCAAAGGCTGCCACACTTCTGAAAAGGCAATTTAATGCTTGCTTTGTGTTCAAGCTGGGGGAACCAAACAGAGGAGAAGGAACATGTACAGGCATTATCCTGCTGGCCAGCCACCAAAAAGGTAATTAAAAACCTCCCCCTGAACAGGTGGGTCAACAAAACTCCGCATTAATTCCTTGGATTGCCAAGCAAATGTCTGTGAGCACAGGATACGTCCCAGCAAGTGCCTGCGATCTGAAAGCACATTTCTGTGCTCTGACACCTGATGAAATGGCTGTGAATCCACTGGGAGCCTCGGGACAGAAGGGGTGGTTGGGGCAGGGGAAGCACCGTCCAGGTGTGCTGGGGATGCTGCACTGCAGAGCCCCAGGCCACGGCACACCTTGGTATTTGGGGTGCAGAGGATTCACACAGCCTGCCTGGGTCTGCTTTGGGGTGTAGAGGATCCACACAGCCTCCTCAGGTCTGGTTTGGGGTGGAGAGGATCCACACAGCCTCCCTGGCTCTGGTTTGGGGTGCAGAGGGTCCATAGCCTCCCCGGCTCTGGCGGTGCCGACCCAGGGCAGGAGCACAAAGCTCGGCACACGGCTGGAGCCACAGCCTGGCGACTGAAGGTTCTCTTCCACAGACCACGGGCTGAACCCACAGAAAATATTGAACCAAGCTGGGTTGCAGTGCCGGAAGCACTGCCCCAGAGAACAGAAACATCCTCCCCGAGCCTGGCGTTGCGGTCCCAGCACAAGGAGCACCTTGATTTACGGGGCAGGCAGTGCCATTACAGCTTCGAGCTCGGAAGGAAAAGGTCCATTAAAAGATTGCTTTTAGTATGAAATTTCACCAGAGATACATTTTCTCTTGTCAAGGGCAACAAATTGCCCACGTAATTTCAGACCTATGTAGTAAACATCCTAAAAATACAGACTTTTGCAGCAAATCACATTATCTTGAACGGGGTTTGCTGAATTCTTTTCCTCCCCTGGCTCAGGCTGGAGCTGGGAAGCAGCTCCGGAGCCGGAGAGCTCTGGCCTGGCCCCAGCAATCTGCACACACCTGCCAAAATCCCATTGAGCAATTTTACAGCACACACCTCTCCAGCAAGGAGGCTTTAAACATAATAGTCAGAAAACTCAGAAATACAAAAACTGCCAGGACGGATAAGCACGTGCAAAAACTGCCAGGGAACGTCACCAGACCCCCTGCAAAAGGAGGATTTTCTAAACCAAATTAGAAATTATCTAATAGTTTTGATCCTATCTCGGAAATAATCTCTTTCAGCCACCTGTCCATGATCTTGGGTGCTCATACCAGGAAGAATTTGATATTTTCAGATGCATTTTTTAAAATGCAGAAGTGTATTTTGCTCCCGAAACAAGACCCAGGGAGGCTGTTCGGATTGTCTGCTGCCCCGTGTTAAAAGTGAGTTTACAGCTGACATTAACCTTGCAAGTGTTTTGATAAACTTTTTCTGCCATTTTCTGAGAGGTCAAATTTGACAAATTTGTCATGAAATCCCCTCTGGAAACAAAACACATCCTAATCTCCCGTGTTTCCTCTAGAGAAGCGGAGCATATTTGTCACAGCAAGAAAAGATATCCCACCAGCTCAGCAGCACCTTTCAGGTTCAGGTGTTTTTATGTGAATATTCACCTATCGATCCGCTGAAGAATCAGGGCAACTCGCAGGCTGCTCCCCCAGCTTAGGAAGGTCATAAAGAAACATAAAGTACAAGGACAGATTCCCAGCAAAGCCACGGGGCCTCTCACCAAAACCTTCGATTGTTGCCCAAAGTGCAGCCGAGGCCAAGCGCAGACTCTCGACTCTCCCAAGGTAACCCGGCTTCCCTCAAACGACCTCTGCAAATGTCAAATCATCCACGAATCACCGCGGAGCTTCTCACTGGAAACGAAGCCGACAGCTCGGAAACCCTACACGTTCACAGGATGCAGGAATTCTGTCCCTGCAGAGGGGAAAGGGCACTCCGGACTCCTCACTCAGCTGGACATTGCAGCCACCCAAGGCTGGGGTGGCCACTGCTTTCCAAGGAAAGCACCGAGAGTAACTGGCACATAATATATCAATAATAACCAATAATGCCTGAGCCTCGGGATGAGTACGAACACTCCGATGCCAGGGCGGTTCTGCAGCAATCCCTGCCCTGCCGGACAGGACAACACAAACCAGCCCGGCCAGCCCTAATCCCGCAAGCCAAACAGGAGCAGCAACAATGCCACCACCCCTCAACGCTCACGGTTCAGCGAAGGGTTTGCCTTACTTGAGGCTACAAATATCGCAGCTGAAGGCATCAAACATCCACTGCCAGCAAGCTGCGAACTCGCATGGAGCCATCGACGCTGCGCACGCCCGGCCCGGGATTCACTTAACACTCCTTCCTGCCCCGAGTGAAGTCAACAAGCGAAGCGGCAAACAGTCCAAGGCAGGAGCCTTATGAAAAATACCTGCATAGAAATGCACATATATTAAGGCTACAGACCACTGGGTACCTGCCAAAAATGATGGAATACAGCAGAGTTTACTTATTTCTTCTTAATGGCTCCAACATTCCACCTGAAAAATTGGTCCTGGAGCTACATAATTGGGGATAAAAATTAAGCGACAGTTGCCATTTTTCACCGGGGAGGCTGATCACACACATCGCTCACACCATCACGCAGAGCACACCTGATCCCAATGTCCCCGAGGACGGAGAGCGAAGGGCCACTGCAGAACCAACACCTAAATTGCGAGGTTGATGTAACATCGAAGTATTACAGACCGGCATAAATGGGTTTATTGAACAGTGTGATTGAGCTGTGTTTTGCTTTCCACTCCTAACATCACTTGAACACGTTTCAGTCACAGGTTCCTGCCTGTCCAAGAGCCTTCTCAAAAGGCATCACAATTAGGTCTCAAATTTAATGTAATGTCATGGTTTTACTGTGACACAGAATCAAGATCGGCTTAGGTTGGAAGGGACCTTAAAGATCACCGTGTTCCAGACTCCCTGCCACGGAAAGGAACGCCTTGCGCTAGATCAGGCTGCTCCAAACGCTGTCCAATCCGGTCCTGAACACTTCCAGGAATGTCAAACCTCTCATCCCTCTTTTCTCGTGGTCAACAGGAGAAAATTACATTTTTAAACCAGAACAAGCTCCTCCAGACACCAGTGTTACACCAACACCAGTAACCACCTTAAAGCCTCACCTCAGGCATTGCCAAGCAGGTGGCAGCAGAAAATTGTCCCCCCACCCCACACGGGTGTAGGCAGCTTCTCCTGCACCTTCCTTCCCTCCCTGACCTCATGGCAATGCCAGAAAACAGAAAGAATCTTTTCCTTTTCCTGCCAAATCAATTCCCAGAGACTGTCACAAGGCCAGCCCCGTTATCCACAGCGGCGATGGGAGCCTTTCATTGCCTCTGCTTCAGCACAGCTCTAAGTAAGACCTGCCACAAAGGAAGACAGTTTAACACCCTTTAATATGTAAACAAGTTTTCAGGAAACTGGAGCAAACAGAGAGGAAGAAAAACAGGTTTTATTTACAGATTTCCTGGCGCTACGAAGGCACATTTTCATTTCATTCCCATACAAACAGCTCTCCGCTGGGAAGTTCCGCCTTCATCTCCTCATTCACTTCTGTCGGTCCTCTCAAAGGAGGCAAGGAAGTATCTCAATCCTTACGCTTTTTTCCAATCACAAAGCAGCCCAAAATAAACACGAGAAGGCTCTGAGCCACTAAATATTCTTAAGTACTTGACACCCAGTTCCCTCCGAGAACTGCACAGATTGCACATTCACAGAATGCCGGGATTCTTCACACATTTTCCAGGCCATGTTTCCCAGAATTTACACAGTTTCTTCCAAAATATTGTGCAACATATTACACCACCAGAATACTCAACTCCTTGGCTGGACACATGAGATTGGTTCATTTTCTCTTTCTCATCTCTTTCAGGTGATGTTTCCACATATGATTTTTTTTTGCCAAACCAACAATACAATAAAACCATTCCCTAAACCCCCTGAAGAGTCTGAACCATCATCCATTTTGCACCGAGCACCAACTCCAAGAAATTTGTTCTAGGAGACTATTGGAAGCGAGTCCAGTAAGCTGAAAGTCAATTTAATTCTTTCAAATTCAACTACCAGTGATCTCCAGCCTCAGCGGGTAGAGAGAAAATCATATATATACACACATACATATACACACACACACACACAGAGATATATATCTCCCTGCCCTGGCTGCTCCTGGTCCCAAACACCTTAATTTCCAGTCCCCAGGTAAGGTGGCCAGCGCCGTCAGCCACGCGGCATCGGCAGCATTAGCGCAGTTATGACCACAGAGCTATTTTGGTTTTATGTACAGACTTTACTACCACCTTATAAAAGAAGGATTTCCAGAAGGCAAATGGACCGACGTCTCAAAATAGAGTGTTTACATTAACGCTTGGCAAGCAGAGCCTGCAAACAGAGATGAATAGAGATAAGCTATAAAAAACACCGCGGACGTTTACTTGCTGGAATAGGAGCTTGTAATCCAATTTCAGGTCCTTCTGCCAAGTATTACACACAGCATCTTTGTGTGTGACGATTTCAGCCCGCATCCCCCACCGCCCCTCCGCGAGCATCAGCCAACGAGGAGAACACAATTCCGGCGGAACGCTCCATTAAAGAGTCGTTTGGATGGCAAGTTACGAGCTGGGTATATCCAAACTCACTGTCCTTCCATTTGTGGAAACATTAAAAGATCGGGAAAGGACAATAAATGCTGCCTGAGAGGCACGAGGGATGCCGGAATGAGGGCAGAAAAACAAACCTTTCCGCACCTTTCTGCTGTTAATGGAGAACAAACAGGCTCTGCCTGCATTTGGAGGCTCACGAGAGCCCTGCGGATGGAATTACTGCTTGGTAATTAAACGTGGCTGTTTGTTCCACACACAAGACACATAAGACATAAGACAAAGTCACATAAAACAAGGCAATCTGAGCCAGCTCTTCCCAGATGAACTGGAGCAGGATCATTTCAAACCAGGGGCACAATAACCCCACACCCCACTGCCACGGGACCAGAGCAGGGAAAATTTGCCTCCAAGTGCTGACTCCACCCTCCAGACCTTCATACTTCTGAAAACTCCTTTAACAGCCCTGATTATGCTGGATTTTAGTGAGTTTAATGCACAAAGTTATGTTTTTGAAGCTTCTAGTATCACCTGATATCCAGGAAGAATTCCTCTTCCGCTGGATTTTCATTTGACACAACACAGCAAAGATCCCTAATTCAGTTAATCGCTCATCACATAAACAAAGAAACCTCTTGAGAACCAGAGAGCAACACGCACATGTATTTGCAATGCATAAGAGGATATTTTTTTTAAATGGTAACAATGCAATCTATTCAGTGTGAAGAGTCTGGGAGGCCGATTAAATACTTTGGGTTCCATAATTATAATTGCAGTAATGAATAAGAAGGAGCATTACAGCTTGCACAATGCATTTCCTCCTCAAGTCAATGATTCAGTTCTTGTCTGCTTTCAACTAACCTTTTGTGTCTCTTCATATCAGATCTTGCAGATTACTTTGAGTAGAATAAAAATATCCCCAAATATCCCAGGTAATGTAATACATTTGGCATCCCTTGATTATGCCTACACACAGCCTACAGAAAGGATTATGCACTAAATGGATAACATTCATTTTGATTAATTTTAGACATTAGTGAAAATTCAGTGAGGCTCCAGCCACCATCTGAATGCCCTGGCAAGCTCATGACGACAGGGGAGAGCTGAAACCTGATTGCCTGGGGGTTTTTTGAGGTTTTCTCCCCCTTTGGAAGAGCTTTTCCTGATCATCCTTCTCCTGGAAAGCGGCTTTGGTAAGGACTCTGCTCCTTCATTTTCCTCCCACGGCAGCTTTTATCCACCATGTGTCTGCAGAGATCAGCCTCAGGAAATTGAGGACTTGCTCCCGGGAAAGTTAACCCCAAACTGCTCCATTTCTACTCAGACAAGCAAGAAGTATCTTTTGGTTGGTTGGGTTGGATGGTTTGGATATTTTGCCAAGCACTCTTAGGGCTCCCCCAGTCTTGATGCCCACAGAACTTGGCTGCATTTTGAGGATCAATCACCTTACAGAAATTAATTTTTGAGCATTTCCAAATACACCAGAGCTGAAACACTGAAACAGATTTTTTTTTTTTTCCCCTTAGAATTACCACATTTGGTAAAGCCTTCCCCACAATCTCTCATGCAAAGCAAAGCCTGAAGGACGAAGGGTTAATGCTGGGCTGCAGCTGCACAGGCACCAACTGCCCCCTTTGTCTGCAGGGAACAAAAACAAGGGATTTGAGCAAATCCAGCTTTATGAATTCAAAACTTCACACACTGAATGCAAGAGAGCAAAGCAACATCCTTCACTGATGCACAGAGAAAGAGAAAAGTTAATTTTATTGATGGAAGACCCAAAAAAAGGCAGATCCTAATCTAGGGGAGTGAAAAATCTCCCGCTCTGAACAACAAATGGGACCTGGAGCACCAGGCACTGCAGGGATTTATTACCTGAGGAGACAACAAAACCCACCTCCTCTTTGGGGTTAAAGCAAGGTGCTTTTGGACTGTCACTGCTCTCAGGAGCCTCTCTGAGGATCTGATCCATCAGGGGACACCCTGCACATCGCAGCGTACTCTGCTGTGTATGAGTTGCTTCACCACGAGAATCAGGCCTTTGGAAGATCTTCTGAGCCCAGGGCTTGCCTCCAGAAACTCACCTGGGCACGCTGCCCACCTGAGCACAGCCTCAGTCACCCCCAGCCACCCTTGGCTTACTTCTCTTTGGCATTTTCCAGAAAAAGTCTCATCCAAAGAGTCAACCCTCGCCTGCTTGAGGACGGCTCAGAGGCCAAAAGAAGCTCTTCAAGATCACTAATTACTCGCTTACTGTCTGCTAACAGGGCAACTCACAGGACCTGTCACGGGGACTGTAATGAGGCTCACCAAGAGCCCCTCGTCTGCCTGTAATTAATACAGACCTGTAAGAGCTGGCGCTGCCGCAGTCGGGTCCGAGCGCGCACGGCCACGAGTTGACATCTCCCGTTGACTGAATTAGAACATCTTCTAATGAGGCTCGCTTCAAAATCATTTTACATCCATTTGCTCATGTCAGCATCAATGTATTCAGCATTATCTACCAATTAGTAAACCGGAAAACATTCTTTAGATAATCTAAAATCTCGCTAAAATATTCAACGTGTCATTCATTTACTACAAACTGCCCTATAAAAACAAATTACTGGAACCAGCTGCCACAGAGCAACAAGTGTCTCAGGACAAAGTGGTTTTTAAACCAACGGCTTTCCAGGACACATGTGGTGCACTGGTACTCCGCCTTCATATCCAGCAGAATTGGTCCCTTCCAACGCTGTCCCTGTCCCCAAGGAGTGGGTGAAGCCACTTGATGCCACCAGGAGGACGCAGATCACTCTGTCTCGGAGTTCAGAAGGACATCCCAGGGACCAGGGGTGAGGGCTGGGAAGGAGCTCACCCTTTGGAAGGATCCAGTGTTTGGGGCTTTCACTTCATGGCTCCTTGGAGCAGTCCAGGACCGAGGACACCGCACCACGGAGGAGGTGACCCAAAGCAGGCACACCTCCTCAGGTGTGCGGCTCAGGATGAGCTCCCCGGCTGTTCCAGGCTTCTCCAGGACTGACAAACTCGGCGATGGGAAGGTGTTTCCCACTGTATCAGGCTGGCAGGGACCCCAAACAGCTCTCCCCTGGAAGTCAAGCTGGGGGAGCGGTGCCAGGGCTGCAGCTCAGGTGGGGCACAGTGCCAGCCCAGACTGTCCCACCCCAGCAGCTCCAAGCGGGGCCACACATGTCAGGAGGAGGGCTCTGCATGCCTTGGCAAACACAGGGCAAAAGCATTTCGTTTGGGGTTATTTTTGGCTTTTTACTCAAAAAAAGCAAAACCCCCTGGTTTTCCCTCAGTTCTGCAGGTGCAGGAAGGGTGGTTGGGAGGGTGGCTGGTTGTTTTTTTTTTAATCTCTTGAGCGTGGCAGAGCAGTAAATCTTGCATTATGCTCTGAAGAGTGTCAGGTTTGGGCTTCATTTTGGTCTCAGATTAGACTCCCGAAGCAATGAATCTTCCATCACAGAGGCCATTACCAACCCAGTTTTCCTTCATTTTGGACTGCTTTATCCCTGATTGTGTTATCAAACTCACCTCCAACCCCCTCAGCCGCAAGGGGCTCAGCATTTGCAGCAGGGGAGCTTTAGGCTGAATATTGGCAAATTCCTTCCCCTGAAGAGCTGTCCAGGGCAGCAGCAGGAGGGGTCACTACCCCTGGAGGGATTTAAAAGCCGTGCAGATGTGGCACTTGGGGACATGATTTAGTGGTGGCCCTGGCAGCGCTGGGTTAATGGTTGGACTCGATGATCTTACAGGGCTTTTCCAACCTAAACGATTCTCTGATTCTAAATTACCATATGCAAATTGTGATCATTAAAAGGCATTTATAAAAATCAAGTAAAACAGCCCATGAATATTGAAAAACGCTTAAGTGTTAAGTTAAACGACAATTTTCAAAACACACGAAGGAAATCTGACCGTAACCAACCAGTCCCATGAAATACCATATCTATCATCAACTTTTTAATTACCAATTGATCAACATGTAGACAGTGTAATAGCTTACAGCTTTTAATTACTGAACTATCAAAATTCCAACCAAAAAAGGAACCTCCAGAGATGAAACCGTAATGCTTGATTATTCACTGCTACATAATGAATGATTTGTTTTTAAACAAGATGTCAAGTTCCTCATGTAATCCATCTGGATGTGTGACTCCACAAGGCTCACACTGCCCATACTAAGTACTCGGGGCTGCTCTTCTCCCTCTCTCCTGACCCCACGAGTGAAGAGGTTTTGGGGATTTTCCCCCCTTAAGGCAAAGCAGTCCAGAATCAAGAGGCTCCCAGGCAAACTAACTTCAAACCTCGCTGCAAATCCAGCCACGCTGCTCCAGCTTCCTCCAAAGGGACAGGTTTTGCCTGGGAGAGAACAGAGCTCCTTCCAACTTTCCTGTACCACTAAGTAAGTGGCTCTGAACCGAGAAACACAACCAGGGAGGGTGGGAACGGCCGTGCTGCCTCTCTTCACATGAACAGTGCTGTGAGAGGCACCAGGGCTGCAGGATCTGGGGTGCAGCTCCAGGTTCTTCCCACAGCCCGAGCCGAGCGCGCGCCGCGAGGATTTAAGGGTTGGCATTACACGGAGAGGTGGGGAGAGGCTTTTCATCTCTGCCCTAAATTCAGCGTCGAGCTGAACATCACATCCACAAATCCCCTCCGCGCACAACACAACCGGCCTCTCCTCCTGTGTTTTATCCTAATAGCCATCCCCACCTCAGAACTCCAAATCAGCCCCACAAATCCCTGTTTCAGTGGGCAAACAGATCCAGAGGTTTTCAGGACCACGATCAAGATCACAGAGCCCTCCACAATCCACACTCCCCGGAGAGGATTCTGCCAAATTCAGGCTTTTTTCGTTCAGGGAGACATTTCCCAGAAACACTCGTTTGCAAATTCAGGTTTCTGAGCAGGGATGTAAAACATTCTGGAAATAAGACTGTTAAACATGGGTGGTTCAAGCAGAGCCTATCAGTCAATGAAAAATCAAACTACGGCAAATAACACATTTGTTCCTCCAGCCCAGTGGCAGCGAGGAACATCCCTCAGCCCGAGCCCCTGGCGAATAACCCTACAGATGTTCCCTACGCACATCAGCCCCGAATAGCTGCTCCACAGAACAGCATCTGCTCCCACAAAAATACGGAACAGGAGCCTTTTATTTTCCCTTCATCGCAGCCTCGGAACCCCAGTTACCGCCAACCAAACTCGACAATACTTCCCCATAAATTCACCCACTCCAGCCACATCTGGGCTTTGATTTCCACACGGAAACCACAAGCTCCTTCCTCGCACTTCCCTCGGGAAGCTGCTCGCACGCCGAGCTTGTACAGATTTCCACATAAGAAATTCAGTAATCAGTCCAGGAGCTGTAAGCACTTATGACAACAATATCTATCAACACTTAACCATATTTACAACTAAATCATGTAAATACCAGGCAGCTCTCCTCTGCATGCTGATAATCTGGACAAATGAAGGCTGAGAAAAGCCACTCCAAGAGGAGACCAGACAAACAAAACCACGTTGGGT
The DNA here is from genome assembly GCA_013397895.1 of Origma solitaria. Classification (NCBI taxonomy): domain Eukaryota; kingdom Metazoa; phylum Chordata; class Aves; order Passeriformes; family Acanthizidae; genus Origma; species Origma solitaria. The sequence continues at coordinate 582,565 of VZRL01004440.1, forward strand.
GGGAAAGGAGCGTTGATGACACTCCAAGATCACTGACAGCACCGAGGACACGATGGCACAGTCCCCAGGGCCACCCTGGCTGGCACAGCCACGAGCCCTCAGCCACCCGCAGCACTTTCTTGTGCTTGGTTTTGTAGATTTCCTGTACACAAGTGTGTATTTCGTGTCCATTTCGTAAATATTTCATCCACAGGATCAGTATATTTCTCAGAAAAATAAGGACAAGCTGCTTCAACACCTACCCAGAGCTCTTCCCCCTCCATCTGCCTTTGAAATCCTTATAAATCCTAGGAACCAATTTAAAATTAAAAGATCCCAATTTCAGAGAGGTTTTTCTGTCCCCCCCGACTCCCCCCCAAGATGGACCATCTTATTACACCCATTAAACTGACAAAAATGACTCTTCAGCTGGCTCAGTGAAATGCCGCTCCTACAGCCGTTTAGGCAAACGCTTTCCCAGACCTTTACAAAGGAAAAGTGATTCCGTATGTAATTGGATTTTTTGGCACAACAAAAATACCAAGTTATTAAAACTCTCACATGGCTTTGGATTGTGTCTTTAATGGATGCCGGCGTCCTCGAGTGCTACAAAGACATTTTATGTAAAGCAATGAGGAGCTGCGTTTCCAAAGGTTTCCCAGAGGATTCAGAACGGTTTTCAGTGCAGGGTTCAATCTTTGTGCAGTAAAATCCAGGAGGAGGAGGGAATGATCCCACCACTTTCCTCCAATGTCCTCCCTGTCCATGCACATCCACCAACATCCACATTAATTCCAGCACAAAATCCCTTCATCCCTCAGGACACCCCCTGGATCAGCCACTCCACTGGACTCTCCCTGGGAAGAAGCAAATGAGCAGGCTGAAAATAGCTTACTAATCCTCATTTATTTCCTGCAGGATCATTTCTGCCACTCCCTACCTTCAGACAGGATTTTTACACCCCCACAGGCCCCCATCACCCAACGAGAATTATTTCCATTCCCTTATCCTGCCTTGTCCAAAGCAGTCAGATTTTGAGGGGTGCAGTGCAAGAGGGGAAGAAGAGAAAGAAACAGTGACTTGTGACTACAACAGGTTGTCCACAAGATATTTATTCCAGTAGGAACTGAAAAAGAGGCATTCTGTAGGAAACACTGAAATGCCATTTAATGGGACTCTTGCCAAACCCCACCCCCTTTCAAAACAGAAACGAGATCCATCACTCAACCTCAGCACAAAACAGAAAGAGTATCCCAAACCAGACAGCTGGATCCGACCTTCCCGAGCTGCATTCCACACGCATTGTGTTAACATGAAAATTTTGGATCCAATTTGCTAATGAGAGCCTGGAGGAGCGAGTCATCCTCCAACTCTGCATCCAAAATTCTCCCAGAGTGATTTAAGAGCTACAGCACTGGGTTTGCCATAAACCCTCTGTTTACAAGGCTCCACGGATTCCTACAGAGCAATAAGTGATGTGCCTCCAAGAATTTCCCTTATTTCTCATCTCGGAGTTTCCCCCCTCTCCCTGGCAATGTCTGAAGGGAGCACTGTTAATCTCCCGTCTATCCCGCTTTAATCTTCGCTCTTCCCAGGGAGAGATGCGACTCCGCTCCTCGTGCTGAGGAAGCAATACCTGGCAGTTATGGATCCAGGGAGTTGATTAAACCTGTGCATTCTGTTAAAGGTTCTATGGAACGGTTTAGAGTATGAGACCTTTAAATCAAAAGAGAAGCTGTTTGCGGGGACAGAGCTCAGCAACCTCAGCGTGGGAGTCACTTTCGGTGCTTCTGCCTACTCGGGGATGAGTAACGTCTGCTCCGGAGCCACCCACAGCCCAGGAGCTGAGGAAAACCCGTCCTTAACTGCGACAGGGCAAGGAGAGCCGCTGTGTGTCGCGACCCTGCAGACACAGAGTCTGAATGATGCAAGTCTCCATCCCAAGCGGTTGGTAAAATCACAGCAAATGAAGGGCAGAAGTGCCAAGTGCCAAAGGAGAAATCACACTCACATTTTACACACCAAGAGAAATCTTCCCTGCACCCACCCTCCGACAGGGACTGTGGACAAGGAGCAGGTCACACAGGGGCTGCCTCAGCCCAGCATGAGTCGCCACAATAATCTACATGAGAGGGGTGTCACAGTGCCCGAGAGCCTGCCCTGCTCCGGACAGGGATCTGCCCTCCAGAACAGGAATGCTCCTGGCAAACCCTGGGGACCGCACGCTGCTTCTCCAGACCCTGCCGAGCGCAGCGACAAACGAATGGATCTGCCTGGAGAGCTGGAGCTGCTGCTGAGCCGACACCACGACAGCTCTGCATGGCAAGCAGGGGTTTCACTCTGCTCCTCCCTGCTGTGCCCACCCTGGAAAGCTGCCTGGCTCCGAGGAGCCCTAACAAACCGACTGTCCCGAGCAGCTCCGCTGGCAAAGCTGATGGCTGACGATGACAAGCGCTCAGGGCTGTGATGGTTGTCACAGCGTCCCCCACGCCACGGAGCCCAGCCAGGCTGTCACCGGGACACGATAACGGGGACGGCATCTCTCGGCATCTCCGAGCACGCTACCCCGTCACGCACAGCCTCCCTGAGGAAGGCAGGCAGAGATCTTGGCATCAAGGCTTTTAAAGAGCTGCTGACACCCAAACCAGCGCAGATGGTTTTCTGCTCAAAGAGCCTCTGAGTGCATGGAAGGCCTGTCCTCAAACAGCTGAAAAAAGCCTCTAATTCCACACAGAGTGGGAGAAGCAGGAGGGTAACCCTCAGGAGCTTCCCTGCTTCTTTTAACCGAGCTTTTAACATCATGTCTACGTTAGCCAACGCGAATGAAGATGTCAAAGTGGCAATGGGAACACAGACAAATAATTCAAACCATGTTTTCAAGCAAAACAGCTCAGAATGAGAACCCACAACAAACTCCCTGCCCCCGGTTAACCCAGCTGAAGCATTTCAACACCTCTCCACAGACAAAGGGCAGCTGCTGCCCAGAGTTATCCTGTGCACACCAGGGCAGGGAGGTGGGAACAGCTCTGGATAAAATCACCATGCTTTTCCAAGGTCAAGGATGTATCGGCATCGCAGAGCACATCCCAGAGCAGCATCGCTGTGATAAATGCATGAAGTGAGAGTGCTCTCTCTGCAGAATTAGGGACAGATGTGCCTCTGCTCGGCTACAAAACCAGGGCCGTGGGGGCACAGGGAGCCTTTATTTCTGTGTGTTAGCCCAGAGGCTACGTGCAAAGTTCCCTTTCCAGCCCAATTCTCACAGAGCCCGACTTCGCTGCAACCCCAGCTCCAAAGCCGAACACGACTAACGTTGAAAGTACTCTGCCAGGGAAGCTGCCAGGCAGCCTCATTTAAAAACAGGGAAGCGGCAACAAGCAGTTCCTCATGCTTGATCCGATTACTCTGATCTCTCTTTTGACGCTGCAGACTCAGACTCGTATTTCTATTGCTGCATGGGGGGAGAAGGGGAGGGAGGGAATGTCACTTTGCTGCTTCATATTTCTTTCTTCCTGTCACACTTTGGAGCAGGGATATAGACTGCAAGAGCTGAAGGGAGTGGGGGGTCTGGGATGCACCCACCTCGCAGAGGAGGTGTCACCCTCACCCACAGCACTCCCAGACCTGCCCTGCTGGAGCCTGCCAAGCCCCAACATGGTCTCATGCTATCCAAGAAAAATTCATCCCTATAAAACAGCATTATTGCTCTAATAAAAAGGTCTGTTTCTGTACCAAATATTGAGGTCTCTCAGGTCCGAGAGTCACTGCATTTGGGATTAGCACCCAAATGTTTCTCTCTGAAGGGAAGATCCCCACGGCAGAGGTCCAGTCAGAGCCCTGCTGACAACTTGGGGAACGCAGTGACATTTCCATTCTGGAAGCAGACCTTGCAGGAGATCATAAATCAGATCCAGGCGCTCACTCACTGCTAAAAGAGGACACCATGAGATCAGAGCAGTTTATTCCAGACGTAACACAATCCCAGGGGTTTATACACCTAACTCTCACATCTGAGCACGACTTTAGGAGGCAACACGGCCCTGTGGGCAGCCTTGGCTCTGATGGCTCGTTGGCGTCGCCCTGACCTGCACCTGGAGATCTCCATCCTCCACAGGTGCCACCACTCAGCTCCAGAAAATGGGACATTCCTCCAGAAGGCTCAAGCCAGGAATGCAACTGCTCAGGGCAAACTTCACAGCTGGGATTGGCAGAGGAGGAGGGTTTCCAAAACAACTATTTCCCACTGCCAAATGCACACCTGGGCTTTAAAAAATGTTTGCCCTCACATACCGTGAAGAAGCTATTCCACCTTCAATACTGCCACTGAGAGGGGACAGGGGACCTGGGCTGTGTCACTCGGGCAGGACCCACGCACCCGTGTGCCACCACAGACCTGCACATGAGACTGTCAGCAAACACAACACCGAGGAGCTGCCAGCGGCAATATACCAAAATACCTAAAAAGGCAAAACTAAAGACATTTTCCAGTTAAGCTACAGCCCACAAAAGTTTCATATCTCTGAGCAAAGAGATGTGCCTAAGTATCTCTTTGATCCTTCAGACTGGAACTTAACGGGGTATCAAATATTCTACTGATTCACCTTGAGAATTTGGTAAGGTCAGAGCGTTCGCAATGCTTAAGTTTTTAAACCACAGAAGAACACAGTCAATTAAAACCAAACCACAGGGTAAAAATAGCCAGCCCAACCCTATGGAGAGACATTGTTGGTCTAAAACAACCAGGGGTGGAAGGCAGCAAACATCCCAGGCACAGCCCAGCCGAGTGTTTTAAATGCAAGCAGCCACATTCTGCGGCTGAGCGCGTGGTGTGGGCTCAGCAGAAACTGCGAGAACCTCCAAGAAATCTCCTTGGGGATTTCTATTCCTTGCTGGAATTTGGAATGGGTGAAAAAGACTGACCTGAAACTCAGGTTTTTAGAGCCCCATCCAGCAGCGCACAGTGGTTTGTGGGGCTCCCCAATACCCAACTCAACACCCCGCAAAGATGTAAGGTGAGAGCCTGATGTGCAACACAGCAGGAAAGCCTCGGGATTCAACAGGTAACGAGGACACCAGGAAGAAGAAAAACAGTTTTCACAGCAAAAAAGGCTAACAGAAAGCAGGCGGGTGGTGGTCACGCATGGGCAGGGCCATCAGAGGAGTCGCCTGCAGCCACAGTATCGCAGCTGGGGCTCATCCTGCCCTTGCAAATTAAAAACTGGAATAACTAAATCCAGCTCATGGCTGAACCACAAACGCCAGCTCGTCTCGGTGTGGCAGGGCCAGGCACCACGCGCGTCCCACCAACAGCTCCCCACGTTCCAATTACCAGAGCTGAGAGTGAAGCCTCGTGGTATTTCCCTTCGAACTCGCCTGCCACACATCCAAACCCACCCTTTTCCCCAGCACGCTGCCCTGAAGCGCCTGAGCCCACGCTGGGCAACCTTCAAAGCGTTTGTGGTGGAGCTCCCCAGGAACCGCAGCAGCAGCTGCTCTCTGCAGCGTGCAATTACATCCCAGGAAAGAGACTGATTTATGGAACTTAAACAAGTACATACCACTCCTAATTACAACATTCCACCTAGGGTCTCTCCTTCATGGCAGGTTTCCACAGTGTCCCTTTATTTAGCGCCGGTGGGTTCACACCACACAACATTCCCTGGAGGAACAAGCACAACTCATTTTTTTTTTACACGTAGCATCCAATTTCTCAGAAGACACCGGCTGCGTGTCCAGCTCTGCTTGTGCGCTCAAGCCACTGCGTTAAGGATTCGCTTCCTGGCTCAGCTCCAGGGAAGGCTGCAGCCTCGCACTCTGCTCCTGGAGCCTGCTCAGATCTGGAGCCACAGACAGGAGCCGAAATGTTTGGATACAGGAGAGAGCCCCTGCTTTCCTGACAGAAGTACCACCAGGTGCTACCAAAACCCAGAAGAGGAACAGGTTGTCAAAACCCCTATACAAAGTCTGACAATAATCCCTAGAAAAACAGCCATTAAAGAGAAACATCCAGAAAACTCTGCCTACATGCAGGAAAGGAACGTGGGTTTGCTTTTTATCATCAAATGTGCTCTGAGGAGTGCTTGGATGGTCCGTTTAAACAGAGGGTGTATCCAGGCTGGAACACAGGCTTTACTCCGGGTGGCCTCAGGCAGACGCAGGGTTAACGAGCTGACCCATTTTCCACCCAGCAATAGGGCAGAGAGCTCACCGATGGCACAGACATGGCCCCACCGAACGCTTCTGGTCCTGGCAGGGCCAGGAGAAGGCTCGCCAAGCGCCCGGGCGACAGAGCCAGAGCTGTTTGATTACAAAGCCTTCTTTATTTACACACCAGGAAAGACAGCGCAAGGCAAACAAAGGCGACGGCAGCGCAGCATCAGCAGAACGGCCACTGATTCGGCCGGGGGTCCCCAGGGGAGCGCGACTCTTCTCTGGCCTCCTGTCACCGCAGCCACCTCTGTGCCCGAGCAGCGGCCGCCCGTGCCAAGGGGATCCCGGCAGTGTCCATCCCGGAGGCGTCCATCCCAACAGTGTCCATCCTGGCGATGTCCATCCTGCTGAAGGTGCTCACAGCCGCCCCCTCCTCAGAGCAGAGCACGCACAGAGCACAGCGCTCTCCTTGCCTTCGCATCCTCAGGAGCCTCCTTGGCAGTGGTTTCAAACCAGATTGTCGTGCTTATAAACCTGGGCTCAACTGCCTACACGCAAGACAAATGAGCCCAAGCTGCAACCCAGATGGATCACTTTATTCCCCAGCCCCTTCCCCGCCGGTGTTTGCGTCGCATGCAGAATGCAGCGCGTGTTGCTGAAGGCCAGGGACGAGCAGGCTCGCCTCGCTTGCATACAAAGGCTCCTTGGAAACTCACTCCGTGTTTACAAAGGAGCCTGGCTTAGCGCAGCCGCGCTGGGAGTGCTCGCTGCCTTCACGGGGGGCTTCTCCAGGGCTGCTTTGGTGTCACCAGACACGGAGGCTGCAGCCACAGCCACCCCAGCCAGCCCCTCGCAGCTCCGTGCCATGGCCAGGTCGCAGCTCCACGCCGATGCCGACTCCAAACACCTCCTGTGGCTTCTGCTGGAAAGTTACTCTCCCTAAAGTGCCATGCGCCAGCGTTCCCCACCGCAGACCAACTCCAAGATCCAGCCCAAACGCCTCGGAGTGAGCCGAGACCGCTCCTCAGTCCTGACCCTGCTGCACAGGGGCATCGGGAGCTTAATTAACTGCACAGCACCGAGAGCAGCTAGAGAGGAACCACACACAGGCTCATCCCAGGTTACCGCTCAGCTCCATCCAAGTCTCACTGCTGCCTAGTGCTGTTCCAATCATCTCCGTGAAAGGACGCAGCAGAACTCTCAGCCTCGCTCTGCATCACGGGGTGCCACCACGGCGGTGACACGACGCTGGCACCGCTGTGCCTCGGGTGGCAACCGTGCGGGAGACACAACGACAGCGCTGTGCTCAGTGCTGATGCTGCTGCCGCACGCTAATTCTCTTCCCAGAACACTGAAGCTAACACCGATAGCTTGGAAAAGGGGGAAAAAAAGAAAAAAAAGGGAAAAAAAAAGGTCTTCAACTGTAAGGAAATTTTACCTAAATGCAGACAGTCTAGGATTTTATGCCGCAATTCACAACAAGGACCGCAACCACAAAATCTCCGTCTTCCACTAACAGCACCACAACATCGGCTCACGGTGCTTCTCACCCGGGTGCACGAGTCAGGCACAGTCGCTGCGATCCAGCACCCAGCCCTGCTTTTGTTCCCTCAGCAGCTCTGAGATCCCAAATCACAGTTCCACCCGTTCACTGGGCAGCGGCGAACAGGCTGAGCCCGGCGGGGATCCCTCCGGCCTCCAGCTAAAAACTGCTCTTAGAGAATTTGAGGTGAGCAAGACAGCAAAACAAAGGACAAACGCGGCCGTCCTAGAGCAGGGCTCTTATTTCCCATCTGGGCGTCTCTCAGCTCCAGGGTCCCCAGGTCACAGCGGCGGGAGACTCAGCAGGCAGCGAGAAACACCAAACGCACAAACAGCACCTTGTGACAGAACACCCGAGGAACCACAACACACGGAGCGCAGGAGCAGCGGCGCGGGGAGCCGGAGCGGAGCATTCCCCGGCTCGCAGCAGCTCCTCTCCCTCGCCGCAGCTCCGCGGAACGGCTCCGGGCCGCGGAGCGCCGGCTCGGGGCACGGTCACCCTTCGGGGCTGCCCAGAGCCAGCGAGCACAGCTGGGCAGCGCAGCCCTGCCCGGAGCCGGCGGGAGGGCACCGGCCCCGGCCCCGCTCGCAGCGACAACGAGCCGAAAACGAGCCGGGCGCTCTCCCCAGCCCACCATCCCACCGAAAAGGCCGCCCGGGAAGAGCGGGGAAGGCATGGACATGTACACAGGCTGTGAATAAAGCTCTTTGTTCGCCGGGCTGGCGGCCCCTCCGTCCCCCCTTTCCTACGAGCGGGATTCAACAGATCGCTCAATGGCCTCTTGTTCTTCCCAAACAT
>VZRL01004440.1:592139-648070 GCA_013397895.1 Origma solitaria
CGGGGCCGTGCGCCTTACCGCCGCCGAGCCCGACCCTCCGCTTTCGCCCCGCTCCCAGCTCTACCCTGGCCAGGGTCGCCGTCCCCCACCCCCCAAAGCATTCTGCTCCCGGGGTACCACCCCGGCATCCTTCCTCCCGCGGTGCGCCCCCGCCAGCTCTCTCCATCCGGGACTATCCCCCGCAGCATCTTCCCGCCTAGCAGGGTCCGTGTCCCCGGTGTGCATCCCCGCGCTGCCCCGTCCATGCTCCCGGCGGGACCGTGTCCCCCCGCCCCGGAACCCTCGCTCCGGTGCCGCCGCCCGCCCGGGCGGGCCCCGCGCCGCTGGAGGCGGTGTTGAGCCTTGCCGGCTGCGGGGGAGCGCAGCGGAGCGCCCCGAGCCCACGAAACCCCGGCGGCGATCGGGGCTCGGCAACCGCAGCCCGGCAACAAATCCACCTTTTCTAAGGATCTCGCACCCACGCAAAGGATTTAAATGGAGCAAATTAACAAGTGAAGCCCCAGAAGTGCCCCCCGCCCGTTCCCCCGAGTGCTCAGCTCCACCGTAACGCGGCAATCGCAGCGGCGGGGGTCACCGGGGGATCCATCCCGCCCGGGAAGGGTCCGAGCTTCCCTCCCACCCACGGCACCAGGAATAGAACCACGGAATCGCTGACTACAGGTCCATGCAAGCGTTAATGGAGCAAACGCAGAGGATGTCAAATATTCCCAACCTTATTAATTAGGTTATTCCAAGTTAACCTGAGGCAGGTGAGTTGTCAGTTCAACTTTATCATCCCAGATTCTGTCAAGCTTGAGGTTAAAATCGCCCGGGGCAAGCACTGAGTCACACTGTGGGGCTGGAGAGAGCTTTCAGCCTTTGGAATGTGAAACCAAGCTGGTTTCACACCCAAGAAAACACCAAATGCTGCTGCCTGGGACTCGGTTTGGGGCATCAGCCCTCCCTGTATCCCCAGCTCCCCATGCCACTCTCTGTCTCCCATGATGACAAGCCTTTCTGCTCCATAGCTGTGCCAGCATCTCTCCCTCCTGCTCAACAAGCAGAGTTTTGGGCCACCATATCCATCACGATGGCATACCTAAGCCAGCTTCACCTCAATTTGTGAGAAAGCACTTTATGCTGGGACCCCAAATTCTCTCCAGGAGGACCCCGGCCCCACTAAGCACAGCAGAAAAGCTCTGTTGGCTGCTGTGCCATCCCACATCCAGTGTGTCTGTCCCTAATTCCACAGTGTGGCCCCCCTGCATGATCTCACACGTTACGACCTGCTGCGGCTCAGACATCAATTGAGAGACAGCCCATATTAACTAAACAGGTTTAGAATAATTCAAATATTCTGAGGGTGAGGACAATAAGTTGCAGGAAATACAATTTGCATAATAAATATCAATATCACAACAGCTAAAGCAAACCATGACAAATTATCTGCTGGTAAATGGCCGGGAGATTATAGAATGCAAATTGCAAATCCTGAACTCTAGGAAATGACTTCCCTAACCTCCTGCGTCTCGTTCAGCAGACGGAGAGGGACTCGGGATGGACTCAAACCGGCGATGCTCCTGCTGGAGATGTCTTAGTGCCTTCCATTATGCATCAACTTTAATTTCAAGAGGAAAGCGATTTCCTCTGTCCTGGAAGCTTAGCCTCAGATTATTTGTCACAGAGTGTTTAGCAGTGACGCTGTTGCAGCGCGAGGCCGCTGGCAGTGATTGAAAGCTGTACTAAATCAAATCACCAGCAGCCAGGGACAGGCGCAGCCGGGACTGGCAGCGGGAGAGCGGGCACAGGGGCTGGGGCAGGAAGGACCACGAGGACTGATCTGACCCACGGGCACAGTGGGTGCGATCGAGGGTGTCACGGGACGAGGTCACTCCCTGAGTCCTGCTGGCCAAGTGGCCACTCACTTCTGAGCCTCGCTCTCGCCAGGGATGCTGCAAAAGCCTGTGCCAGCTCTGGAGCAAGGCATAAGGCTTTGGCCCTGGAAAAACCCATGGGCCAGTGATGTCTATGGATGCCACTCCAGAGCTTGGCATCAGGGTGAGGAGCGGAGCCAGCGACAGAGGAGAGCTCTGGGCTCTGCTCTGAGCTGCCAGCAGCGAGGGCTGAAGTGCCACAGCCTCTGAAATCAAGCTGTCCCCAGGCCACCAGCTGCAGCTGGAGAGATGAGCCCACCACAGATCAGGTTTCCTCGCCGTGACACAGGTCAGGAGCGGCAGGAATTCCTCCTGGGAGCCTCACCCATGCAGACCCTTCCCATGTGTCATTCTGGCTCCCCCCACTGTGGTTTAGCACATCTCAAAGACCAGATGGTGTTTTTGCATTTTAAACCAAATAAGCCATTGTTTGTTAATTCAGCTTTTAAATCAGAGCAGAAATGAACTTAAAAATGAGAATTCCAATCTGTGGTATAATTCCAGAGACAGAGCCAAGTACCAGAGTTTCAAACACTCAGAGAGAAAGGCAGGGGAAGGATAAAGGCGATTTGTGCTCTACCCCTGTGACACAGCACAGGACAGTGGCTTGGACATGCTTGGATGAATTTGGAGCAGGATGAAGCCTTAGATCCATGGGAGAGCAGCAGCTGCTGTCAGCACATTGGGCCAGGGGCTGGAGCAATCCTGGTGCAAACTGGCACCAGTCCTGCCACTGCCGCCACTGGGAATGGTGTTAGGGACACAACATCACCCAAAGAACGGCTAATTACAAATAACTGACACTAATTGCATCCATTGCAGAAGAAGTTACGGTAGAAGCTCTTTTCAGATGGGTTTACAAAACCAATGATCAATTAGTTCCCTTAATTTCACAGACGGACAACGGGAGCCAAGGTACTTTTCCCTACATCCAAGTAAGAAGGCAAAAAGAACCCGAAGCCACTCAAGTTTTCCCTCCTAGGAAAAGGCGATCCCGCAGAACTCGTCAGGTACAGCAGGAGTTGCCATTCCTGCGTGGCTCTTTGAGCCTCACATTAAAGGTGTTGCAGAGACCGCGACCAAACCACTTCCCCCACGCCTGACAGTGTTTGTTCTCTCACCATTTTCTGTCAAGAGAAATAAAACAGTTGTCGATCTCGGGGAAAGCGCCGGCTCTGAAATTTTCAAAGAGCTGCACGGAACTTTAGCCACACAATTCACATGAAAGCGGCGCGGGGCTAAATCCTGTGTAACTCTTTGAAAATGGAGGAGTTTTGTCAAAAGCAGTCTGCAGAAGAAATAATCAAGTTATAGCATTTCGGATTTAATGCCTCTCCCGAAAGACATCTCTGTGCTCGGCGGGTGTGCCATATCCCCTCCTCTGGTGGGACCCTCCAGTGGGACCACAGAGCATCTCCTCATACCTGTCCCCAGCCTGGGCACTCCAGAGACACCTCTTAAAGATCAGGTAAAAGTGCAAAGCCTAATTTCCAGTCTCTCATGTGCTGTGACAAAGTTGTCGTTGGCCACGCTCTCCCTCTATAAATTCAGGGTTTAGTTACAGCACAAATTGCTCCCAATATATTTTATTTATCTGCCTTCCACTGCAATGAGCAACGAATTTGCTCAAAGTTTCCAGAGGTAAAATGGGAGCTGAAGCTCAGAGCTGCGCCAAGGACAGAGGGAAGGTGGGGCTGTCCAGCTCCATCAGGGCTGGGAGCTCTGCGGGGCCAGGGCCCAGTGCTGTCACCAGAGCAATTGTGTCACCTCTGCATCACATATTTGCTGGTCACCCACTGCAATCACCAGATTTTCATGCAGAATCTGCACAATTTTCCCCAACAGCCACTGGATATTCCCATTAGTCTCTTTCCTGCAGGTTGGGGGGCTGTTTTTAAATTTTCATTTTTGTTTCTATGGCGAAAAGATTCCATTTAATTATTTTTGAGCCATGAGTGTGACAATAAAACGCAAAAGTCTTTTGATTTTGGAGCAATCCTATTGAGGATCTGAGGGGCTGTCATCAGTGCAGCATCAGTCTTCATTATCTGATTCTTTTTTCAATTGGCTGAGCTTTACAGAGCACACGGCTCTTTCAACAGGATGATAAAGGGGTATTTGAAATAAACAGAGAGAGTCCCCAGCCGGCGAGTACCTCGGATTGCTGCGGACTGTGACTTAATGCTAACTCCTGTGAACTCCGGCTTTTTATCTTTTAATAAAAAAGCCATACAGATGGGATTCTTTGCTCAACTAAAACCTTTGTTAAAAAAAAAAAAAAAAAACCAAACCCTAAGGAACAACAGATACTAAAAGTATAAAAGTTCTCTCTGAGCAAAGTCTCTTACATGTATTTATCCAAGACCTCCCAAAAAAGAACATTTCCATGGCACTGATGGCTGATGTGTTGCTGTCCCAGCCCCACAGAGGAATGGGCTGGCTCCAGCCCTGCTCACACCAAGCTGGGGCGAGAGATGCTGCTCTGATCCACCCCAGCATGGGCCAGGGCTGTTTCCACCCCTGGGACACCCGAGTTTACCCAAAAGTCTCATTTTTGCCCCAGATCCAGCCTTGTGTTGGCACAAAGAGCAGCTACAACTATCATTTAGTGCCTGATAAGGTGTGGGCAATGAACACTCACTTTCCTCTCATCTCCAACCAGCACAACGAGAAAGGTTAAAGCTCCCCAGTCTGCTGAAGCAAGATGAAATATTTTCAGATGGTTTTAAAGAAACCAGATTATTCCCCAGCGTAAGGGTAAAGCAGGGCCAATCCAGCCAGCCTGGCTCCCCTGCCAGCCTAACCTTTTTACTGCTGGAGAACGAGGAGTAAGCTATAATTCAGATTTTTTTTCCATTTGTTTTTTTTTTTTTAACACGGATCTAATTGAGAAAGGAAAGGGACAAATCATTTTACGCTCTTGCATCATCCTTCCTGCAGATGAGTGTCTAATGCACTCGCACCATAAAACGCAGGAACTGTGCCCTCTGCATGTTGTTGTGACAAATTTCAAATCAAGAGGGTGCTTGAATGGGATTTATTACAATTGGAAGGCAAGAAATAGTAATCTTTATGAGCCAATGACACAGAGCCTTATAATAGGAGAATGAAGTATCATTTTAAATGTAAAGCAAATTAGATTACTGGGGTCAAACCCTTCTACAGAGACATCATGTCTTCAGAGCGCCTCGCACATTTGACATCCTCTTTTCAGGTTTCACATTAGCATTTAAGTGTTTTTTAAGTGTGTTTAATATTCTTATAGGAGAAAAGTGCCTGGAAAAGTCAAGACACTGAGATCACAGGGAGGGGAGGAGGGAAGACATCAAAACAAGCACCAGGGAAAGCACAGCCCTGCGTGAGGAGGGCTCCAGCAGCCCTGACTCGTGTTCAGCACAGTCTGCTCACGGTGCTCAGTCTGTGTCCTGCAGCAGAGCTGAGTCCAGCTCCGCTCACCACCCCAGCACAGGTTTTGGTGTTGGTGTCTGCTGGGAGCAGCCAGGGACACTCTGGCCCTGCCAGCCCAGCCCCGTGCTCCAGACAGGCACCACAGCAAATTGTTTGAGGCTTTTTGTTTGTTTGTTTTGTATAAGCTGCTGGGGGGGAAAAAAATTCCCCCTTTTGATCCCATCAAAGGCCTTATCTTCCCCGCCACATGATGTCTCATGGGTGTTGTCTGCCCCACCTAAATTCCCAAAAACCCAGCTCCATCCCGGTGGTGCCACTGACCATGGGTTTTGGAAACATCCAAAAGGTGCAGAAGCAGCAATCACTGGTTCCCCAAATCACAGTACAAGGTTTGAGTCTGGTAAAACATTCTGCTCCTCATCTGCGCAAAGTGAGCCTCATGAAGTGACTTCTAAGGACACCAGCAAATCCAGTAAGATTATCCTCTACAAATGCACTGCCACCAGTACAGGACTGGGTTTCCCTCTGGCACCTTGCTCCTGCCGGAGACAGCAGGTCCCAAACCAAAACGTGAGGCTGAGACGATTACACCACTGTGAATAAACACCTGAGCACACAATGCAAAACTGGGGCTGTTCCTCTGATTTCAGACACTTCACGTCTTAATCATCTGTCAACACCACACGTAGCCCGGCGCCGTACAGAGGAAAGGTCTCCCAGAAGGGATCCAAACACCGAACATGAAAGGAAGAGCCTTACTTAGCCTAGAGGGAATTTCAAATGAGGTTCAGCATTACTGCAGCTCTCCCTGTCAGGAGCAGTTAGGTTTTCATTGACTCCTTTTGTACCAGCCGGGCTCACTTTGAAGAATTCGCAAACATCTTCACCTTCAGCTCCCATCTGCGCTCTCGGGCTCGTTCCTGGCGCGGTGATGGAGCTCCAAAGGCAGGGCAGGGCTGGGACCCAGCTGCGGCAGGTGCTGACAGCAAACAGCAGCTTGCCCCTCCTGCCCCAGAAAAGCTGCTCGTCTCAGCACACAGGTAAGGCGCCAAGGCAAACACGGCTGCAGGGTCAGAGGGAGAAGTGGCTGGCTCTGGCTCGCTGCTGGCCAGCTCTGAGAGCCCTGGGGCATTCCTGGTGCTGCTCAAGGGATGCACACTGGGTCACCAAACCCCTCCAACCAGAGCAAGGAGACTCCATTGAGACTCACAGTGATTATCTGTCCTCTCCACCTGCCCTCCTCCTCACCGGGGAGCATCCTTCTTGTTCGTCACCAGAGACAGGCTGTGGGCACCAGCACAGGCTGGGGAGGCTGACAGGGGCTGCTCCAGAAAAACAGTGAGCAGGGAAATCCTCAGTGTGCACCTTCCCTGAGGCGAAGGGCAAAGATCTCTTGGGAGATCACAAAAGGACCCCAAACTTATCTTCTTAAGCAAAAGACTTTGCCTGACTGGGGATTTGGGAGGGCAGACAGGGGCAGGCTGATCTCCGAAGGGACTGGGAGACTAAAGAAGAGCTGTGCTGTCCGAAGGGATCACTCGGCTTGCCAGCCACCAGCCAGGATGCTGCAAAGCAGCATCTGCACCTCGCCCTTGCCAAGCTCCGGCCATTCCCTGAGCTGCACGGATGGGACTCAGAAGTCCCTGAGCACAGACTCCTGCTGCTCAGCATCCCCTGTGTCCTTCCTCACCCACTCAGCCTCCTCCGTGTCCTTCCTCACCCGCTCAGCTCCCAGCAGCACAGGCAGGCTCCGTGTGTGGAGCCATTAGACATATATACACCGCACATACACACACACACGGGGTTTTAAACATGCATCTTAGCCTGGTAATTGCGGGGCTTTTGTAAGCTTGTCTCAACTTGCCGACAGCTACAGAGGAAAACATAATTCGTTAACTCTACGCAAGTATTAAAGAACAAAGCTGGAACTCCCATACAATTATATTTTATCTCAGAGCAAGGTGAAATCATTAGATATTAGTGAAGTGCAGTGGCACAAAAATGATCTGTTAGCGGGGGTTCATTACATTGTATTTTCAGAGCCAGGAAGATCAATGTGTTCATGCATCATGAATTAGTCTCATGCCTTCGTCTTTGCTGCTCTCCGGAAACCCAACATGATCTATCGCCAGCCATACATCATTGTTTCAGCATCGCACAGCAATGACAAAGCTCCAGTTTCCACTTGTCACACTGACCAGCTGCATTTTTCTGCACAAGAGACAAAAAATGTCGAGGAGGAGGAAGAGGGTCATTTCTGGGCCGGGCTTCGCAGTAAATTTCAGCCCTTCAAACCTCTCCTGTTTCTGTAGAATCCATCACTTTTATAATCTGTGCCTAAACTTGCTTTCCTTGCTTATATCCAAAGCCTGGAAGAGCTGAGGGAAATTGAAGGAATAAATCCATTAAGGGATTTTGCTGAGCGCCTTCCTGCTGGTGCACAGCTCTGCCTCCTTGGGCGCATCCCTGTGAGCTTGTGTCTGGAGCAGAGGGGTTCCCATCCCTCAATCCATTTGTCCTCTCCCCTCTGGGTCAATAGGGGAATATCACTTTCTTGAACACCTGTCAGTGTGAGCTCTCTGCAAGAGCCTCCTCTGCTCTCTCCTTGCTCTCCCCCAGACACCCAGGCCAGGAGATGCTCCTCCACCTTTCCTCACCGCTGGCCAGGGCAAAATCCTCTTTTTCCCTGCTGTCTAATCCAGTCAGAAGTTTAGTGTTCCCTTTTCCCTCTTGGCCACAGAAACACCCACAGCTGCACACTGCAATTAATGCTGGAGGGACAGGCAGAGCATGGCACTTGCTTGGCTTCTCAACCTCCAGCACTCAGCCCCTGCCCAGGCCGGAGCAGCTGCACAGCTCATGGCGCTGATGTCCCTTCACCACCCCCGAGCATCTCCGAAGTGCCACTGTCGCTATTTCACAGGGCACTGAGCTGGGGACCGATGTGTTCAGCCCCACAGAAGCTAAGAAAGCACAGCTGGGTCTCCACCAGGGCCACCTCCCCTGCCCGTGAGCACCTGGACAGAGCAGGAGGGCTGTGCCCTGCTCGGCTGGAGGTGGGAGGGTGGGCAGGAGCTGCCTTGGCACTGCCAGCCCCCACCAGCATTCACGGGCCGGGCTGCAGGGTTTGTTTTTTTTAAACCATTGATCAGCACTCTTTGAAACATGACAGTGTGCCAATACTTCCCTTGTTACGTGACAGATGACTGCGTGGACCCGGGGCTAATGCTGCTCCCGCTCCTTATTATTCACTAATGCTCACAAAGCAGCTGACAGTGGGCTGAGCTCTTTAGGGCAAATCGTTTCTTTCCTGGCCTCGGAGGCTTTCAAGGCAATGATTCAGCCATGGCTGGGGGGATGAGGCCCCTCAGACTCTGTTTGGGTTTGTCTGAACACCTGCCCTCCCCATCAGGGGGGAGCTGCCGATCCTTCCGTGCCCTCCCCATAGAATCACAGACCCACTGAGATTGGGAAAGATCCCCAGGAGTCCAAACGGTGCCCAATCCCCACCTTGTCACCAGCCCAGAGCGCTGAGTGCCACATCCAGTCCTTCCCTAAGCACCTCCAGGGATGAGACTCCCCTGGGCAGCCCCTGCCCAAGGCTGACCACCCTCCAATGAAGAAATTCCTGCTGGTGTCCAACCTGAGCCTCCCCTGGCACAGCTTGAGGCCATGTCCTCCTGTCCTGTCCCTGTTCCCTGCGAGCGGAGCCTGTCCCCTCCTGTCAGGAGCTGTGCAGAGCCTCAAGGTCCCCCCGAGCCTCCTTTTCTCCAGGCTGCGCCCCCCCAGCTCCCTCAGCCAGACTCCCTGTCCCAATCCTCCCTGTCACCCCGTCCTCCTGCCCCTGTCCCAGCCCTCGGCAGGGGCCGGGCAGAGGCTCCAGGCCGGGACAGCTGCTCCAGCCCTCGCCATGGCCGCGGCTATTGACGGTGGCGAGCAGGGAGCCTTTCAGTGCCTCTTTGTTGGTTTTAAACAATGATTGTTGCCAGAGCTATTTTCGCTTCCTCTCCCCCGCTTGCCCCCTCCATACAGCGCTGGGGCTCTTTTTTTTTTTTTTTTTTTTTAAATCAATGGGCTCAGATAGCGCTGTACTCAAAGTGACCTTTCGAATCCCAGCCGGAGCCAGGTCAGCTCAAATTGTGCTCTCCGCCCCCGCAGAACGTGAAAGCCTTTTCATTCCTGGCTGAAGGGCCGGGGAAGAGTGCGGCTGTTTTGAGGACATCGCTGTGAGCCCAGGCCTGGCATGAACAATAATCGGTGGCTTCCTGCCCTCGGCGGCAGCATCGCTCCACCGTGACCGGCACCATTATCTGCTCCATCCCAATTTTTTGGCCACCCTAATTCTGCGCTGCTGAGATATCCAGCTGAAATGCTGACACCTGAAAGCATGTGGAAATCCAGACAAACCCGAATGTTGTCTCCACAGGGGGATTGGAAAGCTTCCCACCGAACATGCCTGGCAGGGAAGCGCAGCCCTGAAAGGCTTCAAGCCTTCGCAGGGCCTGCAATCAGGCAGGAATTTTGTCTGCTGGGGAAACCAGAAACCTCACTTTCGTGCCCTCCAGTCCATAATTCTCACGCACACCACTAAATTCTGGCACCTGCCTCAGCTGCAGCGCCCGCAGAGCATCGCACCAGAGGTTACACAAGCCCAATGGATTCCCTGTGCCCCCTGATTCCTGGTTGGATATTTTCCTCCAGCAAAGAGAAGGAGCAGAGCAAGACCTGCTATGCTCAGCACAGGCAGGAGCATCTCCTCTCACAGGGAAGCGGGAACAAATGCATTCTATCTCTTGAAAGCTCTTCCTGGGTGTACTTTGCCCTTTCCGGACGGAACGGGGATTCAGCTGGGCTCTGACGGCGCTCTCAATTCCCCTCAGTGACGGCACCACGGACAGCCCGCACTAAACACACTCAGCTACAAACACATTCCATAATGGAAATGGCCAAATGTGCTTTGCCCAAGATGCTCTCCCTAGGGACCACAGAGCTTACCCCAGCCCCGTGCTGCCCCTCGGCTCCTGTGCCACCAGCACCAGAGGTCAAACCCAGCCTGGATGTGTGACTGTTCCCAGCATCGCCTCAGCCCCTCCCTGGAAGGCCATGCCAGGCCCCAGCCCAGCTCGTTAGTGCGCCAGTGTTAATCCATGTGCCAGAAGTGCAGGGGCACAAGGAAAATGTGCAGTACATACTGACGCAGTTTGGAAAAAAACCTGTTCTCTACAGTAAGCATCCTGCTCCCCCAGCAGAAGTCCATCTTCTGCTGCTCAAAGTGATTTTTTCCCCCCATTTTACTTCAAGAAGATGCTCAGCGTAGAATTTTTACTTGAAAGTAAGGACCTCATTGGTCTTTCATACTCAGGGCTTAAATGAATAGCTTGCTAATTGTTTATTTGACCACTTAGGCTTCTAATATCTGCAAACGGGTTTCAATTTTCTCATTATTGGGAATTAGTCAAAAAGACACTGTGTCACTACAAAAAATCAATGGCTTTGATCATATTTCCTTTGCCACTGTTGGATGTTTACAATTTAGGCTGTATTAAATTACAATTGGCTTCGGAGGTCCAGATCTTATCTGGACTGATTTGCTTGGAGGGTGGAGGGGTCGCACCGCTAAACTCAAGACTTGTTGGACTTGATCCCAGCCAACCACTGATAAAGAAAACAAATGTTCTAAAGATAGGGAAGGGGTGGGAAAAAAGCTTATCCTGGGCAGGACTGGTGAGTTGTGGGCACATCCCCAGAGCCCTGCACGGCTCCAGGGATGCCTCACAGAGAGGAGGGGGCTGCTCCTGCAGGGTGTCCATCTCTGGGAGCAGAGGGACAATGACACCATTCCTGGAGCTGGGGGTGCTCCGTCGGAAATGCAATTAGTGGGGCCCTGCATGTCCTGCTCCTTGAGGCTCCTGCCCCTCCACAATGACCCCCCAGGACCCTCAGAGACCCCACTGCTCACCCCTGCCCTGCCCAGCACCCCGAGGGGCCCGGGGGACCCTTCAAAGCAGGGAGTGACCAACCTCACAGCCAGGCTCTGAACAGGCATCACAGAGATGCAAACCCTGCTCTGGACATTTTATCCGATTCCAAAGCCCCAGGGACCACAGGCCACAGCACAAGGTGCTACAGGGCTCCGTAAATACTTAAAAGAACAAAAACCAGGCTGGGTTTGACAGGGACCTGGCTCGCTGTGACTCAGCCCTCATCGTCTCCCTTCCTGGGCTGGGATCCTGGCCACCCTGCATGTTTTAAACTAATATCCATGACTGCCCTGCCTCCCTGGCAGCACCTTGGCTTCTCAGTGAGTCACAGCAGGCCACCGAGCCGTGATAAAGCCCTGCCTGTGCATCTCACTCACCTCTCCAGCCTTTGTATGTGGCTTTGTCTCCACGATGCCTTTGTGGAGAGACATGCACGGGCTTCTCTTTCCTCTAGAGCCCCTTCACAGGCTGATTTGGACTGAAGGCTGGAGGAAACAAGCTCGTTTTTCTCAGGCATTGTGTTAAAAATACCTTCACCTCTGCAAGAAACAGCTGCTGTTCCTTGCCGGCATCTTTCCTTTTCAGACCCTGGTGCCCGTGGTTAAAGGGACAAAAGCACAAGGATAAATTGAAGGGACAGTGCTGCAAGTGAGCTAAATATAAGTGCCCCAAGAGCAGCATTTCCCAATTTGAGAGTTGTTTGCTGCTGGATTTCTACTCCCCTGACAAAAGGTCCCTTTCACAAGCCTCCGAGAAAGCGCCAGCGAGCCCTGGGAGCACATGGCCAGAGGGGACGGGGACTGTGGCACACAATGGCTCTTCTCCCAAGTGCCAAAAAGCAGACACATTTCACTGCCCACGCCTGGCAGTGCGGCTGCACAGCCCTAATGAGGCTCGGTGTTGGCTGCGTGGCCCCAAAAGCGCCCCGAGCCAGCGAGCGAGACGCCATCAGCAAACCCAAAACTTGAAGGATTTTAAGCGCTTTTGACTGGGCATTTTATTCCTGCGTAGGATGCATCCGAGAGATCTATTATGGCTGTCAGGCGAGGCTGGGGCTGCAGAGGAAGAGTTAAGTGATGCCCAGTGACACTTGCTGTAATCAGATTTTCACATTGTTTGAGGAGATACAGTTCCTGAGCTCCGCAGCTGTCCGGCCTCATAACCAAACACATCTCCCAGCATGGGCAGGACGCAGCTGGGACTGAATTCCCCGGGAGGCCACGGAGCCCAGCGCTAGCCTGAGCGGCCCCGGGAGCAGCCCAGGGCAAGGCTAATGCTGGGATGGAGAACCAGGTCCCCAGAGCTGCTCCCTTCCCCTGCGTCCTCTGCCATCGATTCCGGCAGGGAGGGCACGGCAGAGCCACATGGACGGGGAGAGACCTTGTCCTCAGCACAGCGCCAGCTCACACCCCAGGCTGGGCATGAGCCCCTGGGACAGCACATTTCAGAGGGCTCAGCACATTTCAGGGGACTCACCCACTTTCTGAAGAAACAATTTAGGAAAAAACCTCAAAGCCCCAAGCCACACCCAGGTTACTGGGGTTCTCCCTTCTTCTGTCCTGGACAAGGAGATCACTGGAAAACCGCAGTTATAAAACACACATTTGTGACCCGATCTGTGCCCGCCTTGTAGCCAGGACCGTGCAGGGTGAAGCCACCCCTGAGATGGTGCCTGTGCCCCACTGAAACGCTGAAAATTGGGAGCTCTGGGCACCCCGGGGTGCCTATGGGGACAGCCAGCGGCCACCAAGCCCCGGGCACGAGGCACTCCACAAACACAGAAAAGGATGGGGGCACACACAAGGATGCACGAGTCGCTGGCAATACATCCCTGCTGGTGGTGCAATAAAGTACATAAAGCCCTTATTTTTCTTAATTATTCCTGATATTTCACCTGTCAGGTTGTCAGCTTCCTCTGAGAGCGACGATAAATAGTGCTTCTCATCTCACACCCTCAGGGAAAGCTTGCTATTTATTCCTGTGATGGGCAAGACATCATGACTAATTAGGAAAAATGGGAGCCCGCTTGCACCCCAGCAGGAGGGGTGTCATCAGAGGCTGTTCTGGGGGACACGGGCGGGTTTGGGCTGTGCACCTTCTGCAGCTGCCCCCGAGGCATTTGGGTGCTGCAGTTTGGGAGAAGGGAAGGATGGAGAAGGGTTTCCTCCATCCCCCAAGGGTTGAAATCACAGAATTCATGGATTTTCTATCAGGTAAGTGGTCCTGAGTGGGCAGATACATGGTGGAACAGACTGCCCGAGAGATAAAATTATTAAATTTTAAAATTGGGGTGTCCCTGCACCCCCACTCAGCCCCTCCCTCACCCAAGGGGTTCAGCCTCTGCACTCCTGTCATAAATCCCAGCCAGCAGAGCAGTTCCAGGGATGGGAGGATTTACTCCTCCTCTTCCCCTGCCACCACACACCCCCCCAGCATAACAAGGCAATGGAGATCAGTGCTGCGGAGGACAACTGGTGGGAACTGCAAACACTTCAGATTAAAAGTAAGGAAAATTAATGCAGAAGTTGCTGTGACCGCAGACAAGAACGACACGTGCTGTAACTCAGATCTGCACTAAACAGCAGAGGAAAGGCAGCCTCATCCCATCCCTCCCTCCTCCCTTTTTCCATTCATCCCAATGAATATCCTAAATGCATTCACAGAGGGTAAAACCCCACTGGAGATGCAGAGACAGGGCTGGTGTTCACCAGTGCCAGCACAGCTCCCTGGGGAGGGGACGGAGGCCCCCACACCCCCAGCCAGCCACAGCATGTGCACAGCAGCCGGGAGGGAGCTGCAAGAGTCTGTTCCTGGTGACATGTGGCGAGGGCCGGGCAGAGCTGGAGTCTTTATGTTGGGAAAACTAATGAGCACAGAACTCCTCTTGTCACTGTCACGTCAGCGACGCCGGCGCGGATTGTCGCAGCCTGTTCCGCACTGTCATGTTGGGTGAGAGTTATTTGTTTGCAAATTCTACCTCTGGGCACCAGCCCCCTCTAAATAAGCTGTCAGAGCCAGCGGCGGGTGGGAGAGGTGCGTGGGGGAACCTCCTCACAAATCGATGCAAAATAAGAGCTCGCAGTCGGCAAATCTCTCAGCTGGGAGCTCAAGGCGAGCGCAGACAGCCGAGGGGAGCAGCAAAGGTGGAGCAGCGCTCCAGCCCCGCCATGGGCCGCACTGGGATCACTGGAGAGCACCAGCCCCAGCTATGGGGGCGAAACAGGGCCCAGCACACTCCTGCGTCAGTGCCTCGTTTATCTGTGGTTTATCTTGGCTAATGTGCCAAGGCTGCCAGCTCCGCCGCGTTCCCACCCATCCTGCTCCGGGCTCCCAGCCATGGAGCGCTCCGTGGGCATGAGCAGCTTCTCCCAGAGCCACGGGGCTGGGAGGGAGCGGAGATGGATGGGACAGAGCCGGAGATGGGCAGAGGAAGAGGTGTAGTTTCATCATCAGCCCTGTCTTCCCAAAAGCTTTGGTGCGAAAGAGCCGCCCCTCTGTGCCGGGCACGAGTCCAGGCGGAGAGCGACGCGGGAATGTCGCTCCTTCAGCCAGCGCCGAGCGCCAGCTCGCACCCTCTCCCTCTTTTCTCACGTTCATTTTGGGCTCAGCGCTGCTTCCCATATGCCGCCAACATTCCCCATTCATAAAACTCCGCACCTCGCTCGCATCTCCGCATAGACACTGTTTATAGAAAGAGCCAGGCACCAAACCCTGCCTGCCAAGCACATTCCAGAAACCAGGAATACTCCGAGAGTTGTGAGAAAATGTGGAAATGACGTCTTCTGGAGTGGAGGTGGGTGGAAGGCAGGAGATGCCCTCTCGGGCTCCGGCACCTCAAACTGGGCCAGCCTTGTCCCCATTCAGGATCTGCTCACTGCCTTCCCTCCTCAGGGCCGGGAGGGAATTTGTCACCTTCGGCGCAAAGTGTCCAACCTGTGCTCAGAGCACCCCACAAGCAAAGCTCCTGAAGCCTCTAAAAGGTGAGGAAAGTGTTTCTTCCTTAGGAAGGGGAGCAAAAAGGGGGAAAAAATGGAAAATATCTGAGCACCCAGCATCCCAGACATTTCTCCGTTCAGCAGGGACTGGTGGAATTCCTGTTTGCAGATACAGTTTCTTACAGCAGGCCGGTAAATTAAATTAAAGCTATTTACTCTGTATTTACAGGCTTACAAATAAATCTCAGAAAACATTTTAGCAAGAGAGGCAGGGGGAGGAAAAGCATTTTCTAGGCCAGATATAAACAAGCAAGGCCACAAACCTCCTCAAAATTCCTTATTAGCTCGGGGAGAGGGGAGCTGGGGGTTGGTATGGTTGGAATAACTCAGAGCCAGGGAGAGCAGCATTCCTCATTTGCAGGTAACGGGCAAGGAAAAACCAGAGCGGTGCTGTGTAAGGGAAGAGCTCTCCTGATTCCACATCTCCTGCGTTCACTGACTGTGGCACCAAAACAACATCACCACGCGTGGCACCACCGAGGCAAACAGACCCATCCCAGAGCCAATTCCGAGGGTTTGAGGAGTTTGGAACACATTCTGCATCCTTAAGGAGCATGACTGGCAGGCACCATCCATTTTAGGCTATTCTAAGTTGCATTTAAGGCTTCTCCAGGGTCACCCCAAAAGCTCCAAGGCAGAGGCTGAGGTTGCTACTCACTTACACCCTTTCCACCCTGCAGAAGCCAAAGGAGAGATGCTGTGAACAGCTCGAGCACCACGAGATCCCCACACCCCCAGTATGATTTTTCTTTCCAGACAGAGTCTGGCACTGGTGGCTCCCAGGCAAGAGGAGCAAGCTTGGCTTTGGCACTCAGCAGCGTCACCAATCTCCTGTGTAAGGGGCACAGAGACCCAGGCAGGAACCCCACCCCGGAGCCAGGAAGCCAATGCTCATACTCAGGGCATGAGGTAATGGGTTTAAAGCCTCACATCTAAACACACAGCTTGTAAATGATTAGCCCCGTGTAATGATGCTCTCTCGGCTGGTGATGCATTAACCAGTGAATGCATGGCCTTCCTGACTCCAAGCAGCTCTTTTCTCCTGCATTCTTGGGTTTCCCAGGAAATCCAAGATGAAAAGCCCCATTTCAAAGCTGCTGTTTCCAGATGTCACCTGGAGTGCAGGCAGGTGACCCCACGGTCACCGCACATCCCTTCTTGCAGAGATTGATTTCAGCACTGGAGCTGGACGAGGCGATATCAGAACCAGCCCTTTCTGAAGCCACACAACAGCCTCACCAGTGCTCACCCTGGCCCCCAGCTCTGAACTCTCCCTTCTGCTGTGATTCAAACCAGGGGAGCCAATTCCTCCTCTCGTCCCACACCCAAACGTACCTTACACCATGTCCAATACCTGTCTGGATGTCCCCTACAGGACACAGAGGCAGCGCCCATTCCTTCTCCAGCTTTTCCAGCAAGAAACACCACCACATCCCTGCTGCAAGCTGTGCCCCAAAAACCTCAGCCTCATCTCCCCCCTTGATTTTTTTGTACAAGCACGAACTTGGAGCTAAATCAATCCTTTCCCAGCGCTGTGCACTGGGCCGCTCGCCATGCCCTGCTTTCCTTTGAACCTCACCTGCTCAGAAATAAAGAGCTTGGACTAATCTATAAAAATATTTTGGATGCTGTGTTCAGCAGCTCTGGGTTTCTGCTTTCTTCTTGTCCTCCCCGATTGACACAGGTGTCTAAGAATAGTTTACATTTGATTCGGGTATCATTAGTGATGATCTGGCAGGCGCTGCTGGTGCGTGCCCGGGGAGCCAGCGCCGCTTTCAACCTCGGCCTCCTTTGTCACGGAGCGCGGGCGCTGCGTGCGGGTTAGGAGCTGGGGCTGCCGGGGGATGTTTGCTAATCAGGCTGGGGGCTGCAGCTGTCCGGTTTGGTGATAATTAGGCTGCGGTAGCTCTGTCCTCAGGCAGCTGTGGCGCAGCTGAACCTGCACCGCTGGCACAAGGTGCGGAGCGCTGGGAGAGCCAGGGATGGAGCTGTGGCTCCCTGCACCCGGAGCGGGGCTGGAATGCTGCTGGGATGGGAGCACAGCGATGCCTCCTGCCCTGGGTGAGCTCTTGCCCAGAGGAGGACGGGAAGCAGAGGGAGCTGACCACGGCTCCTGACCTGCGCTGTTCGGTCCCTTGGCACGGCGGATTTGGCGCCCAGGGCCGCCCTGCATGAGCTCAGCACATCAGGAGCTCTAAAGAGCTTGTTAAGCAATCCCTCGGATTTCTGCTGGCTTCTCCAGCTCTTCATGGAGGCAGGGCTGGCACCCATCCTGAAATGGCAGCGTCACTCTTGGCTCCCGGGAGCACCATCGGCTCCCGTGCCTGCTGCAGCTCCGAGCAGGACCAGCCGGGAGCAGCCGCGTGGCACAAAGTCCCTGGGGCTGCCACGGCCTGGGAGGGCAGCAAGGGACAAGAGGACACACATATGGGTCAGGGCTGATGCTTATCACGCGTCCTACTGAACAGAGAGCAATGACCTCAAACCCTTCAGCCATGGGCCCCATCGCAGGCACTTCCAGCAGGGACATCTCGAGCTGGAGCACACAGAGGGGAGAAATTAATATTTCTGCAGGAGACCAAGCAACAGGCTCAACATCTCCCTGGATTTCCCTCTTCCCTGCAGCGGTGTGTGCAGAATGCCGTGCGCGAGGAGTGAGGGCCCCGCACTGAGCAGGCTGCTGGAGAGGTTGTAATCCAAGCTTAAGGACAAACAGCTGGTGATTAAACAGCAGATGGGAAGGAGGGAAAAGGGGACAGATTTCTTCCCCCTTCCCTTTTTTTTTTTTTTAATTTTTAATCCATTCCCCTCTCAGACAACGCAGAGGAGAGGGAACCCCCCAAACGAACTCTCCAAAGCAGAGGAAGGGTTTAATTTGCACAGATGTTTGGGAATGAAAAATTTCCCACAAAGTGTTACAGCCTTTGGGGAAAGCACACTTAAAATAAACCCCTTCCTACCTCTTCCCAGACCAGAGATATAAATTCTTCCACAGAGAAGACCAGGGAAAAATCCAGGCCTGCAAATATATTTTGCCCCAAAAAGCCTGGCTATTTTAGCCCTGGTGCCTCTCCCTTCCAGGGATTTTAACTTCCGAGAGAGCACAGAAACCCCTTCCTCAGCATCCCAGAAAAAAGGATCAAACTCTGGGAGAAGCAGGCTGCCATAAAATGAGAGCTGGGTACTGCACTGCTCCTCTCCCCAGAGCCCTTTTGGATGTCTCCCTGCACAAGAATAGCGGGGAATAAAGCCAAGGATGGTTTTAGCTTGGGTTTTCTCCCTTTTCTGCAGAAAGAGCCCTCCTGTGCAAATGAGTACCATGATAAAGTATGCAAGACAGGCTTCCCTTTGGAAATGGGAGATTACAGCCGAGGGATCACAGGAACACATGCAGAAAGCAAGGCTGCTGCTTCTTCCCCAATTATTGTTCACTCTCGGCTCTATTTTGTTGACCTCGCACATTTCAATCAGGCTCCAGCACATTCTGCCTTCACCTGCTCTGAATCAAAACCTGGAGGGCTCAGATCTCCCTGCAAAGGAACCCTTTGATAAGCTTGTTACGGATGCCAGGCAGCTCTGGTTCAGAGGGAGCTTTTGTACAACACCATTGCAAATTTATGTCGTCACCCGAGAAAGTTGCGGGATTTACTTGGCAGCGTGTGGGAAGGCGAGGGAGTTGAGACACTCTTGATTTGCCTCAGCAACAAAGGAATGGAGAGCAGGAGAGCGCTCCCCAGCAGCCACGGCCAAAGGAGAGCTGCTGAAGCCGGATCCGACAAAATAAAATAAACTCAAAACACTGAGAAATTGGGGCACTCCGTGGAGGGCTAAAGCCAGAAACATATGGCACTGCCACCGCATTTGGGCTGTCAGGCAGCCAAGGATCACTGCGGCTGCTTTAAAGGAACGCTCGCCCCTAGCCAGGGTGCTCAGCACTGCGGCTCCAGGAGAGCTGTGGGGGCACCTCCTGGAGGCTCTGACACCCCTTGGGCTCCAGGAACACTGCGGGGACACCTCTTGGAGGGTCTGACACCCCTTGGGCTCCAGGAGTGCTCTGAGGGCACCTCTTGGAGTATCTGACACCCCTCCCTTGGGCTCCAGGAGCACCTCCGGGAGGATCTGACACCCCTTGGGCTCTGAGCTCAGCAGCCCCAACACCCCCTGCACCCACCGGGAACTTCAGGGAGCTTTGCCTCTCCAGAACCAAACTGTGCTCCCCACTGATGTCTCCACACTTGGACACTTGAAAGGGAAGGGCTGTAATTGCCTAATTACAGCTCTGGGCTGCAGAGGGTCTCGACAAGCCCCACGCCAAGGGCTGGGCTGCTCTGCTCAAGCACTCGGAGCCTGTCCCATCTCTGCTGTGTCCCAGGCAAAGCCGGCTCATTTTTCACACACAAAATTGTTCCTGTCCATCTGCACAGCTCCACGGGCACTGGCCACTTTCTCCTGCTGCTTTCCATCTCTGTGCTAAAGCTTCCCTGATATTTCAAGCTGTTCCCCATGCCTTTCCTCAAGGTCTCTCTGAACACCTCCCTCACCCAGCGGCAGTGGATTTAGGCGATGTGACGGAAACCTACCACACACGGTACCCTGTTTTATCCTCTCAAGGAAGGCAGCGTGGCACAGAGCTGGGTTTATGAAACCATTGCATCCTGCTTTCCTCCCAGAGGCAGCAAATCCCACAAGGTGTTTAATGCTCCTGGAACATCCCCCTGCACGCACCCCTGGCTGCACAGTGCCGTGTCTAATGCCCTCCATCTCACCCAGGAGAGGCCAAAGTCCTGAGCACGTCCCCATCCCTGCCCTCCGTGTCTCTCACTTTCCCTCTGCACGGTAGAGTTTATTTTTGTGATGAAAGCCCAGGCTGGATTTTGTGTTTTTCCACGGCTGTGGCTGCTGGCTCAGACTCTCCGCAGCAGTGAGGGAATCCAACCCCTCCGGCCCTGAGCAGAATAACCCAGCACATGCAAACTCTGCAGGGTAATTGGAAACATTTGCTGCTGCTGCTCTGTGGAGGCACAGGGGCACCAGGAATGTTTTCCTTCTCCCCCAGGTTTGTTTCATGGAGCTCCAGCACCCGAGGCTGAAAGAATTCAGCAGAGTTCATGACCTCTACAGCCCCCAAACCCAGTGGTTCAGGCATTTTTTTGTTCTGAGCTGTCTCTTACCTGAAGGACTCTCATCTTTCAACCTTGCGTTCAAAGAACTGCCGAATCTTTTATCGAGCTGAAGCCAGGCTCCCTGCTCTGAGCACTGAGTTATCCCTGGACTTGTTTGGAGCAGATAATAATGATAAACCTGAGTGCTGGATGCACACCTGGATGCTCTGGATAGAGCTAACGCCCAGTACCCTGCAGGTAATTTTGGTAGCCTTGTCCTTGTCCCTAATTCAACGCCTACCCAACCCAGTGACCACAGCAGCCATCACCACATTGCTCCTTTTGCACTCCCAAACCTGAGAGACAATCCCGAAATTCCCATGGCCGTGGGTGACATGAGAGGGTAGCAGCAGCACCAGAGATCACAGCTCCCAGGCAGCACGGGTCTGTTTTCTGCAGCAGGAGCACGTCCTGATACAGGAGGGATGCTCCGATCTGCCACTCCTGCCCCAACACAGAGCCCAAACACCAACGCTGAGCTGAGCGGGGCTGCTTTCCAAACACTGCATTTCCTCTCCAGTCACACCAGAGCCTCAGGGGAGCGGGCATGGTACAGGGTGGGAGCCTCAGGGCATCCATCCATCCCTTCATCCATCCATCCCTCCATCCCTGCCTCCATCCTTCATCCATCCATCCCTCCCTCCTTCCATCCCTCCATCCATTTCCCCCAACGCCAGTGGTGAGGGTGCTGGCAGTGCTAGAAGCTGTCCTGTGCCTCTGCCCCTGGGAGCAGACGGAGCCGAGGCAGGCTCGCGTTATTTCTACTGTACTGCAGCACAGCTGAGCTGAAAACTGTAATAAACCTCTCGCAGAACGTCCCTCAGCACAGAGCAGGGAGAAAGCAGCGCAACACAAGGGAGCTTAAGGAAGCCGCGCTCCGGCAGGCGAGCCAAGCTCTACAAAGCCGGGGCCCTGGGCTCCGGATCACACAATTCCACCAGACTCCCGATAATTTCCTGCTCTATCCTACTGCGAGGTAGAGGACCACATGAAAATGGATAATTTAGCTATCGCTTTGCTTGGCCCTGCTGAATGGGCAATATCAGGCTGCAGACACAATCAAAATCCTCAGACATGTGCTAAGCCAGAGACAATTAGTTCGTACTTCAAAATAACTTTGCCTCAGCCACAAATGAACATGCCAAAGTGCCAGAATAAGTCTTGAACTTGCAGATGCCCCTGCATGAAATTTAAACTCGGCTTTCCCTGTTCTCTCCACCCAAAACCCTGCTCTGAGCACGAGAGAAAGCATTGCCAGAGCCAGGGATGCTTCAGTAAACGGGATGCAAGAGCCAGCGGATCGTTCCAAGTCCTCCCCCGAGAAAGCAAGCTGCTTGCAAACAGATTTGCAAGTAGTGAGGGGGATAAAAAAAATAAAAATCTGCCAAGTTACTCATTCAGGAGACATTCAAAGCAGCCAAAGGACAAATCTCTCTACACTCTGCAACATGGTGCAAAAATCCCCAAGTATTTCATCAGAGGTGGATGTGTCAGAGCCGTGAGGAGGGCAATGGCTGAGCTCTGCGCACAGGATGGTACAAGGGGCACAGGACCAAGTGGGGCTGGAAATGTGAGAGAGACCCCTCTCCTCTGTGCCCCTGCTGCCAATTGATCCCCACCAGCTCTGCCCTCAGCAAACCCACTCCAGCCTGTCTCAGGAACAGCCTCGGTGATGTGGCGGTGCCTCCAAAGTCCTTGCTCAACCTCGGGAACACCTGAGCAAAGCAATCACTCCAGATGCAATCTGGATCACCCTCCCGGCCCAAGGATGGGAGTTTATTAGGCTGCGGCCCACATCAGAGTTATTGTGCTGTGTTAAATTTATTGGTACTATCTCACCTCATTAAATGCT
Source organism: Origma solitaria (assembly GCA_013397895.1). Taxonomy (NCBI): domain Eukaryota; kingdom Metazoa; phylum Chordata; class Aves; order Passeriformes; family Acanthizidae; genus Origma; species Origma solitaria. Next base: position 614,451 of record VZRL01004440.1, read on the forward strand.
TAAATAGACCTGACAAGACAGAAAAATGGGACTTTAAAAAAAAAAAAAAAAAGAGAGAAAGAAAAAACGGGAAGGAAGATGGTGTTCACATGCTCAGAGTCACCTCTAACGCAACAGCCTCTGGAGCGGGCAGGGAAGAACAGCGAGGGAAGGAATGTTCTACATCATCAGCACAGCTAACATCCTCCTTCCTGGAAAACCCCGGGAAAGCTCCTGCACCACTCCAAACTGCACTGCCCTCTCCAGCCAGAGCAGAAGGCTGGGATGAGGAAGGAGAGAAAGGGAGGGGGCAGGATCCGTCCCATCTGTCCTGTCAGACTGGGCTCCGCTCTGCTCACCTCACCCCACACTCGGCTCTGATTTAGGGGCACAGCTCAGCACAAGGGCTGCAGGACCCCACTGCCCTGTGCTGGTGCTCTGTTCTGCTGTTATCGCTTCATTAATTAAGCACCAACCGGCTGATAATCGTGGGAGGAGTTTATGATGGAAGAGAATCAGCTCCCGAGCAGTTAAAGGTCAGTGCGAGGCTCAGCTCCTCGGCTGGGATTTGCACACACCTGCAGTCCCAAATCCCCGAGCACACAGGGAGGTGACAGCCCCTCGCCATGGCCAGGCCCGTGTTTGCATGAGCTGCTGTGGCTTTCAGAGGAAATCTTGGGCAAAGGGGATGGGGAACAAGGAGCTGTGATTTCCCCATTCCAGGGACAGTACAGCTACACAGGGAGCAATGCCACCGACTGACGAAACGAACCTCTGCTCCCCAGCTGGGATCTCATCCAAAACAAGGAGTCAGGACAGGAATTCCTGCACCCCGAGGACTGCAAATGGCTCCAGGCATCACCAGCTCCACGGCGCAGAGCAGGACAGGCAGATGAAGTGCTCTGTCCCCATCGCAGGCAGTTTGCGGCTGGAGGGAGCCATGAATTCCGAGCTGAGCATCCCCAGACAGCGCTCAGCCCGCTGGAGTCTCTTAAGGAGAAGATGCGCCTGAAATCTTCGGAGCAAGTTGTCACACAAGTGTTTTATCTGCCCCGGGAGAGCCATGGCTCACTCGAGCAGCCTCCGCAGTGCCTGTCCCTGTGCCAGGCGCGGGGAAATGCCATCCTGAGCTCCAGCAAGGCTCCTTCACCACGCAGGAGTGCTCCCCAAAGACCAAACACCTCCGAATTCCCGGGACCAGCCATGCAAATCCCAGCTAATTGCTATCAGGTGGCCTTTGGCACTCCCTGCCTTTCCAACCCTCTTCAAAGCGACTCCGGGCTAGCGCGTTTTGCTCCCGAAAGGAGCTTCAGTTGGGAACGGGCTGCTTTTCCCACAGAACTGCTTCACTCTCACAATGACAGGGAGATTATCTGAAGAGACCTTCGCTCTCATTTAACAAATTAAATGACTGGATTTTTCATGAGTTCAGCATCTGAAGTACTACGCTGTTTTTGAAAATCCTGGCTGTAAATGTCATCACGCTGGGCCCTTTAGAAAAACCTGACTGCAGGAGTGGCTGGGAACCTTTGAAACCCAAATCCTGCGCTGCTGAAGCACTGACCCTAAATCGATCCTATTCAGGAGCAGACACCCATCTTTGGATGTGAAATTTACTCTCTACCTTCATTTTTATTTAAAGTGGAAGCATTATAAAAGGAGGCAAATAATGAAAGAGCTGCGCATCCCTTTCCCTTCATTTCTGATCCAAACGCACTGAACGAACTTCAGGGCCCATATCCTGCATCCACTTTTTCCTTCTTGGAGCATCCATGGGCAGGCTGTCACCTTTCCCAGGACAGCCCCAAGGGCACTGAGCCGAGGCTGTCACACCCTTCATTAACACCATCCCCGTCCCTGTGCAAAGTCAGAGCATGGAAACAGAGGATGCCCTTTCCTCTGGCGATGCCAAGTGCTCCTTTCTCCCCTTAGAACCAGCTGAAAAACCTACACAGAGCTTGTTCCTCCCCTTTCCACCCCACAGAGAGCACACAGATCGCTCAGGAACGTCAACACACCAGGGCTCAGGCCCCGCTCAGAACCAGTGTCGTGGGCAGCCAAGAGGCCAGAAGGAAAATGCAAAACAAATATAGAAATAAATCCCTGGATAAAGCCGGAGAGACTAGCCTGCCTCACATCTCAGCCTGTATTTACAGCCGTGCTCCGAGCTTCGCAATTGCTGCAAAGGGCGTAAGGACTCTGGGCAGGGAGCAGCTTTGGGAGCACAGCCGTGATGCTCACAGTGTCTGCAGTGACCCCAGCAAGTGCCCGCAGTGTCCACAGTGTCTGCAGTGACCCCTGGCCCCAGCAAGTGTCTGCAGTGACACCAGCAAGCGTCCGCAGTGTCTGCAGTGCCCGCAGTGACCCCAGCAAGTGCCTGCAGTGTCCACAGTGTCTGCAGTGACCCCAGCAAGTGCCCGCAGTGTCCGCAGTGTCCCCCGGCCCCAGCCCACTCTATTCGGGTTCAGCTCCAGCTGCTGAACTTCCCCTTCCAGCCCCCCCAGCTCCGACTGCAGCCCCAGGCTGGCACTGCTCACTTCTGCCTTCCCAGACGGAGCTATTCTTATCTCTGCTGTGCCCCTGCCCTCGGCCAGCCCAGGGAGCAGCTGAAGGTGGCAGATGATGAGGGGCTCACATCTCCTGGCTCGGCCGTGACCTTTGCAGCACCTCCGGCAGCCTCCCCTGCCTCGCTGGTAAAGCTCAGAGAGCACTGAGCTACACCAGAGCACCGAAAATGAGCATCATTCCCGCTGTGGCAAAAAGCAGGGATCAGCACCATTCCTTTCTGTGTCCAGAAGCACCCTGGGTGTGGGGGAGGAGGATGCTGAGAGCCTCTGCTCCAGCGCTTCCCCCAAGAAGCTCCACAGCACAGCCCCAGCCCTTCCCTGCCTCCAGAGCCACCCTTAGCCGGGGTACAGCATCGCACCAGAACTGCACAAACCCTCCTGAAAACCCACAGATTTATCATGCAGAGAGCGAATTCTTTAAATAGAGCCCAAAAAAGCAGCCTCATGCTGCAGGAAAAGGGGGAGCTCGGCGTATCGAACAATAATAGCAAGATATTATCAATGTAGAGCTGTGATTGTGCCATATAAAAAATAAAATACACACTGGTTAATCAAAGAACTACAGACACTTTTAAGTAATCCCAACTCTGGCTTTGCATAACTCCATATACCGCCAGCAGCACTCCTGTCGACCACAAGAGACCATCATATACATCAAAAATTCTCCTTTAAATTTATTTTCTGTAAAGATTGGTCTTTTGAACTGCAGTGGTGGAAGCTTAAGGGTACAAAAATCCGCCTTTTTTGTCTCTCCCTCTCGTGGAGGATGCTGATCTGTGGGGAAAGTGCTGCCACAAGCCTCTGTGCCTTGTCAAGATACCCGTCCTTTTCATGGATCACTTCTTTTATCAGCCACTTGATTAAGACATTAAAAGAAGGAAGGTGAAGGAAGGTTGTGCAGGAGGAAAGAGGCAGCAAGAAGCTTCCTCCCCCTTGAAGGCTGCATAGAAACTGCCTGCTGTCCTTCCAGGAGCTGCGCTTATTGGGGACCTGAAGCAGCATCCACCTCCGGAGCTGCCACTCCTGCCCCCGGCTCGGGGCAAAGAGCCACCAGAGGCTGGCAGAGCCCCTTCCACAGGAAACAGCCCCGGGAGCAGTGTGGGATGCTGTGGGACAGGTCCCAGCTCCAGGTGCAGGATGGTTCCCTTAGGAAGGGAGCAGGGAGCAGCTCCTCTCCAGCCCTGGCAGCATCACTGGCTCAGGTGAGAGAGCTGTCAGTCCTGCTGCAGCCGAATGGGAGCAGGGACGGTATGGTTTTATTGGCTAAAAGTGTCAAAAATAGTTATGGCCTTAAGGCACAAGCACGGCTGGCTGGAAGCCCTGGGGGCCGGGGGGCTTTGAGCTCAGGTGTGGGATCTCTCTCAGAGATGAAAGTGGGACATCACTGCCTCGACTTCCCTGAAACCCAGCTTTATATGTGGCGTGCTTACATTGTCAAAGAAGTTCATAAAAGTTAAATTAAATACTTACACTTCCCCTGCGAGGCATCAAAGCCCCCTTATTGTACCGGTGGGGACAGCAGAGGTGGAGGCAGAGCCAAGCCCAGCACTCCGAGGTGTGTTTGAGAACATGCACCAACACATGCCCGATATAAACATCGTGTGTAGCTGAGGCTTTCATGTGCTGCACAAAGCCTGGAGCACACAAATCCCTGCTCAATCCCGGGCGTGGTACCAAAGGCTTGCTAAAAAAAAAAATATCTGTTTCAACTTTTTTTGTGCAGAACATGTTTAGTCTGGACAAAGAGATGAAGCAATTTTCTCTCACAATGACTGGGAGGCAAAGGAAGGATTGCAGGAACATCAGGCCTCCCACCGGCTGCGAGCTGCCTGAGCACCACCAGGAGAGCAGCAGCAAGACACCCTGGGAAGCCCTGCCTGGAACACGAGCACCGAGCCGAGGCAGGACTGCGATGGGCAGCCCCTGGCAGTGACCCCAGCACAAACAAACACATCAGCTCCAAGCAGAGTGGGGAATATTCTCTGCTGAGCAGAGCGAGGCCCTGGCACAGCTGCTCCAGAGAAGCTGGGACTGCCCCAAAGCTGGAAATCTCCAAGACCAAGAGGGTTGGAGCCACATGGGCTGCTAGAAAGTGCCCCTGCCCATGGCCCAGGGGTGGAACCAGATGATCTTTAAAGTCCCTTCCAACCCAAACTCTTCTACGACAGCGCCAGCAGCACTCCCTTCTCCCCAGCTCCCCTGGGGAGATCTGGGAGAAGATTAGGGGGTGGGCTCATTTATGGAAATGTCGGCTCCAAGTCCCGGCAGAGGCTCCAGACTCCCCAGTGTAAGCAGTGCATTAACGGGGGGAGGAGGCGCATCCCTCCAAACGTATTTACCGCCTTTAATAATTCATCCTGGCAGACGCAGCCCAGATCGAGCGCGGTCCCTCGGAAAGCAAAAGCCTTTCCGACTGCATGGATTCGGCTAATGTCTTCATAAAAGGTTCTCAGCCAGACCTCCTCTCCACATCAGCAGCACCAAAGGAAAACTAATAGCTCCAGCTGGCACTCGTTGAAAAGTCACTTAATATTTCACAATGCAGGGAGCTTTGTTTAATGGGACACGTTGTTTTTCCCTAAGCAGTTGGAAAACCCCTTGACATCATATTAATAATGTCAAGTTTTATTGGCACTCTGATTTGAAATGATATTAAACTTTTCAGACTGTCTCGACTGAAGTAGGAAGCTGTTACGATGCAGACAGTTTGGATAACTGGAAAAATAATAGGCCTTGTCAGCCATGGCTTCCAGACTGTGAGGCGATGATGTGAAAATCAAGGAAGGGGCATTTCCTCTCTGTCCAGGAAGGAGATGTGATTTCTGACTATGGATGCTGGCTGGGCATGGGAGATGCCAGGGCCAAGGGAACACGAGTCACTGCAGCGCAGCTGGAATGCAGCACAGCTGGAATGCAGCACAGCTGGGAATCCACAGCCTCACTCCCAAGCTCTGCCACAGAATCAGGATGAGCTGAGGAGTTGGTTATGCCCAGAAGGAGCTGGGCAAGCCCAGCAGTGCTCAGTCCGGAAGGCACATTCCTTCCACACACACCTGCAGCTTGCTCAGGCACCTCCTTCCCCAAGGCACAGCTCTGCTGAACTGCCTGAGGTAGTGAGGCACTGCACAGGGAAAAAATAAGTCACCTAAATGCACGATAAACTAGAAACTCTTGTATTATTTTCATAGACATGTTTCCAGCTTGCCTGCTGTCAAATGACTCTTCATTACCAGTTTATTCTGGGCCACTGCCTTAAAGAAATGCAGTTTTGACAACCAAAGGCTGCTCGCTGCACCTGAAGGATGGGATTTTAAATTGCACCTTTTCTCTTGCATGACATGAAGTGGTGATATTGTAACTGGGTTTCTCAGGAGGCTGGAGCAGCCCCTCCCCAGGTCCAGTCTGCAGCCTCTGGAGCTGATGGGATTTACTCGGCTCCATTAGGACGGTGCAGAATGTGCTCTGGCTGCTGCATGTCAAACAGCTGCTCCGAGCAGGGCTGAGCCTGTGCCCGGTGAGCTCACTCAGGGCATAAATCGTCCTTACGCCACCTAATAGGCCACTCTGCTCCTCTGAACCTTCAAATTTCCCCACAACGGCTCAGACTGACTTTCAAACCAGCTCCCCCACACAGAGCAAGCAGACGCACGGCCCTGCCCCGGAGGGAACGTCCCTTTGCTCGAGTGCTTATTTACGAGTTCATTTTTATAAGGCCACAATGACTAATATTGCAACTGCAGGTACATTACAGATACAGATTGGATGTCAATCCACCAGGAGCTGCCCCCAGGGAGCCCCCACACCCCATCCCTGCATCGCCCTGCCATCGCAGCCCTTCCTCAGCCCCAGAGCAGCAGCGCTGCTGTCCCCAGGTGCCCTGCACTCCGCTCCGGCCACGGCAGCCTCTTGGCTGCCTCTCTGCTGGCAGCGGGTGGCGTGAAAAGGCGGCCTCTCATTTTGATTATTTCCCACAACTGTGCTGTAAATCTCATTTCAATCATGGTTTTCCACTTTACCAGGTGAATAGCCCTATTCTTGCTGACAGAACAGCCAAGGCGGAAACTCGAGCTGTGTGCGGGTAATTTACAGGACAAGCTCAGCTTCACTCATGCAGATTCTGGCCTTTACTCCGTGTCAGATTTTATCAATTAACAATTAACCATACAACGGACATCTCGTAAAACCCCTCTTTCCAGTGACGTCCATTCCAGAGCCCGGAGCACTTTGCTTGCTGATGCTCTGCCCTTCCCACTGCAATGTCCTCTGCTGTCCCCTGCATCCCTCCCCTCCAGTGCCACCTCCTCTGGGGACCACCAGCCCCACCGAGGCTCTGCCAAAGCCAGCACTGACACCCCACACTCACTGTAATTAGTCACAAAATGTAAGAGAAAATGGAGCACAAGGCCAAAGACCCAGGGGCACACAGTGTTGGGGCTGAACACATCAGGAACACAAAATCCCAGAGCAGAGGACAAGCCAGGCACCACCAAACACTCTACAGCTCTATAAAGGAGGCAGCGATGGCTCCCAGGGAGCTTTGGGACTGATAAGAGCAGCATCAAGGTAAGGTCCCAGCTCACCTCTGGCATGCCGTAGATCATGCATCATCCTGTTAATTGGAATGCACTGCGGACTGCAGTGTCTTCAGGTTTATATATAGGCTCAGACACTATTGTTAGCAAATTTATACAGCCACACTCGCCGGCGCTGTGCTGCTCCAGAAATTAAACAAACTCGCTCTCAGTGGGAGAGTTATAAATAAGTGACTCGCCCACTCACAAGGCTGATCCTGCTCCTCTCGCAGGCAGCAGACACACAACTCCTCCACGCAGGATTCAGCAGGAGGGTTACACCAGGAGGGTTACACGGAGATCTCTGCTCTCTCCCAGATGGGCTGGGGGGCTCCAGTGGGAGCAGCCTACACCCCTCAGTCCTCCAGCTGGGGCAGAGAGAGATGCCAGGGGGTTATCTGATGCTGCCAGCCCTGTGCCACCCCAAATCTACCTTCCAGCCCTCTAGGGGTGGGCAGACCCACCAGCAGGACCCCATAAAAACCACATGGATGAGCTGAGAGGAGTCAGCTCCTCAGCATCAAAACTAAATCCATTACCAGCAAAGTTCAGTGTATCAGAGTGACACAAGAGAGAAGTGTTATTAAGAGCCTGAGGTTAAGAGAAATTACTGTTATTTGGTTTATTTAAAGCCTGCTAGATGTTGTTTATCAGGGCAAAAGTTAAAAGTTCGTATCAGGTTGCCAGAGGTGAAGAAGGGATTTTCCCAAGTGGCTCATGAGTTTCAGCACCCAAACCGCAGCACTTCCAAGAGCATTTCTGGAATGTCATTAACATGCAGCCCCCGAAGGTCAGGCTGTGCTCAAATAGCTCCATTTCTGACATTAAACTCGATGTCACTGATCTGTTTGGAAATCTTGACATATAATTTCAAATTAATCACTCCCCCAAATCTCTGCATCTGCCATCAGCAGCTCACTCAAACCTGCCCGTTTGAACATCAAACCAGGCAAACAAATATTTCTGGTAATGCAGATGAGGTTCTATACTCCTGGATAACCACAGGTACGAGGCTGTGTGTGCAAAGTGGGGACACAGTGATGGAAACATCATCTGAAATTAAACTAAGTGCAAATGAAAAGAATTTTGCAAGTGCTCTTTAAGTGCATGAAAATGTAACAGGGCCGAGGGCTGTTTGGCTTAAGAATGTAATAAAAATGCTTGACTTGCTGAATTTCATTCTATTTGTGTGTAAGGGGGATGAAAACATGCCTTGAGGAAGTTCTTACTAGGGGTGGATGGTTGGGGTTTTTTTTAACCCCACAGCAATATTAGAAAGTGTTCCTAATTATCATTATCCTAAACAGCAGCATCTTTACTGGGGAGCTGTGTGCCACACGCCAGGAGGGTTCTGAGAGAGAAAACAGCCCCACACAGGTTCTTGGGGCAATTCAGCCTGGGGTGAGTGTGCTGAAGCAGCGCTGAGAACCCTCAGTCACTCATGGGATTTGGGCACCCCAAGGTGTTCCTTTCCTGCCCCGGGACACCCCAGCTGCCTCTGCATGGGCCCAGCCACAGCGTCTGTTTCAAGAGCCCCCGACCTTTAATAATCGTTTCTGCCACTATCTGAACACTTCCTAATTCATCCCCTTCTGTCCCTGAAAATCTAAATCCTATTTAAGTTAATGCCCTTCATTTTCATTTATAAAGACAGATACAAAATAATTATTTCCTATCTCTGCTGTTTCCTTATCTTCTGTCCTAATAATTCCTCACTGTCTCCCTTTCATCATCTGTCTGCAGTACAAGAAACTTTTCTGTTAGTTAAAATATTCTGTGTGTTCGCTTTCCTCCTCTTTCATATCTCGCCGCTTCTCTCCCCACCTGCCCTGGCTCCCCCCTCTCCCCAGCCTGCCCCTGCTTTTCATGCTCACCCTTCACACTGATTTTCACATCTCTGCTGCTTGCATTTCGGCTGGCAATCGCGTATGCAAATGCCGCACCCCACCTCTCCAGGCTCTGCTTTGATATCCCCTCGCCCTGCCTGGCTGCGGTGTTTTGCATCCGCATCCGCCCGCTCCAAAGGACGGCCTCGTGCTCACCCTGATGAAAGCAGCGAGCCGAGTGGGAACAGACGTGTCTCCTGGTGACAATTTGATTAAAAGGAAATCAAGGTGTTCTGTGTGGGAGACCGGCCCTGCCAACAGCAGAAGGAAGAGCCCCTGTCCTCCAGCAGCCAAGGGCACGGGGGTGCAGTGGAGCTCACTGGCTCTAGATCCTGCAGACAAGAGGCAGCAGGGTTTGAAATGGCCCTGGCCAGGGAGCAGCAGGGCAGGCTCAGCACCCCAAAGCCACCGTGCTGGCTTCGGCACCGCCAGGGTACCAGGGCTCCTCTTGGGGCTCAGCCCAACACCATCAGCAGTGATTTCCAGGGGCTGAGATCCTCTTTGTCCTGCCATCCCCATTCCAGGGGAGCCCATGATGCCCCAGTGCCCTTCCTGTCCACTGTCCATGGCCAGAGCCTGTTGCAGTTCTGAGGCCAACACCCTCCAGACTCACCCTAATTACAAACATCAGCCCCGGGGAAGCCAAAGCAGAAATCCAACAGCTTCTAAACCAACACGGCACTCCCTCAGAGCTGCCTTTTGGGGGTACCTGGCACGCCACCTTCCTTAAAACGTTTGCACTTGCTGCATCCCCTCCCATGCTGGCACTAATAAACGCTTGGTGTGTGTGTCCATACACATTCATTAAATCCCTTTTCTCGCCCTCAGCCCTCGGTGCAGCCTGTCTGCTCTTTTCCCTGCATGGTGAGTTTTCTCTCACTGGCTGGAGAGTGTTTGTGTGTTTGCAATCAAAAGAAATGGGAGCATAAGTGTTCAAAAATTGACAGCAGAGCTCAGAGCAGCCGAGATGCCCAAATGCATTTCTAACAGCATTCCCTGGGAACGGCTCCAGCCTCGCCTCTACCCTCAGACCATGGAAAACACCGCATCCCTGGCACCCTACGTGCCCTTTTCCAAAACTGCTCCAGCTTCCCAAAGATGTTGAAGTTGACTCAAAATCATTTAATCATGGGCAAAGCTGTAGGGCCCCGGTAACAGCTCTCGGTAACCACGTAGCTCTGGCCAGAGAACAAAGAGCTCCGTCTAACGCTGTCTAGCACAGAGCCATCGCTTCTGATAAATAATTTTGACTAGTGACTCATCAGCAGCCTATGCAGGAAGTATATATTTAAACCTGCGCAGCTTAAACAATTGTTAAAAATGCCAGTTTATCATGCAGACAGTTTTTATTGAAAGAAGGAAAAATATCATTTTTTAAATTAATGAGAGCAGACCTTATCTCAGCTGCTTTTACTACACTGTATTTTGGAAAATATTCTTTCATTGTTCACAATTGCTTCTCTTTGTTGGACCCACACGCCAGCAGCCACATTTCAAAAGGCTTTATAAACACTAACCAACAAAACCTTAGCACTGGGAGCTGCAAAAGTAACAAGTGCAGAAAGATTAATTCACCTGCCTGAAGTTATATTAAATCAAACCAAACTCATGAGCAGCACCCGCGTTTTGGCTGCCCTGTGGTAGCCAAAGCCGTGCACATGCTGCCACTCTGGTTCTCCCACCCCAGACTGGGCAGCTCCCAGTGCCCTGCTGGGAGCACAGGGCACGGCCAGGACACCCTGCCCCACCCAGAAGGGACCATTTCCCTGTGTGTTTTACCCAGCAACTGAATTATTTATTTTTTCAGCTGCTGTGTCAGACCTGGGGTCAAAGGCGGGCACTTCCCCCAAACTCCCTAAATCATTCCCACCGCTCCACGGAGGTCCTCGAAAGCCCATATGGCTCCGAGGGTCTGGTTACAGGCTTTGATGAGCCTTACTGCCCCGAGCGAGGCCAGAGTGGCGCCAGCACCTGGGCAGGACAACTGCTGCCCCAGGGGTCAGCAGGGACGGGGCGAGGTGGCAGCGAGACGCCAAACGCGCTCCCTATGCACCCAGGGAGCAATCTGGGAGGGAAAAGCCAACCCTTGCACCATATGGGATTTTAAATTAATCCTGTCAGCTCAGCTAACGGGGCTGCCAACGTTACAGACAGCTCGCTGAAAGCTCCTGCTCCGTGCTGAAGGGCAGGAAGGCTTCTCCAGCTGCTGGCACTGCTGCTGGGATGGATCCTGCATCCCTCAGTGCCTCGCCCCTGGGCTCTCCCTGCCCCAGAGCAGAGCCCAGGGGTGATCCGGAGGAAGCTTCCTTATCTCAGAGCTGTCCAGGAGCCTGACAGATCTTAAAGAATGAGGCTCTGCCTTTGGAATGGCAACTGCTAAGAGGAGGCAATAAAAAGGCAATGGATGATCTGTAAGGGGGAGAGTGGGACTCCTGTGCTGTCTCATAACGCACAAAAACTGGGGCTTTCAATAAAATCAGACAGGAAGAACGTCCAGGCAGATAAAAAGGAAAACTTCTCCAGCACAGTAATGAAGTTGCTGAAGTTATTGCCAGAGAAAATAAGGACAGGAGCCGAGCAGGACTCCGGAGGGGCTCTGTGCTCACACAGCCACGGGGAGCACCCAAGCTCCTTGAAACACACAGCGAAACGATTCCGAGGAGCATTTCAAACCTCATATTTCATGCTGAAGAGCAGCTTGGACTATCGAGAGGCCAGGATGAAGCCTCATGCACGGGGCAGATAATTACACAGTTATTAATTTGACCTCAACTTTCGTGACAGAAGCATAACAGAGAGCAGAGCAAGCCTGGCTGGGAACCGCTCGTGACGGACCTCAGGAGGGGAAGGGTCCAGCAGGCCTCGGACCCCCACTCCCCACCCACCCTGGGGAAGGGGAGCTGCCTCTCTTGCCTCTCCTCCCACCCCAGAGCAGCTCAATCAAGCCCTAATGGACCAGCATGACGCTGGCGCTGATGAAATCCGTGCAGCCGTGCGTGCTTGAAGGGCTGAGAGAACTCTTCAGCCAAGTCCCTGCTGTGCTCTTTTCAGGAGAGGTCCTTTTAACTCGCTGCTATTCCCAGACCATCGCGCTGATTTAAATGTTAACACGCTCTCCAGGATCCAGGCACCTCCTGCACGTCAGAGGTGCAGGGAATGACGCCGGACGCAGCCAGAGCTCGGCCCACGGGTCCCAAACCTCAGAGCATCCCATGGGAAGCAATCACTCCAAAGGAGAAACAGCGTAGCCAATTTTCAGTAAATAACGGTAATATTTACTAAATACCTATTGCGAGTTGCAACAGCGATCGGAAACAAAGGCGACAGGGAGAAAAAGGCACTCAGGAAAGAGCCAGGAAATCGTCTGGGGAATATACTTGGAGATTTGAGAAAGCTTAAGCCTGGGACACAAATCCCTGTGCTTTGTCCGTGACAATAGGGGATAAAGGCTGGTGTAGTTGGCCCGGCTGTGATGGAGGGATCTGCCTGCTTAGGGCCAGAGCAGAGATAGGATCTGGCAGCGATTGCTGGGGTTCACATCCCTGACAGCGGCTGTGGGATCAGCGGCAGCGGATTTTCTGCCACAACGCAGCGAAAAGCCCTGGCACAATGTGAGACAGGCATTACAGGAGGGACGAGGCTGTAAACCCTGCTTGTGCTCAGAGGACAGGGCTTGGAATAGGATAGGAAGGGGCAAATCCCAAATGCAGACAAGAGAAGGTCAGGAGCTGCCTGCTCTCTGTGGGGCTGGGATGAGCTCCCGTGGGCTCTGTGGAAGTGGCACAGGGCAGGAGCTCTGCAGCACAGGCAGGGATTCCCTGCACAGACCTTGCCAAGGGAAAAGCCCCACCACAGAAAAGGCCTTTTATTGCCTTCCATGGCTCTCTCCTGCCCCGGGGATGCAGAGCCACCCACTGACACCCTGTGTGGAGGGACAGAACAAGGCTTGTCACCGTCTGCAGCTCCGCAGCCTCCTCTCCGTGTGAGATTTCCGTCCCTTCCCTGCTCGTCTCGGCAGCAGCACAGAGCACCTCTGAACGAGGCTCCCTATAATCCATCAGAGGTGCTGCTGCCCATTCATGCTCCACAGGAGCTCTGCCTCTCCGTAAATCCCTCAAGCCATCTCCAAATCACCTAATCTCCATCTCCGCCACCTCCCTCTCTTCAGTGACCTTCCTCCTCACAACACTATCTGCAGGCTCCCAGATAACTCCCTCACATCCTTATCTGCAGGAGTAGCTCAGCTCCTGCCCTGGCGCTGTGCTCGCGCAGCAGAAGGGACACGCAAGGCGAGCACCAGGAGGGTCCACAAAGCGATGGAAGAGCAGCAGCGTTCCAGCTGCTCACCCGAATCCTTTGGTTTCACACTAGGAACAACCTGCAGCACATCCAAATGCCAAAATCTCCCCGCAAAGGTGTTGGCAGCAGCTGCACCAGCCAGTCAAACCAGTTATGGACCACGGGGTTTTTACAGTCACCTTGTCTCCTTGTCACCCCAGAGCTGTGCCACCCTGCTGGGTCTGTGACGAGGCTGAGAGCAGGCAGGCTCCCCCAGAACACCCAGTGCTCCCCACACAGCACAGCCACTGCACTGATGGCCATTCCGCCAGCCCTGACACCTCGGAGGCTGCGAGCAGCTGATCTATTAAACTTGAGAGATGTGTGCTTTCCAAACAAGCTGGAATTCCCAGGTCTCTTATGACCCTGCTTTTATTTCCAGCACTACAGACCTTCCCTCGGAAGTTTCCCCACCAAAAATAGACAGCGTAAAGGAGGCAGATGTTGGTTCTGTCACACCGAGGAGGAACGCTGCTGTAAGGGGCGGGAGGTGAGGGTTTGTGCCTCCCCAGGAGCCGGCAGGGCGCGGAGCAGGGGCTGCAGCTCTGGGGTTACTCGGAGGTTGCACACAGCCCCTGCTCAGCGCTCCAGCCTGGCCTCTCTGCAGCTAATGAATGTTACAGGAGGAGAGGCTGCAGGGAAATGGAGCAGAAATGCAGGACTGCCATCTCGGATATTGTCTGCCTCTCTCCAGACAGGCTCACACAGAGCCGCAGCAGCAGCACCCGCGGGGGCAGAGGGCAAAGGGGGACCTGGCCAGAGCGGGCACAGGTGAGGGACACGTCCCAGCCTCAAACTGTGCCCACATCCACTGCCACGCGCAGAGGAATCCACTTCCAGCCACTTGTGACTGAGGAACAGAACAATACTGAACTTTCTGTTCACTCTCTGCTGAGGCAGAGCCCAGCTCTCACCTGGCCTGGCTGTTGGCATCCCCTGAGCCCTGTCTGTGCCCCTGGCATCTCCTGAGCCCTGCCTGTGCCACCTCCTGCCCGGAGCCCTGTCCGTGCCCCTGGCACCCCCTGAGCCCTGTCCATGCCCCTGGCATCACCTGAGTCCTGTCCGTGCCACTGGCACCCCCTGAGCCCTGCCCGTGCCACCTCCTGCCTGGAGCAGCTTCCCCATCACGCTGGGGCCACACCAAAGGCTCTGCCTGCCCTCAGCACTTCCCAGCGTGCAGCAAATTGCCGCAGCCAAAGGAGATTAAACGATGGGCTTGGGATCGCAGAGGGAATCCGAGCACTGTCCCCGAGCTGCTCCCCCAGCAGCTCTCCCTGCTGCTGTCCCTGGTGTCCCTGCAGCTCTGCACCCTGGGCACAGCTTTCTGACAGGCAATCACAGCATAGAGGCTTTGGCATTTTCTCAGAACACCTCAAATTGCTTTTTTTACACCTCACTGCTTGGTGCCAACCCCAATTCGTGTTATTTGTGCATTTGCTTAGAGAACATTATCTGATCGGTCACCCTGCGAGAGAGAGGCTGGGGAAGAGGCTGAGGCTTCTCCCCGTTGCCAAAGCAGGTTGGGAAGAACGGAATATTGTGAAAATATTGTGCAAAGCAGCCTCCCCATGCACACAGGAGGTCCTTGCCAGGGTCCTGGGCACAGGATGGCATGGCCCAGCACAAGGGACAACACCAGGGCTCTGTGTCTGCTGCTCCCAGCCGAGCAGGGCCTCTTAACGAGAGAAAATAAAATTGGCACATTTCTGCACATTCCCTCTGCTGGCAGAAGCTGGAAAAGGCAACACCCAAAAGCCTCCGGAAGACTTTGGGACCTCTGAAATATACCTAAAAATATCTGTATTCCCATCCCTCTCCCCGGCACATCCTCTGCTCAGTGGGAACTGCCCCAGAGGACAGCACAGCCTGCTCCCCTCCCTCCAAGGGGGTGAGGGAGGCCAAGGACAGAACCCCAGCTCCATCCATGGAATCACAAGGAACAGCCAGTGTGGCTCACCAGCACGGAGTGAGGGTCCCTAGGCCCCCCAGACCCCCAGCCCTGCCCACCGTCCTCATCAAAGCACCACCTACCAAACAGGCACCTTCTTGGAGAAAGGATGCCAGAGCCACTACAATTAATAATTCCGTATTAGCCCATCCCTCCAAGCTGTTCCTGCCTCACCATCTGCATGTCCTGAAATGCGAGGTTTTAGTCATAAATGCCAGGCCTCGTTTTGGAAATTTATAAGCTGTTTTGCTTCCATTACCTGAACAGCTTCCAGCTACTGTATCCAGGCATTTTAATTCCCTCAACTCCACCATGAAATGGCACAAACTTGACAACACACAGCTCTCACACAGCCGACAATGAAGATTTCACCATTCCAAGGAATTTCCTCCTTCCTCTGGCTGAAGCCAGGTAGGCAGCAGCTCAAACCTGGGCTGCAGCACACCAAGGCACGGGGACTTTCGGAGGAACATTTTGGGATCTGTGCTCAAGAAAATCGGCTCGTTCCAACTCCCATATTGCAGCCACAACCCCTGATGCACCATCAATTAAGAGCAGTAATAATTACAAATGGAAAACTGCAGACCTCAGAGCAGATAATGTGTTGCCATTAGATTAAGTAGTCATAGAAATCAAAAATAAAACCTATACTTGGGCTAATTAAGCCCACTCACCATCTGATTAAGATGTGTT
The DNA here is from genome assembly GCA_013397895.1 of Origma solitaria. Lineage (NCBI taxonomy): Eukaryota > Metazoa > Chordata > Aves > Passeriformes > Acanthizidae > Origma > Origma solitaria. The sequence goes on from VZRL01004440.1 coordinate 630,433, forward strand.
GTGATACCAGGAAAAGCACCAAAGAGCCTTTGTAAGCAAACCAACACCACTGGGTGTCCGTGCCACACTCCCTGGCAGAGGGACAACTGATGTGCCCACAGGCACGGCCATCAGAGCTCAGGCTCCTTGCAGCACTGTTGGGGGAAATAAAAACAGTCTAAAGCCCTGTCCCTGGCCAGTGCCACACTCCTGACCTTGCTGATGGGGCTGAACAACCCTCACATCCATCTGACTAAATGATCCCCTTGTGGCTGTGGTTGTGCTCCCCAACATCTCCAGCGCTGCTCAGGGTTTGCATTCATGACCGAAAGGAGGGAATAGAGAAAATGATGAGGTTTGCAGATGTGGCAGGTAAGAGCAGGGTGGATAACAACACTGAAACTGGAAATAGGATCCGGGGGAGCCCAGGAACTTTTAGGGTACTGCCAGAAAAGCCTGGAGGAGCCTGGGGTTACTGATGGTCCCAAACTGACCACGAGCCAACAGCAGGATGATCCTGCCACTCCTCTGACACACTGCACAGCACACGAGGAGCTGCGCTGTCCTCACGGGGCTGTCACAGCACCAAGGCCACCAAGGGCTCTGCGCCTGGCCCAGGGCAGCTCCCCCAAAGGCTGTCCTCTGCTATCTCCTTTAAACTCCATGTTCCCATGAAATCTGTTTTTCTCCTTTAAACTCCATGTTCCCATGAAATCTGTTTATGGAGGATCCATGGAACAGAGATGAAAGGGGCATGACAGTGAATTTAATTAAATATTCGAGGATTTGGTTTGGCATTATTTACTCAGAAAGGACTCCAAGCTCCGGGTTCCAGGTTTGGTTGTTACTGTGGAAACCAGCTGAATGTGGATGTATAAAAAGAAAGGGCTCATCAATTAAATCATTTAAAAAGTGAAACGAAGCCTCGGGAAACACAACATGACAGGTTGTTCCGTATTGAGGATTCTCTGTCCCGATGCTTTGCTCCAGGAGGCAGGAGAACTCCAGGATCTCGAGCAGCAGCTCGCAGGGGACCCAGTGGGCAATATGCTTTCCAAACCCAGTGCCAGTGGAGCAGGAGCTCCAACGTGGGCAGAGCTCCAGGCTGCAGAGCCCTCATCGTGCTCCCAGCACCTGCACGGCTCTGGATTCCCTTCAGCATCGCTGTGGGATTGTGTCTGCCTCTAAACTCTCCCTGATCCCACCTGCCACCTTCCTTAGCCCCTGCAAAGCACTCCGGAACCTTCTGGTGCAAAAGAGCGCAGAGCATTATTCAGCCCCCCCGCCATCCTGCCGGGGGATTGAGAGCTAAACCGCCGCTTGAAAAGGCAAATCTGAGGAAATGCAGATGGAATTCGAGGTCAGCCCTGGATTTGCACCTTATCAGCATTCAGCAATGAAGGAAAACCAGCGAGTGAGGGTTATCAGGAGCGGAGAGGCCCCGTGCCGCCTGTCACCCTCCCCTGCAGCCTGGTGAGCCCCCGGGCCATGGGAGGAAGGGCCACCAGCCTTGCCACCTTTGTCCCTCTCGGGGTGGCTCAGCTCCAGGGGCGCAGGGAGGGATTGAGGAGCCTGTGGAGGGTCCTGGGGACAGCTGGGATGACCTCCCCCATCCCTGCAGCAGGAGCCCAGGACCCCAGCAGCTGCTCGGAGCCCTTCTGGCCTGGCCCATTCCCACTCCCCAGCAGGAATTCTGCAAATCCCCCACCTGCCGTGGCACCAGGGCTTATTTGTGTCACCTCGCAGAGCAACGATGTGCTCAGAGAGCTGAGGGCATGTCTGACAGCATCCACAAGGGTTTCTGTCACGCTGCCCAAAGGATATTTCTCTGCTGTCCAAGCACCACCGCCATTATTTAACAGCACCAGAAGATGGATTTCCGTTTTGTTTCCTCCTGCTCCGCTCCCCATCCTCACTCATCACAGCGAGTCCAGCCTGCCCGAGTGAGCTGTCCCATCTGTCACAGCAGGGCCACGGGGACATCCATATCCCCTGTGCCCAACTGTCAGAGCAGACCCCACGGAGCAGCAGGGGGACACAGCTGACAGTGGGCACCTGGCACCCCAACCCCAGTGCCTTTCCCGAGTCTGAAGGGACGCTCAGCTCACACCCAAACACCTCAAAATCTCTTCCTCAGAGGAAGCTGGGGCAGGAAAGCCCCTGCAAGACCCCTGAGGAAGGCATAGAGCTGCCCCAAGCCCAGCAGCAGCACCTAGGGCACACTTGGCACAGACATTCCCCCCTCGGGAGCTGTCAGAGGAGGAGGAGGAACTGGCAGCCAGTGCTCTTCATCGAACAGTTTAAACATTATTGATTTTTCCTACTGGCTGGCACCGAGGCCCAAACCCCAGGCAGTGCAGACATGATTAAAAAGCAGTCTCTCCTCAGACAACTAAGGCACCGTTCTCCTCCAGCGTGGAAGCAGCAGATGGAAACTCAAATGAGCTGCTGGGTCAGCTTTGTTCCCAGCCAGAGGAGACAAGGGGAGTGCTGCACCAGAGCATCCTCGCCTGCCCCCTCACATAGAGAAGGAAGATGGAGAGGGTTTACAGCTGCACACAGGCAGGCACAGCTCTCAGTCCCAGGCTGGAAAGCTCCCCAGGACCACAGCACTAAAGCCGAGAGTACCCCAAGCACCTCCTGACACACACTGTGCACCAACAAATGACAAACCCTGAGCGAGGAGTGTGCTAAAGCCGAGCTAAAGGGATCAGAGGCTGCCCAGCCTCGGGACCTGCCCTGCCAGCTCACCCCCTGTAAGCGTGACGGGCTCGACAGGGCTCAGGGAGGGATGAAGGGCTCCAAGGGGCTTTGCATGCTCCCCTGCAGGAGGGTCACGCTTCACAATGTGCTTGCAAATGCCTAAGTCCCCTGGAGCTGCAGGAGCCTGAGCCAGCTCTGCGTGTCCTGGCACTGCTCCTGCCCCAAGCACGCCTGGGTTCCCACATGGAGCGAGCTGGGGGCTGGCAGCTCCTCCTGCACCTGGGAAATCTGCCCCAAAACCTCTGTAACCCTCTTTTCCCCGCTAGAGGATCAACAGCCTCATTCCAGGCCAGCCTGCAGGAGGGGCCAGGACAGTGAAGTATTTCCCTTTGCTCAAAGACATGAACTCGCTCTAAACCCGGAGCAGTGCTGAGCACGGCAGCGTCACCCGCAGAAATTGAAGATGTGCTTTAATGGCTTTGATATCGATCTGAAGATGGGGATTTTGCCTTTGACATTGGAGCACCGATGGGAAAAGGAAAAAGGCAGCTTGTGTCCGAGGGAGAGGCTCCTGATCACTCTCAGCTGCTGCTCCTGAGCTCACAGGTGTTAGTGCTAACAGCACTCTGGGACCTGGAGCAAGGAGAGCCATGCACAGCTGGGAACAATCGTACCCCCAAATTCAGGATCTGCACACCTGAAATGGCATCTCCACTCCTTGGTCACAGGGGAAAGCACCTGAGAACGATCCCAGCAGCAACACTGACTGAGCAGCCCAAACCATGTGCAGCTGAGGCCTCATTCTCCAAGCAGCAGAAGAACAAATCCTGAATTTACAAAGCTGAACCCCAGCTCAATATCAAAACAGCCCCTGAGCCTCAGGATACCCAAACACCGATGGAGAGGATTTAACAATCTCATATCTCTCCCCAAAAACCTGGAGCTTCAAGCTAATTTTCTTTTCCATTCCCCCAGCTTCCCTGAAGAGAACAAGTGAGCCAAACGGACCAGCCTATCAGGGAATCTTGATGCACTTAAATAAGAAAGCAATTAAACACTTTAATAAGGTGAGGGGGATGCAGGAAAGAAACTATCAAAGCAAGCTCAGGATGACCTTAAAGTTTTCCACTGTTGTGGCTGAGAAAGTTCCTCTTTAGCATGTCTGGCTGAGGATCACAGCACCAGAACTGTTCAGCTCTCAGAGCTCAGGGGCAGCAGAGCCAAGCGCAGACCCTCCCCAGACAGACCAATCCCACCTGTGCGCCCGGGGACTCACAAGCACTCTTTACCCATCTCATTTGCCAACGAGAAAAGCCAAGCCCAAACAATGCCTGACGCGGGCAGCAAAGTGAAGTGCACAGAGCCCAAGTGTCCCCAGAGGGTCCCCCCGATAGCCACCCACCTCACATAACGATAACAATAAATGCCTTCACTGCCACGGTGCTTTAACAAGAGCACATCAAAGCCCTGGCAGACACAGAAGGCCCTGTGACACCCTTAACAAGTACATTTTTAGTCTCAGTTTTATGGATGAGGAAATTGGGGCTGGGAAGTGGAATGATTTGCCTGCACAACAGAGGAAAGGAAGAAAAGCTGGAAGGAAAAACACAAGAGCTGCCTCTCAACCCCCGCCGAGAGCAGCCCCCGGGGAGCTGCCTCCCTGCCAGGGCTGAGCTCAGACCACCCAGCCGCTCCATGGGTCCACAGCCAGTGCCGGGAGCTCGGAGCACTCCGAGCTCAGCATCCTCACAGAGCTGAGAGCCGAGACACGAGCAGAGGCCTCTGCGCAGCGATTACAGCGAAAAGGGCTTCAACAAACAACTGCTGCACAAGGGTTATTTGTTCCTGCATCAGCCAAACACCGGGCTGGGGACCTGGAGGCAGCAGCTGCTGTCCTGTGTAATTTGAACAGGCCCCCAAAGGGCAGAGCAGAGGAGGAGCTGCTCCTGCTGCGTGTCCTGCCCAGCCAGGAGCACCCCTGGGTGCAGCCAGGGCAGAAAGGCAGATTTTACAGCAGGCTGGGCAAGAGGAGGGCAGGACAGAGGTGACCCAGGGCACGGGACAGCTGGGAGCATCCCCGTCCCCCACGCCTGGCACGCTGAGGCTGCGCAGGGCAGAGCATCCTGGCCCCCGCTGGAGCAGCCTCATTGACGAGCCTTGTCATCGTTCCTCAAGACTAATTTTTTTAAATTGCAAAATCTTACAGAGCTATTAACCTCAAAAGAATTTAACATATGGCAGCGCGAGTCTCCCTCTTACCCTAATTATAAGGCTTGCAGTAATGGGGCTGTCTTTTAAGTTACAGCTGCTATGCTTTTGGCTTTTCACTAACATTACATCCTATTAAGGAGCTACATTTAATGCATGCAAATTGCCAGAACACCGAGTGCCTCGGACCAGCGAGGGGATGCATTTAAGCAACAGCAGCAATATCCCAGGGTCAGGCTCACCCTGCTGAGAGCTCCCTATGATCCATCAATCAAACTCCACTCATTAATTAACTAATTCATTAAGTATCTTCCTAGATGAAGGTTCTCCAAGGCGGAACATTGTGTTGACAGCGACGTCCTGTCAGCACTTAGCAGTACAAGCTCCCCCCTCCAAGCCCAGGCACCCCAACTCACTGTGGCTCCAGCAGGGCTCCCTCACAGCTCCATCGCCTCAGCTCCAGGAAAAGAGAGGCCCTCGCCTCCTCCAGTTCCTTTTGTAGCCTCGGCAGTTGCCCCACAGCTGCCACCCATTGCCATCAGATTGCTGTGCCCAATTGGCCCCAGCTGCCCCTCATCACCTGCCCCTGCTGCCCCTCATTACCTGCCCAGCATACCCAAAAAGTGCTGTACAACAGGAGCAGAAACCAGGATTTTTTCAGGAATAATGATAAAGTTTTCAAATAAAAATAAACAGTAATGAATTAATTAATAGCACAGGGATTGGGGCAGTAGGGAGCGGAGTGGCCCCCACTGGAGCCCCAGGTCTCTCAGCCCAGCAGTGGAAGTGCTGCCACAGTGCTGTTTGCTGCCAGACACAGCTCAGAGCTGTGTTTGTTGCTGGGAATGGCAATGGAGATGGGCTGGTACTGCCTGGAAAAGCTTTCCCTGGGGAGTTTCGGGAAAGCCTGCCCTAGCAGTGAATGGCATTTTCTCCTGTGTACATAAACCCTCACCAGGAGCAGGAGGGGAGCTGTGCATGTGTGGCTGCTCCCAAAGTCCCCTGGGCCCCCACGGCTGTCACCCCTGCCCAGGGCCCGGAGCAGCCCTGAGCCATCCCCTCGGTCCCTGCGTTTCTGGGAGCACAGGAACACCACAGCCCTGGCTCCAGCCCAAGCACTAATTTACTTTCCCAAGCCTGGAGTCCAACCAGGCATATTAAAACGGAGCGGGAGCCGCTGCCAACCCCCTGGTCTAGACAGGGGCTCCGACCTGGCGCGTCGCGCTCCCGTTTCCTGCGGCTCCAGGCTCTGATGAGATCCAGCCACTCCAGCCTCCCCCATCCTTCCCCACTGGGCTCCCACCCTCCCGTGGCTGGAGGAGAGGCTGTGCTGCGGCAGCGTGTGCTAATGGTCACCTCTGCAGCAGCTCCTGCTCCCTGAAGAAAAGCCTCCTGGCTCCGGTGCCACAGGCTGTAATACTGAAAATGGCTGTAAATGTGAAAAATTGGCACATTGTAGTCCAACAAGACAATTTTTGAATTGCTGCATGCAGCTGTGCAGTTCTGGATGCGATGCTGCCTGCATCCTAAGCTGGGAGCTGGAGCTAAACTGGAGATAAAAATCCAGTCTTGGGTTGGGGTTTCCTTTCTGAACATCCAGAAGAAGGAAGCTGAGTGACCCCGGAGCCCTGCAGGCTGAGGAGGGGCTGCTCAATCCACACAACATCCCTGTTATCTGAAGAAGAGCAGCTTTTCTGTGAGACCTTTCTGCCTGTGTGCTCTGAAGAGTCAAAATTCCAGACTGAATAAATTGTGGCAAGATGAGATGGTGAAAGAACAGAAATGGGTATCTGGAGGAGGGGAAAAACAAACCCTCATTTAACCAGCCATAAGGAGCCACTTCACGCCTCGTTTCTCCTGGTGAGCAGGGAGTGGGGAGGGTTTGTGGATAATACCTGGAAGTCAGGCACCTTTCCGGAGCCACACTTTTACTGTAATGTGCTTCTTCGGGGAAGCCAACAAGCCCGGCTCATTAAATTTTAGTGTGATCTCTGTAGCCTTCTGCATTGTTTGATTAAAATTTAATAACTGATTTGGTGGCTTTTCCTGGAGTTCTGTCCCTCCCACTGGCAGCCCTGGATGGCAGGTGGCTTTGGGGGGCAGAGTGGCGCTCAGGAAAAGGTTCTTCCCCCTTGGTAGGGCAGTGAAGAGGGTGCACAGGGAATGGGCACGGCCCCAGAGCTCCAGGAGTGTTCGGACAGTGCTCCAGGGGTGCACAGGGTGGCATTGTTGGGGTGTCTGTGCAGGGCCAGGAGCTGGCCACAGTGATCCCTGTGGGTCCCTTCCAGCTCAGGAGATTCCATGATTCCGTGACCTGAAAGCCTTGGCAGCAAAGTCCTGTCCCTTCCCAGGGGCTGTGGTAAGCTGGAGCTCCTCAGAGCGCCCAGGGCCAGGCTGGGAGCACACCCCGAGCACATGGAGCACATCCAGAGCACAGAAATGCTCTCTGGGAAGCTCCAGCTCGAGATGGAGGAGCAGGATTCTGCCGAGGTGTTTGCGTGTGCATTGAAATGAGGAATGGCCCGGAGCTGTTTGTCTCCAGAATTTAATGAAAGGCTTTGTTTATCGAAGCGTGAGCGCTGTGAGTTATAGGTGTGGGTGATGCCGAACGAACGGAGCTCCTTCGGCATCCTGCGCCCTCCCGGGGCTCTGCTCACACAGAACACAGCACTGCAGGCAGTGCTCAGGTACAGCTCAGCCTGGCACAGCCTGGCTGGACCAGTCACCGAAGTGGCAGCCTTTCACTTGACCTCCTTTTTGTGGAGCCACGGTGAACCTTTCTTCTCTTCCCCTCCCTTTTTGATTTTTTTTTTTTCCCCCACAAAAAAATCTGGAGCCATTTCCAGTATTACAGCTTTCGCTGCATAAACCAGGGGGATTTTCTTCAGGGAGCAAAAAATTGATTCCGAGGTTTCCATTAAGTGACATTAGCACAGCACGGCCTCTTGCAAGGGCTGAGCTTGTCAGTGAATGTGCTGTAAAAGAAATGGGGTCTTTGCAAGGCCCAGCTTCAGTGGAGTTGGGCTGCAGCAGCCCCATTAAGCTGCCCTTACAGTGGGGTGTGGGAGCTGGAGAGCCTGGGGAGGGTCACTCTGGCACTGGGATGGGCTCTGCTGGCATGGCACAGCTTTTTCCCCCATCCGAGGAACTCCAGGCCTCAGGAGATGAGGTCTTGGCTGGAGTGTGTCCTGCCGTGGGGGTCAGATCTTCAAGGACAGCCATCAGCCCTGCCCCAGGTGTCCCCAGTGCTCCATCGTCCTCAGCAGCATCCCCACTCATGGCAGCCCTTTCCCTTTCGCTTTCCCTCTCCCTGTCCCTTTCCTTTCCCTTTCCCTTTCCCTCTCCCTTTCCTTTCTCTCTCCCTTTCCCTTTCCCTTTCCCTCTCCCTTTCCTTTCTCTCTCCCTTTCCCTTTCCCTTTCCCTCTCCCTTTCCTTTCTCTCTCCCTTTCCCTTTCCCTTTCCCTCTCCCTTTCCTTTCTCTCTCCCTTTCCCTTTCCCTTTCCCTCTCCCTTTCCTTTCTCTCTCCCTTTCCCTTTCCCTTTTCCGTTCCCTTTTCCCTTTTTCCCTTTCCCTTTCTCTTTCCTTTCCCTTTCCCTCTCTCTTTCCCTCTCCCACTCCCTTTCCCTATCCCTTTCCCTGTCCCTGGCCCTCTGCTGCCCCTGGGGCGGGCGCTGGCAGTGAGGGCAGTGATTGACACCACGATGACGATGACGTGGCTTCACCTTGGCACGGCAGTGATTGTGCCAGACAGAGCTGTTTAAATACCACCAGACAGAGTGTTACTCACAGGAAAATGAGGCCTTAAATGTCATTATTTGTGTCATTATTAATAGCCCCTAATTGTGTTCTCTAATCATCATGAAATTATGTTAATATTCACATCAAAACTGCCTAGGGAAGGAGGAGAACTTTTTTTTAAAAGCCAGCCCTACTCTGTGTCAATCCCCATTAATGGGAAACACTTGCCTGGTGTGCCAGAGACACGGATCACTGCAGGGAATTCTCTGTGCCTCTGAGCCCCGGAAAGGCTCTGCCTGCTGACACCCAGGGACTCACAGATCACCTCTGACACCCCAGACCCCATCACTGCTCCGTGAGGAGCTTTACTGCATTAGGGAGAGCTTCCAAAAAGCCTGTAGGAGCGACGGAAGCCAAATTCTTTACTTACACTGGGAAATCTCAGAAGTGCAGGAATATCACAACATTTTGTAGCATTACTGGCTTTTGGTACATGTTTTTGCTCTGCTGAGTTTATTCTTTTCATTGTGTTTTTGACAGCATGAAAATCCACCCGAGAGAACAGCAACAGTGTGAGCCCACCAAAGAAACCTTTGGAAAAAGCTTTCCAAAGGCTTTCGTTCATTAACTTCAATGACTGTTGCTCAAGAGCCGAGCTCTGGGACGCTGAGAACATTTGGCACCCTGGACCATAATTATTGTTATTTTAAGAGCTCCCCAAGGGCCACATTGAAGCCTTTATCACATTCCCCAGGTGATGCCCACCAGCCATGAGCTGCAGCCTCTGCCCCCACCACCTCCCGTCCTGACCATCACATGTCCTGGATGAAGGACAAGGGACCTTTTNAAAGAAAAGGGTCCTTTTTTTTTTTTTTTTTTTTTTTTCCTCTGGAAAGAAATGGTAATCAGAAGAAATGGCTTTCTCTGCAATTTTCTCCACTTTCCAAGCAGCTCTACTCGAGAGTACCCAAATGCCTGACTTAATAAACCAGAGGTTTTGGAGTGGCAACTATTATACCTCGAGTTAAAAATAACTCAGAGCTTGGAAATAACTTCAGAGCAGACGCACAGGGAGGTGACAGGGGGCTGCTTTGGAGAACAGCTCCAACAGGACCTTTCTGGGTGTGGATGCAGCGCAGGAGCTTCCACTGCCTTCCCTCACCAGCTGCATTGCCAGCCCAGCCTGGGGAGCTTCAAATCCCCTTTTCCCTGGAGGTGGGGGGAAGGAAGTTTGCGAAGGTGTTTAACACTTCCACGTGAATGATTTTTCCATAAAATATTAATGACGTAGATATAACCTAATTGAGTCCTTAGGGCAATAACCTCTGACAAAACGGCCCTGATTAGGAGATAATTGACTGTGTGGAATGGTGGTTAAGAGAGCTTAATGTTGGCACGGTCCATTATCTGGGAATAAAGACCCCCTCCTGCCAGGTGCCAGGGCCACTGGGGGGGGCTTTGGGGGGATTAAATCCTTCCTTACCTCTTCTGTCCAACACTTTCCAAATGGTTCTCTCATCCTGAGGTTGGATGGGGTGGGCTGGCAAGGTGACAGTCCCGGTTCTTCCCGGTCCTGGGTGCCCTGGACAAACACAAAGCACGAGAGATGGTGTTTTTCCCCAAAATCAAACATTTTCTGTGCTCTCCCCCAGACCTGCACATATAGGGACATTCAAGAAAGCATTAATATAAAACACCATTGACTTCAATTTATATTAATACACTGTGCAGTGAACTGAGGTGGCTGATTCACAATCCTCATCAGATTTCAGTGCGCCGGGTAAATCAGCTCCCTTGGTTCACTGTAGTTTAATTATAAGCAAATTGCAAGTGAATTAAGATAAATCGAATTAGAACCACTCTAATACTGAGCAAAAACGCCCACTGAGGAGCCTGTGGAAGTTTAACTACTCCACTTGGAGAGGTGACTTGGGACACATTGGCCAGGCACACACCATGCTGGAGCTGGAGCAGGAGCAGCTCCGAGAGGTTGCTGCTGAGAGGGAGAGGCAGCAGGAGCACGGCCACTGACCCCTGCAGCTCCTGGGTCCAGTCTGCGCGGCCACTGGAGCGCAGGACTGGCCACTCAGAGCCAGGGAGCAGAGCCAGAGCAGCGCACGGGAGGCTGAAAGTAGGAGAGAGGAGGAGTTGGAGCACTCTGCTGCGGCACAAATTGGAAGCTGGGGTGGCTCTTTCTTCTTCTCCTTCTTTCTTCCCTCCCAGGGAAGTGTCATTTGTACAAATTGCCCGTCCGTGCCAGCTTGGGAGAGACCTCACAAGGGAAACCTGGAGCCTTCCTCGCTTTTCATGTAAGCGGATGCCCCTTTTATTTCTGAGCAAGGAGTAAGTGGAGAAGAAAGGAGCTCCTGTCAGCCTCCGGGAGACAAATTGCTTCCTGCAGCCAGAGGTGCCTCGGCTGTAGCAGCCGCCCGCTCCGGAGGTGAGCCGAGCTGCCCCCAGCCTCTCCCCTCTCCCCAGCTCCCAGCTTTTAAATCGAGCCCTGCATAAGTAACCAGCCACAGCTTTCATTTTTATCTGGCCAGGATGATTTACTGGGCTGCTGCGTGCAGGCGCAGGCAACGCCAGGGCTCAGGCGGCAGGAGCAGCGAGCTAAATTCCTCCTAAATGGAATGACCCCGGCTGCCCAGGGTTAAAGACAGCCACTGTGCCCCCGAGCGCTGCCTCCGCCGCTCGCGTGGGCTCTTATCTCCCCGGGCGCTCTCCTCCCGAAGGCAGGTGGGCAGGAGGGCCACTGGAGGATTGCGAGCCATAAAGTTATTAAAACAGCGGAGGCAACAAAGCGGCGCAGCTTCCCCGCTGCTCTGACATTTCCAGAGGGTGAAAGGTAAAAACACGCTCTATAAAAACCCAGCCCGGGGTTTGCGGCGGCTGCCGGAGCTCTCGGAGCAGCTAATTAAACAGGAGGGGCAAAGCCGCAGAGAAACTTCCAGGCAGCAAATCAAAGCCCAGCCTGGCAGGGAGCGGGGGGCTGCGGGAACGACACCCCTTTTCTCCTTTGAACCTCCTTTTTTGGGAAAAGTGGGAGCGGGGCTTGGCGGAACCGAGCGGCTCCATCCACAGCCCCTAATTATTCCCCGTAACTCAAAGTGTGGAGGCCGGGAGCCGAAACACAGAGCAGAACACTGCTGATGGTAGAGCCGCACGGACAAGTGGCACATTCCCACCCTGAGCCCCCAGTTCTGCTAGATTCTGCCCCAGTTTGCTCTGGGCTGTGTGACCCCCACCCCATGTCTCTGGGGATCCCCAGCTCCTCCTGTCCCTCTGCACAGACACATGGTCTGATGGATCTGGGTGAGCTGCCATCCACCCACACCCCACGGCTAATGGCCTCGTTAGTTAGGGAAAAGGGTTGCTGGAGTCAATTTATGATATGGAGTAGTGAAAAACCAGCAAAATCAATAATTGTGCAGAGTCAGGGTTAGGCTGGGGGGAGGGAGGGGGCCCAGGGGTGAGCTCAGGTAACCAGTGAGCTCAGAACAGCCATTCCTGGCATCTGGCCTCTGCTCCATCCCTGCTCGGCAGCATTCCTCTCGGATGAGACAGCCTGTGGTGCTCCAGGGGCCTGGACCAGCACAGCATCCCAGGCTGTGGGGCTGTGCCACCTCCTCCAGGGAGGGAATGTGGTGCGCAGGTTTCCCCAGCAGACCCCGAGGGAGGCTCCAGAGCTCTCGTGGGGAGGGGGCAGATGTGGCGAGAGCTGCCTTGGCTCTGCCTGTGCTGGGAAGAGACAAATCTGATGGAAGCGGCTCAGCAATGTCCCTGTCAAAGACACCCTGCGGCGGTGTGAAGGCTCAAGAGCTGGAGCCAGGCGGGTTTGGATGAGTCAGGGGGTGGGAGTTATCCACGGAGGAGTGATGGAGGGTTTCCTGTTCTGGAGGGGCAGCAATTCAGGAGGGATTTGTTCTTTTGAAGCCTGCTGGAGCTCCTGCAGGAGTTAATCTGGAGCAGCCAAATGTGCCGGGCTGTGCACAGAGGGATCCCAAAGGTTCCCTCTGATCCGTGATCCAAAACCACAGGCCCCCATGGCATGGGCTGCTGTAAAGCCTCTTGCCAAATATCTCTGTTCAGTGGTAATTCCGATTATCGCTGATTTCTACCATGTGGCTGCACACTCCGTGCTTTACAAGAGCTCAGGAGCACAGGCAGAGAGCAAAAAATGGGAGTTCGGAAAAATAACAATAGAATGGTAAATGTGGTTTTTTAAACTTTCCTCATCAAATTATGGCAACAGGAGGAATCAGAGGATGCCCTCCATGCCCACCCTGGCTCATGGAAACCAAACCATCCTCCCTCCCACCCAACCTGTACCTCGAGGCACACACACACCTCAGTTCCATCTTCCCTGTCTCTCGCCGTTGTTTTTCCCCAGTATAAATTTTGCATTTCTAGCCTGCTTGTCATATTTCCTACCGGATTGTGTGTTTAATTAAAATCATAATTAAAATTGATCTCCTCATTAGCATGCACCTGCTCTGCTGCTCGCGTCCTGGCATTTAATTATACGCTGAAGATGTCAAGTCTGACAGGCGAGAACGAGACCCCGGCCAGTAACCCCTGACAGGACTTCCCGGTGACAACATCTGGATGCCGGAGCCCATCTGCTGGAACGGCCTCAGAGCCGGGCAGGGGACGTGGGCACTGCTGGAGCTGGGGGCTGGCAGCCCTGGGGTCACTGGGGTCTGCACTGGGGTTTCTGCTGGAGATTTCTGGCACGGAAATGCATGAGACAGTTTCCCCAGCTGGCTCAAACCTCTCCACACTTGCTGGGTTCCCATCAGCGCCGGTGTGGAGATCCAAACCGGCCTGAGATCCAAGCCCGCTCTCCTTCAGAGAGCCCCAGCAGCCCAGGCTGCTCTCCCTTCCGTGGGTAAAGCAAAACTCCCCTCACCTCACCTTGGGGTGGCCATAAAGGAATTATCAGAGTACTTTCTGGTGCTGAAAGTGCATCTGCTCCTTTCCCTGTGTGCCAGGCAATAAAGCTGCCAAAAGGCATTTTTGGAGCCGTTATCCATGAGGAGTTTTATTCCCCGGCACTTTGGAAGTCTCTCACTGATGGATGTGGGTTCACTGGGATCTGTGAAAGAATGAAAGCTGACATCGAATAAACTCTCCAAATTTAAGGCTCTCCCCATGGCTCCCTGGGGACCCAGCATGTTCTGAACCCAGGGCCTGCCTCTCCTCCTGCTGTTGTCATTGGGTGGGGCTTGGGCAGCGCCGAGCAATGTCCCCAAATGCTTTCCCTGTGGAAACCCCTGCCCAGCCACACTGAGTGCTGCAAGCGACGCTGCTCATCAGCAAAGTGAGTTCTAATGAAGAGCAGAGAAGAGAAGCCCTTTAAATCCCTCCTGTACAACTGCCCATAACTGGTTCTTGCCCGGCCAGGAGCGGCTGGTGACACTCAGCAATGCTCCCACCCGTGTCAGGGACAGGCTGGGGGAGCAACACCTCCAGCTGGAGTTGCCCTTACCTTTTTATGGCTCCTTTTATGGCCGAGGCCATCAAATGCCAGATACAGAGGCCTTTTTGCCTGGAGAAGTGGGGGCTGGAGCTGAGGCTGAAGGTTCATGGCAGACTCGTTCAGGAATACTCCGAGTGCCAGAGCGGGGGAACGCCGTGGGGCTGCAGACACGTGGGAGCAGAGTCACCTTTGCAGGAGCAAACTCCACATCTGGCCAGAGAGTGAGGAAGGAGCAGCACTCGGGGCTGGCTGTAAGGACATGAAGGGACCTTTATCAGTGACAACCACGGCCATGTAAACCCAGAGCTGTTAAACTGCACCACACCTGGCAGCAGCAGCAGCCCTGTGACCACTCCTCAGAAAGACAGCCCAGCCCTTCAGGCATAAATAAGGCACTTGAACATTATGAAGAGAAATCCACAAGCGTTAATAGCCAGACAGCAACACAGCATCCCATTGGGAACATTATTTATGAGGCTGTGTTGTTGCCAATCCTGCTGGGAAAAATCCTGCTGCATGAAATGAGATCCGGGAAGGCTGCGGCGTGCATGGGATGGAGCAGGGTCAGCCTCTGCAGAGGGACCAGCACACGGCCAGGGACATGGCTGCAGCCCTGCCTCAGCACAGCAGAGCAGGGCTCTCCTGCCAGACCCTGGGGTGCTCCAGTTGGGCACATTCTCCCTGATCTTAATGAGATTTTTGCATGAGTAATGATTCATCAGCCTGGAGAACAGGCAGGGAGAGCTGAAGTGTGGATGGGCTGTGCTGGGAGTGGGGCTGTGGCACAGGGAGCAGCCGGACACCCCTGTGCTGCTCTTGGAATGGGCACGGGAGAGAAATGGAGCCTAAAGAAACATTTGTCATTTCAGTTGTAATTACACAATTACGTAAATGCATGATATTAGTAGTCAAGAGCCTGGAGTTTTCACTAAAGAGTCCCTTAAGTAAATAAACATTTTCAAACTATTACATTATTGGGATGAGATTTTTTAAAAAATAAAATGTTAGGAATTGTGCAGGATGACACCAGAGGAAAGCAAGGAGGAAAACCAAAGCAACCCCAAACCAGAGATTGTTAGGGCAGCAAGGGAGGCACACCTCGGGCTCTGCAGAGGTGGCTCATTTTTGTACTGCTGCTCCCAAAGACAGGCTCTAGACATGAAGGCAGAGTGGATTAGAGGAGTGAAAAGACAATTACCTTTAATTTTAAGAGATACCACTGTGGAGAAGGCACATGAGGATAGCAGTTGCAATGGAAGTACAGAATATAAATAAATATACGTGTAAAAACAAACAAAAGCCCATCAAAACAAGCAAGAACCAAACTCAATCCCTGCATTACACTCAGTAATTAAATATTTATCAGAGCAGAGGAAGTAAAATCCATTTACTGCTTTGGGCCAGTTACAATCTTCCTTTTAAAAAATCCTTTGCAATTAGTTCATTCCTCCCTGAGAGACAAAAGCGCTAGAATAGTCTCCAGGTCCATCCTGAACAAACTGAGGCACATTTTCTCTCCTGATTTGTGTGTATGCACGAGGGTTCCAAGGAACTCTGAGCAGCTCAGGCCTTCCTGAGCGCTGGGTTACCATGGGCCCTGCAGGCGGGAGGGATTGCCCTGGTGCTTGCATTAATCCTGGTGGGATCACCATGAGCAAGGCTTCCTAGATTTCCCTTATCCTCGGAGAAAGCTCCAGAGAGCTGTGTCTAAACAAGACAAATTGATCCAAGCGCGTTACAGCTGGATTTTGGGGCGAGGGCTGCCTTCGCTGCCCGTGTGATGCCACCTGGCTCAGGTGACATCACACCCTGGCAGGTGTGACCTGCCACCCTATTCAGGACACCCTGGCATTGCCCATCCCTTGAGACCCCAAAGTGCAGGACGTGCCAGTGCCCAGGTTCTGTGCCTGCCAGGGCTTTGAGCAGCACAGGTGACAAGGGGCACAGGATCCTGCTGGCACCAGGGGCCCCGGGAGAGCCCCCACCTCCCCTGTGTCCTCCACAGCCCAGGACACAGAGTGCCATTCTGGAATTTCACATTGGAGATAATTGCATTAAGGTAATTGCCGCTGCAGCATTATTTCCCGTTCCTGTGAGAGGGTGAGAGGAGGCTGAGTGCATTGTGTCTGCGTTAGCAGATTAATAATTACAGCCCTTCGGAGCAGTGCTGGCTTGTATGGATTCGCAGCTGCCGGATCATTACCCGGCACACTTGAAGACACCCTATAGGAGCACAACGCCGCGTGCTGCACAGTTTGCTTCCTCTGCTGCTGGGTCCTGCGTTTTCTACACTTTCATCAGACTCACAGCTTGTAAGAAATAGAAAACATTTACAACCTGAGTGAGCGAGCGAGCTCTGGAGCCGCGTGGAGCTGCGGAGCGCCGTCAGGGATTCCCTGGCGAATGCCTTGGGAAGGAAATGTTTGGTCCCACAGAGGAAGGTTTTACCCTTCCCAGCGTAGCCTGGTCCTGGGGAGGCTCTGGGTGCACATGGGACTTATCCCAGCCCAAAGCACTCCCGGTGACAGAGGAGATCTGTGGAGATCTTCCCCTACTGCGGAGACACCGCTGCCTCTGCAGCAGCTCCGTTTGCTGCAAAATAATTTAGGAGAGGGAGCAGAAGGCTCCTGTGGCCTATTGAAAAAGATGAATAATTTAGGGAGGCTGGATGAAATTATGGAGCGGGATAGCTCAACCTCACACAGAGGATAACACACAAACCCTAACAATCCCATAGCACGAGGGAACAGCAGCTCTGTGTCCCACCTGGCAGAGCTCATCCCGCCACAAACCTGGGCAGCGTGGCGTGGGAACCAGGCAGATTGGGAAGGGACACGGATGGTTCACAGGGGGAACAGCTCTGTTTAGATCTGCTGCCTGATCAGAGCACATTGAAAAATAAAAGCATTAATTTTGAACAGAAAATTAGATTGATAAACTGATTTCAGTTTTCACAGTCTGGGGTGTAAAAGGGCAAAGAGTTCACCTGAAAGCGAAGAATTCTGTCTTCCCTAATGGTGTCTCCTTCATGTATTGATCAATGTCTGTATGAAGCAAGCATCTCATTTCGGACACAAACAATATTGTATTTCTTGTGCACCTTGAGGGATTTCACAGCAAACTTCAGCACAGAACAAATGCCGGTGACTCAGAGGTGACGCAGTCAGGGTAGCAGACCAGGGAGAGGGCACTTTCAAAATATTGGAAGGTCAGTGGATCTGCATATCCATCCATGCATCCATCCATGCATACAGGCATCATCAATCCATCCCTCCACCCATCCATCCATGCATCCATCCATCCCTCCATCCATCCCTCCATCCATCCCTCCATCCATCCCTCCATCCATCCATCCCTCCATCCATCCATCCCTCCATCCATCCCTCCATCCATCCCTCCATCCATCCATCCATCCCTCCCTCCATCCATCCCTCCCTCCATCCATCCCTCCCTCCATCCATCCATCCCTATCCATCCATCCATCCATCCCTCCCTCCATCCATCCATCCCTATCCATCCATCCATCCATCC